>PVLA01000018.1:846593-1066228 GCA_004027455.1 Hydrochoerus hydrochaeris | reverse complement strand
TTTCCCTTATCACTTATGGGAGTATGGCAGGCCCTGTGAGGATAGCGCCTGTCTTGGGTCAAGGACTCTTCATATGAATCCAACCAGGCCTTACCCGTCATGGGCCTGCAGGACAGCAATTGGTCCTGTGCCTGTCTTAGGCGGCCAGTGGCGTAACATATGTGTCCTAGTTGCCCGTCTCTGGCTGCCTGTCCAGTGTTTCAGGGCAGTTGTCTCACAGGAATTTTGTAAATCCTCCTCCATGAGCTCTTTCATTTAAAGCCTCTGTATAAACTCTCTCATACTACTCACAGAAGGTAAAATTTCACAATTAGTTTTCACAAAGTTATCTAGAAGGTTTCTAGTAACTCCTCTGGAGTTTCTATTTTCGATTTCATATTGAGTATTACATGAAAATATATATATATGTGAATTACACAAATTACAATTATCAATACAAAACAGTCCAAGATCCCTGCGCCCAATTCCCACATGCGGTGTCCTTTTCCTGGAGAAGCGATTCCTTGAAGCGCTCTCCTCCACCCATGGACCTTGTCACAAGGCGTGGATGGACTAGGACGCGGTAACTGATTTCTCAGGTTCCAGTGGAAATTAGCATCAAATGAGCAGATGATCTTGATCTTATAGATTCCTTCAGGTAGATTCTGTAGCTTTACCATGAATGAGCTGTCTGAAAAAAAAAATGAGGATGACTGATTTGACTAAACACATTGTGTTGGAAACTTTCCTCATTAATCTCCAAATCAGCTGACTATACACATCCCATGGAGACTTATTGGGCTGCCCTTGTGGTAAGAGTTGAGGTTTCCACTCACTACCATTATCTATTAATCATGTATAATTATTTCCCTTCCCTCAGTCCTTCATTGATATCATTTCCAAAACCATTGCAGCCACCACAATTATAATCACAACTATAAAGACTAGCAATTATTGAGCACACCACAGTGCGTATGCCTGAGAAGGGTGTGCTTACACCACACGTCATGCTCCATTCATATTCCTTCATTTAATTTTCACAAAACCTTGGAGAATTCTATCATCACAACTAGTTTGAATACAGAGAAATTGAGTGTGTTGCTCATCTGCACAGTCGTGAGCATTGGGATTTGAGATTGGTATAGACAGCTCCTACCAGGATTCTTGCTGCCACCAGGAGAAGGAAACAATCTCCCCAGGGAAAAGCTGGTTGTTTTGTAGCTAAACCTGCTCTGGGGAATGGCCTTTCACAATCATTTAGAGACCCTACTTTATAGGAAAGTATTTAATCAGGCAAAAATGTCTTGTTAGGAGACTGTATACAATTACCTATTTTTTTCACCTTGCCATTGATTTTTTCTGAGAGGAAGGTGGTTTTTGCTTGATTTTCCACTTTGACTGGGCAAATTGACATTGCTCAGCCTTGCTAATGGAGGAAAGATTTTCATTATGAGACCATAGAGGGAAGTAGTTGCTGTAGGTATAAATACCAGGCAGTAGAATGCTTTTGTCTTGAGATGCATCACACACCTTTATTTTTGTTCAGCTCAATATTTTTCATGAAGTTGGAGCTATTGTCTCTATGCCCTAGACTTACCATGAATTTTCAGTCTGATTTTTAGGAGTCTCTCATGTAGCTTTGCAATTTTTTTGTCTTTAGGAGAAATTCAGTGGAACTCATTGCTTTCTAAAAATGTCACTTATTTACAGCAAATGTAATCTACCACAACATTTCCACTGAGACAAAATCTCTTGTGTCTTCAAATGCCTCAAAGGAGATAAAACAAACTACTCATACACATATACCTATAGGGATGAAGCAATCATCGAGCTAATTAATTGGCTAATGTTTTTCAAAATTGTTTTGTAAATGCAGAAATGATGATTCCATTAGTGTGATGGTGCTTTTGTAACCTTGAGCTCCATCATGCTTGTGGACAAAGCGTAAAAGCAAATTTTTCACTTCATAAATCAGTGAAGATACAGTGCAGGGTAGCACCAATTATCCACCATTAAACTCTCCTTTTCCCCTCTTCCAAGGCCTTGCCCTCCTCAGCTAATATCGGCATATGGTGTAATGTTTCATGGGAAAAACTGTTTAAGTTGTGCTCCATAAACCTCTCTCCCTCTGACTCCCTAGATTGACCTCCAGAGACACTGTGCTCTTGTTTCCTGGGTTATAGGAAGAACTCTTCTCTCCAAATATAAATGGTACCTTGCTCGCCTTTTCTGAGGTGTAGCTTCCTGAAAGGCTCCTTCTTTTCTAGTTATCCTTGGTTTTCACTGGTGTTTATCCCCTCTAGAGACAAGCTGGAAATGATTTCCTTGATACTGTTGCCTCACTTTACACCTTAACTCATTTCTTACTCATGGAAAAACCTCTTGAGAGAGGTGTACATATGTATGGCCTATTTTTCCTACCTCATGGTTACTCCTTAACATTTGCATATGAGTCTCTGAAGGTTGGTAATTGCCAGTCCTTTGGTAGAAGTTTTTTCTTGTTTTCTCTTGCTTAAGTTAGAAACACTCTATTATAGGTTTGTACAGTTCAGCTAACAACTTCATGGCATATAATTGTTACAGTTCTCATCACAGTGTTCTTTAATTACCTGTGTTCAGAAGTTTAGTAGCCTGAGTTTCTAGAAGGCAGGAACACGAGTTTACATGGGTTAAATTATTCCATCAGTATTAAACATAGATTCTCAAAGATAAATTTTGGAAAATACTCTTTAATAAATTAATAAATATTGGTAAACATTTGTGATAGAAGCAGTGCAATATCTACTTATATTAATTTTTCATCAGCACACTTGTTCCCGAAATATTCATGGAATGCTTGTTCTGTCCTAAGATTTGTTTTCAATATTGGAGTACACGTTTAATGTCAGCATAAGATCCCTAAACTAATGGAATTGGCATTTGGTTAAAGGAGACTAATGGTAAATGTGAAAACAGCTCATTAAGATATTTTCTAGCTGAGTATGGTGATGCATGGGTCTAAAAGTTTTCTCTTGAACCTTTGACTTCTGTGTTTCCTACAGAAACATGTTCTTCTCTGCTATCTCCTTTCATAAAATCCCTCCCTTGACTTGAACTTTCTTGATCTCAGGAAGAGAAAGAAGGCAGGAGATGGACAAGAAGAAGACCAAACAAAATGGTTATGAGGATTGAAAAATTAAAAAAAAAAAAAGAAAGCCAGCCTATGATGCCTGAGGTCCATTTTTCAAAAAGAGGTGGGCACAAGTACTAAGTGTGAGAAGAACAATTTTAGAGTTATCTGTAATCCAGTGGGTTTAGAGCAGCTGGTACTTTCAGCCTTACTTGCTCCTCAAGATCAAAACAGAACAAGCTGTTATCTGTTTTTTTTTTTTTCTCATCCGTCTTCTTTTTCTTTTCCTTAACAAATAAGTTGTAAAACCCCATTACTAGTTTCCTCTTAATATCTCACGTATTTCTATCGTTTCCTCTCTGGTTTCTTTACTCCCCTGTTTCTTCTGCCTTGCCTGTTGTGGTATCATACGTGTTCTTACTTCCGTTCTGTTGTCTTTCTTTGCATTCTATTCTGCTTTGGCTCTTGGTATCGTTCTTTGGAAATACTCAGTGCCCACTGGAGCACATCTTCTTTGGCCTCTTACCTAAGATATTATATAGATTAAGTTCTACTTCGCTGCCTCTTCCTCATAGATCCTCTCTGTACTGAGCCACAATCGTAACTTGAAATTATATATAACAGTATATTTTGAATCCTTGCCTCTAAATCTTGTTTCTTTGGTTCTTTTAATGAAAAATTTATCCCTTTCTCTCCTCTGTCTCCTACTGTTGTTTCTAGGAAATATGTCATGGTACCCGGCTTGACTGGCCACTGCTCTGACAATAGTTTATTATTTTTTTTCCTGAATTCCAAACACACTTATATAATATAATGTGGATTAAGACTTTTAAAGTAGATGGTCAAGTTCAAAGTTTTGTTTTGTTGCTTCCTACCTATATGCCTTGGGCAAGCCATTTTCCTTCTCCAAAATTCATTTTCTCTATCTATAAAACAACTGTCTGAATAGAACCCCACACAGAGTTTTTATGCAGATCAAATGAAGTGATACAATAAAACTTCTGAGTCTGACATGTAGTGAGTGCTCAATAAATATTAGCTAGCATCTTTATTCATTTGATCCTTACCATCCTCTACAACCATTTGTTAGCTTTTGTGGTTTCCATATAGTTCCTTGGAAGGAAGAGATGTTTTTGTAACTCCAACAAGGCTCAATATACTATAGGTTTATTAAAGACAGTGGAAAGTAACTTATGTCCTTCAAATGAATTTCTCAACTCACTGTGAGAAAGTTGCTATTCTTCATATTACATTTTGGACCATGATTAAAATCATCACATTTGAGAATAATTTCTTCTTTATAGGCTTAGTTGAAAAAATTTTATTCCTGCATAACTGTATGTATGCATGTACAATACGTATGTAGTAATATTCTGTTTTTTTAATTCCTAGAACTCAAATAGGTTGTAATGAAGACTATTTTTCTTAGCATTACTTTTCTTCATAGACATTAATCAAACAATTCTGATGAGTAATGTTTAAAATGCTGAAGGAAACAACATTTAGTTGTAAAATTGGGTACTGGTTTGATGACCACCAATCTCTCATTCAAGTTTAAAATTCTTATGAAGCTTAAATTGCTTTGTAATGTCTTAAAATCTTCCAGTTACCTTTAAATGACAGATTTAATGAACTTCTCTTATGTTCCAGGCAAATTGTCTTGGAATGCAAAGTGAACTGTACAGTTTCTTCCTCTGAAAGATCCTGTAGTTGAGGGGCTGGCAACTTCAGAAAGAGTTAGGGTAGTGGCTCTTATTTGGGGATAATTTTGACTCTAGGGAACACTTGATGATGCTTGGAACTTTTTGGATGAGGAGTTGGTAGTTGCATGGGAGTAAAAGGATAAGGAGAGGAAGAGGTTAGGGGGCACTACTGGTATCTCATGGGTGGAGGCCAAGACTATTGCTATACTTTACACTCTATCATGCAGGGGAAGACCCTTTAAGATAAAGAATTATCCAGCTCCAGATCCATAGAAGTGAGGGTGAGAAACTTTGAACTAGATAGTAAAAAGATTTGTTTTTGTGTGCCATACTGTGTCTAAAGCAACCACCAAATTCTGCCCTTTTAGCATGCGGGCAGTCATAAATAATATACAAGCAAATGGATATGTTTGTATTTTAATGTAATTATTTAAGAGCAGGGAGTGGGCTGAATTTGGCTCCAGGGGATACAGTTTGCTGAATTTTGCTTTAGTTGGAATGGAAGATTATTCCTGATATTAATAATAATAATTATTTTTTTTATGCTGGGAATCAAATTCCAGACCTTATACTTGCCAGGCAGGCACTGTACCATTGAGCTATATCTCCAGTCCCAATAATTATAATTATTAAGTTGCATACATAGAACAAAGTTTTTGCAGGTTTATACAAAAGTCTCAAATAGTAGCACTTAACACGATCTGAGATATTACCCAAGATTTACTAGTTTAATAAAGAGAAAAAACATGAATGGTCTTTCTTTCTTTCTTTCTTTCTTTCTTTCTTTCTTTCTTTCTTTCTTTCTTTCTTTCAGAATGAGGAGTTAGCAAAAGTATCCACTTGAGGGAGAAAGAATAGTATTGGTGAAGACACACAAAATGTGAGATACCTCAGCGTGGGGAGCTGATAATAAAAATAAAGAAAGTAAGAGTAATGCTAGTAGTTGTAATAGCGGCTTGCGTTTACCAAGTGCTTACCACATGCTCAGGATCCTCCAAAGCATTTTCTGTACATGAGCACATTTCATAGAAATAGATCAGCATTGCTGGAGTGATGAAAGATTAGGCTTAGGATGTGTGCATGTGCCAGAGCTATGGTTTTATTTTGTAGGTGGTCAAAACTGGGAATGAGAAGACTAGAAAGGAATAATCAGTAAGACTTTTCAATTGATAGGGTGTTTGGGATAAGGGCAGGAAGATGCCACAAGTTTCTGGCTTTGGTGACATTGATTGAAGGTAAAGGTGGTAGAAGAGAGGCAGACTTAAAGGGGAAAATGATGTCTTGCTGTGTTGAGTTGGAAGTACCTATATAACCTGGAGATGAGTGTCAAGTTCAGATATCTGGAGATGTAACTGTAACCAGAGTATAAGGAATGTAATTTAATTAGAATTGATAAAATCAGTTAAGAAAGTACATCAAAAGAAGAAAAATATGTATTTTAAAAAACATCCCCAAAGTAATGCTATTTAAAGAAGGATATACCTAAGAAAAATTAGAGAGTAATAAAAGAAAATGCTGTCACGAAAGCAAAGAAAGCAGAATGTTTCCAATAAGTGGTGTAGTCAGCAGGGTTCAGTGTTAAAAAGAGGAACAAACTGAGAACTGAAAGTACCATTGTTGCTGAGAGTTCAGAAGTAAAGGGTTATCATTTTGTGCTGCTTTTGACTCAGAGAGACTTAATCACTTTGAACTTTTAAGACAACAAAGTCAGAAGAAGAGAAGGTAAACATATAAGAAAACAAAAGTTAAAGCAACATCTGCTGGGTTAATTCCAAACTTTTATTACGTATTCATTAAATAAAGAACATATAAGAAATTTTGCTAAAAATATTTCATACTTTTGAGTTGCTTTACATTATAAAGCGTTTCTTTATGCAGTATTTCTACAATTTGTGTTTTGCATTTGTATTATATTTTCTCCTAATCGATGAGATCTATATAACTTTACTAATGTGAGTTTGAGGAGCTTGTATCTATTTGTCATAATACAATTTAAAACTCACAGTTGCAGAACACTAAAACTTTGGGACTGTATTTATGGGCTTAGTGAACAGAACACAAACATCATAGATTTGTAATTTTAAGGTACCAAGAATATCTAAAAGAATGTGGATCTGGTTAAGTACAATTTAATTTAAGGTATTTTTGCAATGTCATGCATTTTTAGCAAAGATATAAGAGGATTTTTCCCTTTCAAAACAACTTGCCTTCTTGTCTGTTTTGTATGTTTATTGCACAAAGGATTTACAAAAGCTAAAGGAGCAGTGGGAGAGAAGGCATTTACATACAAAAGCATTTGATGAATCCAGTCATAGAGACTGCTATTATCACATGGCAGACTCAGTGATATGTAGAGATTCATATCACAGACTTTCAGAAGGGCAAGACCAGCATGAACTGCAATATAGAGAGCATCTCTGTCTACTATTCCTGGTTAAATATTTTTCTTTTCTGGAGAGAACTGAAACAAGCCACATTACTTTAACAAGAGATTAAATGCATGTGATGGAGAACCAAGAGGTAATTAAAGGCATCAAAATATTGAGAGAGATGATATGTTATTTCTCTTTGTGTCCCAAGGCATTCACTGTGGCTACATTTATTAAGTATAAGTGTGTGGTGAATTGATTGTGTTTGGCCATTGGATTAGTGCAGCTAAGGTAGGTTTGACCACATGCTACATATATGGTTGCTAATGAGAAAGGGAATAAGGTTCAAGAGAAAGTAACTTTAAGAACACCACTTCTGAAAGATTTGAAGTGAAAATCGTTTTGCTAGAGAAGTGTAAATGTTCCATGCACTATTACTGGAAGTGGACACATCCACTAAGCTTCTCCCTACATCAAGGGGAACTGATTCATGAAAACATGATCTTATGTAGTGAATGAGACAATTCTGCTCAAGATGGACAAAGAAGTAGCCAATGCTTCCACCATTGTAGTTTCTTATGAAAGAAATGTAAGGTTAAGAGAAAGCGTATATGAAATACAGTGAAAGCTACAAACTGGTTTTCACCTCCAAGGGTTTATCATACTGAGAGTTTCATAAAAATAGCTTTGAGAGTGACTACTCCCAGGTTTTTAATTTTTTTTCCCCTAGCTTTTGGTTCCTATAGGCAAAAAAGCACTTCTGAAAGAGATCTGAAAGTTGTGGGACTTGATAACTCTGCGAGGTGTCAGGTTTCTTTCTAATGAAAAGCTTATCAGTAAATGTGCCCAGTGATTAATGACCACATTAGGATTTATTGGTTAAAACATAGTAGAATGCCCATTATCTTCATGCAAATTTGTATTTACTGTAGGTTAACTTCTGTGACCTCAAATCTAAGTCATCTGTCATAAATTAACAGGTTCAGGTATCCCCTCTGCTAGGGTTGGCAGACAATGGAACCCACAAATGAGAGAAATTTATGAACCCTGGGTGGGCAAGCCTTCTCCTCTCGATTGCTTCACAAAGGCCCTTAGAGAGAATCATGTTGCAGAGGTTATTCAGTTTCTATTTTGTTTTGAGTTTTATTTATTTTGCAGGGGAGGCAAACAGTCCAGTGTTCCAAACCATCCAGGCCAATGAGTATTATCCTGGAAATTATCAAATTCAGGTGCTGCTGTGTGTAGTTCCAAGAGACATATCAAGTTAGGGATGTGGGTATTAAGATAAAGATCCAGTTCCCCAAATGTCTTAGTTCAGGCTTCTCCAGTAGAATGCCACAGACTGGGTAATTTGATCAACAAATATTTGTTTCTCCTGAATCTGGAAGCTGGAAAGTAAAAAGTGATCATACCAGCAGATCCAGTATTGTGAGACTCCACTTCCTGTTCTGCAGATGGCCTCATCATCATTGTATCCTTACGTGAGAGACAACGGAGACCATCTTTCTCATCTCTTTCATATTTCTTTACATAAAGGTACTAATTTCATTCATGAGGAGTTCACCCTTATGACTTACTTACCTCCCAAGAGTCCCATATTCAGATATCATCACAGTGGGGATTAAGGCTTCAATATATGAATAGAGGGCACAATATCCAGTCTGGAGGATGAGGTAAGGGCTATCATGGCTTGGTCTCAGAAAACTGAAGTTCACACTTCTCTCAAATCTTTTGAAAGAAGAGTATGTCCCTGACAATGGTCCCCAAACTCTGGACCTCAATGGTCCTATGTTGCAGTGTAGCAGTGGCTGCCACCTAGTGGCTACAAGGAAGCCCGTAGCTCAGGAGTACTCTCTGGGCTTGCAGACCTGACATTTTTCTAGCAAAAATGGGGACAGAGATAGTATTGGGCCTCCTGTGTCTATCAGAATGCCTCAGTAATGAGGAAATCCAGGGCCTTGTGGGTTTCTCAAATCAGACTCTGTTGACTTGACATTGCAACAAGGTAGAAGCTGATGTAGTCAAGGCTTATTTGATTTTAAAGCAAGGTTGATGTTTGATGTTCAGTTACTTCTAATACATTTGTAGGCATCCACTGATTTTTCCGCATGCAGTGGAGAAACTTTCCGAATCTATGGAGCCCTAGTAGTGCAGCTTACTCTATGCACACTGAAATCTATAATAAAAACTGAGTGAAGGGCTGGGGATTTAGCTCAGCGGCATAAGCGCCTGCCTTGCAAACACATGGTCGAATTCGATTCCTGGTACTGATTTAAAAAAAACAAAAAACAAAACTGAGTGAACTTAGAATTTAAAGGATAAGGAAATCATTATATCTTTGACTTCAAGTGACTCACTGATGCTTATAAAGGAAAATAGAACCTTTCATGCCTAGGGCTTGTGTCCAGATAATTTTGGTGAATATTAACATTTCTTACCACATTGTGAATGTTTATGTGTCTGGGGCAAAATAAGTTGAGTTTCCATTGCTGATCCATTAGCAGTGAGTGTGGTGGGTAAAAGTGCTTTAATTGGTCCCTAAGGTATTAGCAGCAGTGTTTATAGGCTATTAGTGAGAAAGGGAACCTGAGAGGCAGATGGCTTGTCAGCCCTACACCAAGGACATTTATATCTTTCAGGTGTCATTAAAATGTTTTACTTCATTAGATAAAAGTAGTGTTTTCTATCTTACACTAAATTCACCACCATAGTTGAAAGTGTCCATGGAAAGTATCCCTTAATCTTTATAATTTCCCATTATAAAAGAGGAAAAGGCTTTCGATATTCCAGGATGGTAAAAGGGCTTTAGAATGTCAGATGTAGCAGAGGAATGACTGAGTCAAAAGAGCATGAAGTGCTCTCAAGATGCTAAATGTTCACTGTATGATGATGAGAGGAGAGGCCAAGTGGCTATATCCGGCCTGGAAGAAACTCTTCTTCATTAGTGAGGGTGTGCTGGACCAAAAGTGACTTTGAAAGCTTGATGCTCTGACTGGTCTTCTTGTGAACTTACTGCCTAAGTGAGAGATAGATCGAAAGAACTTCTTTATCACTTGGCCTTTGGGCTTTGGAGGTAGGAGAGAATCTGTCACCTGAGAATCAGCCCAGGATCATCTGTATGGTCCAATCCATGAAAGAGAAGGAGTAGAGGGAAGAGAGGAATCTCAAAGTCCGTAAATGTAACGACTGGTGAGATGGCTGTCTTGAGATCCTGTTAAATACAAAGAAGTCAATTAGAAGAGGTCTAACAGGAAAATCAAGTCTAGAGATCCATGAGAGTTTCTAGCCCAGTTCATTTCTATTAATCATATCTTTATCTCTCTAGAAGCTTTTGGCACCTCTACAGTAACCTTCCTTGAATCCTCGTTGAGTTAATTTTGTCCCAGACCAGTGGTAGCAAACCTATGGCATATGTGTTGCAGCCTGCTATTTGTTATCATTGAAAGCTCTAAAATGTTCATCATTATTGCTGTAGACTAATTTCAAAGTTTGAGGAAAGCTTTGAGCTACCCTTAGGGAAATGACAAGAGCCAATAAGTTTGATCATTATTGCAGCTCAGATAGATTGGTAGTGTTGAGGAAAATTCTGATGTCATAGAGAACTATTTTGCTCAAACTGCAATGTAGTTTTCTAGTCTATGTTTTAAAATCTTTAGATTTAAGTGTGTTTGTAGAAACACACTTAAGCATTCTATATTATTTACTGGGTGTTTAAAATTTACTGAAATGAGATCGTACTGTACAATTTTTTTGTATAACTTACTTTTTGATTCAACATTTTCAACATCTGTGTTGATTCAAATAGATTTCATTTGTTTCTGTTTACTGTTACTTAGTGCTCCATAATTGATTTCACGTATTCTTTCCCCTTCTAGTATGACCATACATTTTTCAGTTTTAGTTTTCAGTTTTCAGCTAAGACTATAGTAAATACCCTGGTATATTTTTAATCTGCCATTGTGCTAGAGTTTATCTAGGACATATACCAAGAAGTGAAACTGCTGATGAGTCATAAGCTGGGTATAGATTTAGTTTTGCCCACTGTTGCCAAATTGGTCGACATACTTGTGTATAAATTTATATTCTCACAGGTTCCTGTTTCCCTGCTTCCTTGATACTTTTTGGCATTACCAATAAACCAGATTATATGGCATAAACCAACTCTGTATAGGGTAAATGCGATTTACACTGTAAAGCACATAACTAAAATCCTTTCCCACTTCAAATTCCTTGTTCCCACTGAGAATCCAAAGACTTCAAGAGTGTACAAATTACACATTTTCAACTTCATTTCTTATTCTACTAATCCTCTATGAGAAGCCTCCCGTTCCGGTGTCCATTTGGAACTGGTTACTTCTATATTAACACAACTTACCCCCCCGCCCCGCTTCCTTTAGAGTGGTTTTAGTTCTTCCAGTCCTTACAGAATTTTATTATCCCAGTCTCAATATCTCACATGTACAATCTTTTATAAATGTCAGGGTATATGAGAACATCACAGGTTCATACTCTAACCCCACCAAACAAAACACAACCATATCTCTAAGGCCCATATCATGACTGCTGTAGTGGAAAATGAAGGTGTGAAAACTATGTAAAAGACTGTTCTCATAGAAAAATGTGCCCAGATATATTCATTCTTCACCTACTTTAGGCCTCCGGTTTCTAGGTTGTGGATGGGTAAATATGAAATTCCTGTGTTCACCCTGGAATTTAAAATGTGTAATTAAAAGTGATGATGTTACCTCAGTGGTAGATCATTTGTTTAGCATGCACAAGACTCTGTTTAATTCCCAACACACACACACACACACACACACACACACACACACTCACTCACTCAGACATCCATATACACAGTGATGATATGAGAACTTTTTCTAACATTTTATACAATAGTTAAAATACTTATTTTGGTTGTATGATTTTATAAAAAGAGAAAAACTACAAATACTTTAAGCTTAGCCCAGAGGTCTAGCACTGTAACAGATTGCCCTTAATAAATTTCAATTTGATGACTACAGAAACCTACCAATGCACAAGAAACCACTAAATTTTTCAGAATAAATACATTGAGATTTTTCTTCTAAGATCATTGTCAGTTTTCTTCCTCACATTAGAACAAGAGTGTTTATTTAAGTATTAAGGGGCTGGGAAGCAAGGGGAGAAGGTGACTGCTCTTGGGGCAGAGTCACTCAGAAGTCCCAAGTTCTTGATCCGCTTTGAGTACTGACTGGAGTAACACCTTCTCTCCTGAGTGCTGAGCTTCCAACTATTCCCACCACCGCCCTGCCCTCCAGCACCTCAGGGTACGGTGGGACCTCTGTTAAGTGAGCTGTTTTTACATATGAAAGTTAACTGCTGCTCTAGTTTATTCAGGTGGGGAAGGGACCAAATGTCTACTTTGTCTAGGGGACTTGGGAATACCAAAAAAAAAAAAAAAAAAAAAAAGGTTAGGTCCCAGCTGTTGGATCTGGGTTTTTCAAGGTCCCTACCCAACCCCTACTCCACACCCCCAGCCTCTTGCCCAAACCCCATTGCATCAATCTGGCCTGGCACCTCTGCCAGGCCTTGCCTCCTCTAGACCCCCTCAAACTTGTTGCCACAACCCTAATGGAGCAAAGAGGAGAGGAAAGCAGATGAGAGTCTCCCCCGCCAGCATATCCAGGTTATCTGGCTTTTAACCTTCCCCTCCCTCTCCTCAATGTGTCATTTCCCTTTTGAAAGACACCCCTGAAACAGCTGGATTTTCACATACTCCTGATCCCCTAGGTGTCTGTCTGGCCACTGGTCTGATCCACCAACCCTGAAGCCATCTTCTCATCCTTTCCTCTCCCCTTTTCTCCTGTCTCTTCCTGGGAGAACCCAGGTGTCCAGCTTGTACTTTTTGCTCTTCTGTCCTCTGTGTAAAACCTTCTTAGAATTGCACTTCCAACATTCTGCCACTGAGCATATCAGTTTTGTTTTTTTCTTTAAATGGGAAGTAAAGTTTGACATTTGATGGCCTTTTAGACAACTTATAGAAGTCTGAAAAAGAAAGTTAGAGGTCGTTTGATTACTTGACTAGTGTAAATTGGCTAACTTATTAAACAAATGTATACTAGATAGTTCCTGCGGTGGATTGATAACTGGTAATAAACTTGTAATACCAGCTGAAATGAATCAGTGTGGTGCCAAGTGGGGATGACCCACCTGAGGATTATTGCCAGGATAAAAAGGAAATCTGGAGAGGAAGAAGTGGTGCTGTTGGTTCTCTGTGGCATGCCAGTTCTCTTGTTCCCATTGCTTCTCCTGGAGAAGCTTGTGGAGCTTTTTTCCTGATATGAATTTGGCTGTTCTCATCCAAACAGGAGCTCAGGACCTTGTTGTCACTGAGAATGGCTGAGGTTCACTTTGGGGAAGCTCTGGTCTTCACTGTTTCCTGGCTCTGGAGGGGAAGATGGTGTAATTTTCAATTTTCAGAAGAAGCTCATCAGTCATGCTGGCTTCCTGCTGTAAACTTGGTTGTTCTCATCCTCAGAGGTGCTGGGAACCTCATCATTGCTGAGGATGGCTGCGGTACTTTTTGGGGGAGCCCTGATCCTTATTTTGAGTGTTGCTTCCTGGCTTCAGTGCAGAACCCTCAACTTATTGGTGCAGATCTTTCTTCCCACTGGGACAGATTTTCTAGCTTCCACTGCTCAACTTTGGGCCTTCCCAGCACAGATCTGTGAAACAGACTTGCATGAGTCATTGTTGTGGGCTCTAGGCTTCCAGTTGGACTTGTAAGGGGCATTGTCATGGGCTTTTTAGGTCTTCAGCTGGACTCATGCAGGACTTTGCTTTAGGATCCAGGCTTTGGGTCCTCAGCTGGATTCCTTGGGTCTTGTTTTGTGAACAGATTTCTTGAACTTCTTGTATTTAACTCTTTGGATAACTATTATACTACTATAAATTGTGTCCTGTATTGTCTTGTTCTCCTTGCAAACCCCAAACTACGACAGTTCTGTGTATCAGATATTGTGCTAAGTATTGAAGATAAAAAGATGACGAAATAGAAAGTATCTAATTCAGGAATCTTGGCTCAGATCTGAGGTCTGGTTCCCATTAGTTTCTGAGTTACTATAGTTTTAAAAAATATAAAATTCATGTTAATGTCGGATTCATATACATGAATCTTATATTTTTAAAAATGGGAAAAAACTAAAGTATTTTCTCTAAAATAAGGAATGAGGCATGGGAGTTCCACTCTCACCACTCCTATTCAATACAATCCTTAGAATCTGAGCTAGAGCACCGAAGCAGAAGAAAGAGATAAAACAGATACAGACAAGAAAGAAAAAAGTCAAATTCATTATTTCTAATCCTTGGAGAACCCTAAAGACACCATCAAAAGACTTTTAGAACTGATAAATAAATTCAGCAAAGTATCAGGATATAAAATCAACACTTAAAAATCAATAGTGTTTCTATACACCAATAATAGGCTATGAGAGAAAAAAAAAAAGGAAAACAATTCCATTTGTAATAGCTTTTAAAAACTAGGCTCAATCTAACCAAGGAGGTTAAACACTTCGTTTGCAGTGAAAATTTCAGAACATCAGAGAAAGAAATTGAAGAAGTTACTACAAGACAGAAAGACCTCCCATGTTCACTGATTGACAGGAATAATATTACTAAATGACCATACTGTCAAAAAACAATCTATAGATTTAATGCATCAAAATACCAATGACATTCTTCACAGAACAAGGAAAAACAATCTTAAAATCCATATGGAAATACAAAAGATCTCTAGTAGCCAAAACAATCCTATACAAAAAGAGAAACACTAGAGACATCACTGTACCTAGTTTCAAGTTATACTACAAACTCTCAGTAACACAACAGCGTGGTACCCAGAAATAGACACACTAACTAATGAAATAAAATAGAAGATACAAAAACAAACCTACACTACTCCAGCCATCTGATACTGTGTAAAGCAGTCAAATATACACACTGGCAAAGAGAAAGTCTCTTTAACAGACAGTATGGAAAAATAGGATATCCATATGTAGAAGACTGAAACTAGGTCTGTATCTCTCATGGTATAAATCAATTCAAAATGGATCAAAGACATAGATATAAGACCTGAAGTTTTGAAACTGCTAAAAGAAAACACAGGGAAACACTTAGAGCCACAGGCATGGGCAAAGAAAGAACAGAACTCCAGCAGTACAGGAAGTAATAGAAAGAATCAATAAATAGCATTACATCAAATTAAAAGTCTCTACAGAGGAAAGGAAGCAACTGAAGAATGAAGACACAGCCTGCAGAATGGAAGAAATCCTTTGCTTGCAACCTTTCTGATAGAAGATTAATATCTGGAGTATACAAAGAACTAAAAAAAAACCTGAAAAATTAAATGGTAAATTAATTAAAGAAGTGCTTTTCAAAAGAAGTACAAATAGCCAGTAAGTATAGGAAAAATATTTAACATCTTTAACAACTAGGGAAATAGAAATGAAAACTACCTTGAGATTTCATCTTATTTCAGTCAGAATATCTATCAAGAATTAAAAAAAAAAAATTGCTGGTGAGGGTAAGGAGAAGAAAGAAACCCCACTCCTGGTGGAAATGTGAATTAGTGCAGCCCCTGTGGAAATCAGTGTGGAGGTTCCTCAAAAATCTAAAAATAAAGTTTCTGCTTGATCCAGCTTAACCACTTTATGATATATAGCCTAGGGAATTAAAGTCAGCATATTACAGGGATACATGTCTCACCATGTGATACTGCAGAACAGTGTACAATAGCCAAGATAAGGAATCAGCATAGGTGCCCATCAGAAGATGAATGGATAAAGTTAATGTATGTACTGTGTGTGTGTGTGTGTGTGTGCGTGCGCGTGCACTATAGTATTATTCAGTAGTAAAGAAGTACAAAATTATGTTATTTGCAGGAAAATGGAACTGGTGATCATCATGTTTAGTGAAATAAACCAGACTCAGAAAGATGATCACATTTTCTGTAATACGTGTAATGTAAAAAAGATAATATGATAGTTATATTAAAGGAAAAGAATAAGAAGTGGCAGTGGGGGATGGTCATAATAAAATATATGCACAGAAGCCCAATATTTTATAAAATTAATAGACATAATGAAACAAAAAGTACAAAACTTCAAGCAAAAAAAGGATGTTGAAACAAAGGCTGAAAACTATTGTATCTATATAATTTTATGAGAAAATTTCATTTCATTGCAGGTATTTTTACAAAGCTGGAGAGATGTATTTACCTTGGCAATATGCTGATTGCATATTTTCCCATTTTAATTTAATTCCCTTTAGCCAATGTGTATTATATATCTAGTGTATGTTAATCACTGTGCTTAGGCACAGGGCTATGAAATTAATGTGGCATAGTTTTCTTCCTTCAAGGGGCCCACAGGCCAGTTAGAAAAATTGGTAAGTGAGTTAAAAATAATTATAGTAATTTGATATCATCTAAATGTTATCGAATTGAAATGATGTTTAGCATACTGTGAGAGAATTACAGTGAGGGTGGATAAGTCTGTATCAGAATGACTGTCATTAGGAGCAAATTGAAAAGCAGTGATAGGAATAAAACTATGAGGTTTAAGTCATCAGAGTTATACCAAGGCAGAGAGGATGAAAAGAGAAGAAAAGGGCTGGGCGTGGCGGCTCATGCCTATAATCCCAGCACTTGGGAGGCTGAGGCAGGAGGATCATTGTGAGTTCGAGACCAGCTTGGGCTACAAAATGAGCTCTAGGCCAGCCTGAACTGCATGGAGAGACCCTGTCTAAAAAAAAAAAAAAAAAGAAAGAAAAAGAAAAGAGAAGAAAAGTAAAGCATCAGGAAGGGCTGGGGATTTAGCTCAGTGGCATAAGCACCTACCTTGCAGGGTATGGGGGTCATGAGTTAGATCCCTGGTACCAAAAAATAAAAAGCAGTGGAACCAGTATTTGGCACATGGTATTTTCCCTATAAGCTATTTTCCAAGAAGTTAAGTAGCAGGTGGTCAAGGAGGCTGAGAACTTAAACAGAACATTCAATAATCTCATGGCCTTATGAGAAAAAGATTGAGTTCAGATCTACCCAAGGAGGAAGATCTTAATAAATATCCCAGGTTTTAATTTGGAACGATGCAGAAATATGAACTAACACAAATAGACAAAATCCTTCAGAATGCAACATAGCTCTGAATTGGTTTCATTTGGGAATGAACTGAAATACTTTATCACTATTCCTAACTCCTACCAGAAGCAAAATATTATTTCCTCCTTGGATGAGATAAGATTATTTAGTCTCAGATCACTTATTTATTTGTTTTAATACACAAAGTATAGCAGTTATTTAACCTTTTTCAGTATACCAAGAGACAAGACCAAATACCAAAAACTGAAAAAAAAAAACAACTAAAAGCAAAAAATTCATCAGACATTAGAGACAAATCTGTAGGAAACTCATATGTTAGAGTTACCAAAAAATAGACTTTAAAATAACTACCATAAGAAATCTCAATAAAACAGAGAATTTTGGCTGAGAACTAGGATCTATATGAAAGTATTAAATTGAAATTCCAGAATAGAAAACACTGTCTTAAAATAACAACAGAGTAAGTATGCTAAAGAGCATAGGGCACAGGCAAAAAAAAAAAAAAAAAAAAAAAAAAAAAAAAAAAAAAAAAAAAAAAAAAAAAAGATTATTATTGAGAAGACAGATTAGTAGAAAATGCAAAGAGTTGGGTGAAGTCAAAGATAAAAACTTAAAACAGAAAAAAGGTCTGGCACAGTGAACAGATGAATATACATTATATTGGGATCATAGGACTAGAAAAAAACAATAAAGGAACAATAGTAGAAGAGAAACTTCTAAAGTAGAAAAAAGTAATCAAGTCATTGATAAAGAATTACCAAGACGAGTGAACAGGATAAATTCAACTGAGTATTTTAGTACAGAAGCTGAGAACAAAATATAGACAAAAACTGAAAAACAACCAAAAAAAACCATGCATTTTCTCCAAAGAAGTTACTGTCCAATTTCAAACTGACCACTCAGAATAAAAGATAAAAGATAGAAGACAACAGAATCACAGAGTCAAAATATTCCACAAAAGAAATTGCTTGCTCTAGTAAAAATTTGTAGTCAGTGGAAACACTTATTACTGGAATATTTTCTCTAAAAGAAATACAGAAGGAAATTCTGAGGTAGAAAATATGGAATCATAGGGAATGAATCATGATAGGATGTGAAAATCCAAGTAATTACTTAAGACATAAAAATCAGAATATCTTAAAGAGTTTAAATTTGTGTGGAAGTTTTTATGAAAAATAAAACAAAATTTCATAACAAAACAATAAGAGAATGATAGTTAATACACAATGTATTGTTATCTTCAAAGCAGTTACTCAGGAAAAGATTCTTACAAGAAAAGGAACAAACAGATAGCATAAAACTTTCTTGTAAATAATCTTAAAATAAGCTGTAAAGATGAAACAAGTTAGCATAATTTTAAGTGAAATAAGTCAGACATAAAAGCTCAGATATCACATGCTCTCTCTCTCTGTCTCTCTCTTTGTCTCTCCCTCTTCTTTTGTTATTTTGAGATGAGTTCTCACTATGTAGTTCAGGATTGCCTTGAACTTACTTTGTAGCCCAGGCTGGCCTCTAATTTATAATGATCTTCCTGCCTCAGCCTGCCAAGGGCTGGGATTGCAGGCATGAGCCGTTACACCTGACAATGCATGGTGTCTCTATGTGGAATTTTTTGTATAGCAAAAATAAAAAATTCAAGAAGCAGATAAACGGAATTTAAGGGTTCTAAGGATTTTAGGAAGTTTTGAAAATGGAAAAAATAAGGTATAAGATTTTTCAGAAAAAAAACTAAATTTGTAAATTGTACTTCTTTTCAAGGAGAACTCCTGGCCATATGAATTTGTAGGTGAATTAATCTAAGAGGTGAGCATTAAAGCAGCTGTATTAGTCAGCTTTCCTATTGCTGGAACAAAACACACACTGCCCACAACTAGAAGAGGTGTTAATTTGGCTCATGGTTGCACAGGATTCTATTCATGTTTGGTTGGCTCCAAGGCAGTAACATCATGGTGGAAGAGGAAAGTGGAGCAAAGCTTCTTAGTTGTTCGTGGTAGCTGGGAAGCCACGTGGGGAGCAGTGCCACAAGAGAAGGAGACAGGAAACAGAATTGAAAGTATTTCCTCCGTGACTTACCCAGACATAACCAGAAATATGCTTTACTATCTCCTGGGTTCCCCATAAGCCAATCAAGTTAACCATCCAATTTAACTGTCTCATTAGCAAAATATACCGATGGAACAGAGTCCAGAAAATGGCTCTCACATTTCCAGAAACTTAAATGTTTTCAAAAGTAATTGCATATGACAGAAAATAGAATCATTAAATATGTATTTCTCAGTCTTTTGCATGACTTATGAAAAAATGAATACTGACTTCTACCTTGTAGCATTTATACAAGCCAATTTTATATTTAAATCTAGAAGGTAAAACAATAAAGCATTTAGAAGAAAATAGAGAAAAAAAATCTCAAACAGCACAAAATTTCCAAACACAAAGGAAAGGAATGAAAAACTGAAACTACAGTATAATTAAGCATATTAATGATATCCATGAGGAGAATGAAGTCAGTTCCAAAGTGGGAGAAGACATTTAAAACATACAAAATCACAAAATCTATTGAACAAAAAACAAATAGTGTAGACAGTAATTTCCCAAGTGGGAATATCCAAATGGACAATGAATGTGTGAAAAGATGTTCAGCTACATTAGTTATGAGGGAAAAACAAAATGCATTGGGTTACCAGGACATACTCACCATCATAGCTGCATCAACAGAACTGTTAGCTTTAACGTTGGAGAAATCAAGTGTTAGAATGAGAAGTCGCCAAAACCCTCATGAACTGAGTGTGACATAACAATTCTGTGAACATTGGTACAAGTATTTTGGAAAATATTCTGACAAGTACTAAGGTTGATCATAAGCACACTATGTGATTTTATTCCTAGGTATTTGCCAACAGAAATGTAGGCATATACATATCGGTGAGTGTATACAAAAATGTTCATAAGTGCAGTACTTAAAATAGTCCCAGACTGGAAGCAACCCAAATGGCCATGAGCAATGGCACAAATAGATAGGGCTATAGTTACAAAAAGGAGTGCTATACAACAATAAAAATGAATGAGCTATGTACAACATTGATCAAGCTCACAAACATAATATTGAATAAGGAAAACCATATACAAGAGTACATATCATAGTTTTTCTTTCATGCAAAGCTTAAAACAAACTAAATTTATCTCTAGTGTAAAAAGTCAGTTATTGCTGGCTGAGGATGTAGTTCAGTGGCATAAATGCCTGCCTGGCAAGTGCAAGTCCTGAGTTTGATCCCCAATCCTAAATAAATAAATGGGGCCAGGTGTGGTAGCTCACGCCTGTAATCCCTGTAGTCAGGAGGCTGAGGCAGGAGGATGGCTGTGAGTTCAAGACCAGCCTGTTCTACAAAGTGGGCTCAAGGCTAGCCTGAACTGCATAGGGAGACCCTATCTCAAAAAGACTAAAAAAAAAAAAGTCAGTTATTGCTTCAGTGAGTGGGGTCAAGAAGGTGGGTTCTGGGGAGCCTATCTCTTGGTGTAGCTGGCAATGATCACTCTGAGCCACTGACTTCTGAATTGAACAATTTTCCAAGTGCATGTTTTCTTTTGATAAAAAGTTAGTGGTTTTATATTATGTTGGTCAAGAGGAAGGACAATGTATTTTACTGAGAGAACATTTAATGAAACTGAGACATGAAACTTGGCCATGATTTTGAAAGCCAGAAAAGATAGTTAAAGAATATTCCAGGAAAATGAACAGTCAAAAACCATATCTACAGAAATGAGAAAATTCATGTTATGGTAGATAAACAAGCATTTGAGAGGAATAGAAATTTAGGTTAAAGATATAAATTAGATCCTGATTATAAAGTACCATAAATTGATTGTAAAACCATACAGAAATGACAGGTTCTTGAAAAGAAATTGTGATGTGAAATTCTGGATTGCCTGCATTTGAAATACTGACAGTTAAATACTAGCTTGCCTGATGAATTCTCAGTTTACAGTTTTGCTTCCTTTTTTACTGCAGCCTCCTTACCTTCCCAACTTGTACATGAATGCATAGACTTCTATTTCAATGTAATGAGTTCCTTGATATACACAGCCAAAAAATAGAGTGGCTTGGTTTTATGAACTTGTACAAACTTGTTTTTTCCAGTTTTGACGATTATTGTCCCTCTCCATTATAGATGTCATCAAGTGATTTCCTAGTCTTAAATTCTATCTTTAGGATGTTATTGCCCTGGTTTTAGCCTGAGATGGCTAGTTAACTCCCGAAACAGCTTGTCCATTGGGAAAATACACCCTTAAGTGATATTCTAGTATTTTAAGTGAGTTATGGATTGACAAGAAGATACCATAAACACATAGTTCATTTAATTTTTGAGTTAATTACCCAGAAATAAAGGCATTATCAGAAACCTGGTGGCTACAGAAGGAAGGGAAAGGACTCAGTGTTTCTTGTACAACTTTAATTGGTACCCACAGTTCCTCTTAGCAACAAGAAGCTGGCCACTATCATTAGGGACCTGAATCTTTCCAAATCAATCTGGAAAGCTCAGTTCTCACTATGACAGTGCCTTATGGGGTGGGGGGCTTATTTCACATTGATAGTCAATGTGTGTCTATTAAAGAAATGTTTTTGAGTGCTGGATCTGTTGGTTCTTGATCCATATGCAATATAGCAGGGCCATGTGGGAATCCCCATCCATGTATAGATGTCCTAGACCAGTGTTTTGCTTTCAGCTTTGCAGGGTTCTAGAAAATCGTTTTCTATGCAGGCAGATACTAAAAGAAAAGGAACAGAAATAAGCAGGAATTGGAATTGGGATTTGCTTGAATCTTTACAGCAAGGCCCTCCCCATATCCTCCAGTTTTTAAAATCAGCGAGATACTTCAAGTCAGTGATTTGTAAATTGTTCTTCAGAGACCTAAATTAAACTTGATTGTCAACTTGATTAGCTTGAGAAACACCTAGGAGATTAGAAAAGCACACTTCTGAGTATGTCTGGGTGGGTCTTGGGGATGTAACCTTGGGGACTGGTTCTCTAATTTCTGTAGATTCTGATCCATTTGGTTATTCATTTGCTGTTCTGTCCAGTTCTTCTTCAGAGCCATGGACAGGGAACATTCTAGAATGTCAGTGGTAAGGACAGTGGGATGGGACAGGAAGAGAGAGTGCTCACACAGAAGGAAACTGGCAAGGAAGGTTCCAGAAGAATTAACCTTAACATCAACAGTCAGTGGGCTGTTTGATTGTGGTCTTAGGAAGCTGGCTGCCTATACCATTGTGGAATTACCTCAGCCTCTATTGGGTCCTCAGAGCCATATAACTTTAATTTTAGTGAATGAATGGTCAACATTGATTGAGCACTTATGATGTGCTAAGCAGTATCCCAAGGGTTTGTATGTCTGAACTCACACAGACCTAGGAAACTGACCTATGCTGTCAATGGCAAGAGGAAGGGGGAGGCACACAAAGCACAATGTAGCTCGCCCAAGTTTCTATACAACTAGTTAGGAATTTAAAATCCACAATTTTGTTCTAGAACCCTGGTTCATAGCCTTGGTGGTCTATTTCTTCACTACTTGTTCACCCAAGATTATTTAAAAAGCAAAAAGCTGATTTGTAGACTATCAAAAATTTGCTAATGGCTCAGTGATATACATAAAAAAACAGCATATTAAATTACCATTGAAGAAAATCATTCCAGAGCTTTGCTATAAAAGCAAGTCACATCTCGCTACTGAACACTTGAAATGTGCCTGTTCTGAATTGAGCTGAATGTAAAATTCACACTGAATCTTTAGTACACAAAAGTAAAACATGGTGTAAATAATTTGTTAAGTTTATTACACAATGAAATGACACAATTTGGGGTATAGTTTAAATATACTGTATCAATCAAATTAATTTTTCTTGTTTTTTTTTGGGCTTTCAAAATGTAGCTACTAGAAAATTTAAAAGTGCAAATATAATTTATGGACATTACTCTCAAAGCCAAAAATATCTAATATAGAACACTCCTCTCCTCATACCTATGAAACTCAGTCATTCATCTGGATTAGTTTGTGACATTGCCAGGTCATCTAAATAACAGTAACAGAGCAAGAAGTAATGGTTCATTTTATGGATATGCCATTGAGGCTAGAGAAAAATATATTCAGCTATCCTTATTCTACCACAGCGTGCTCCTGCTTCACAAAGTAAAATATGGCAAGATGGACTAAGTAAAAATAGGCAAATAAAGTAAGTAGGTATTGATAGGTCTTTGGGATTCAGCCAGGTGGGTGAGAATCTGCATGTGGCACCGTCAGTAGGAGAGGTGTGGTTCTAAGCATGATTAAAATAGCTAGATGGATAATTTGTGAAGAAGAATATCAGGAAAAGGAGTCCCTTTAGGGCCACCAAAGTTCACTTTTCAAATGTCTTCCTTTTGGAATTTTTTATTGGTCCACAGAAAATTTTATCATAATTAACTTCATAATTAATACACTCAAGCTTCCAATTTTGCTATTTACTTTGCATTAGTAACATTTTAGATTAATGATCAATTTGGAAATATATCTTCATTATATGAATATTTATATAAATAATTTTAAGAATTGTTTAAGGATTGAGAGCTCTCAAAGATGGTATGATAATGTCATTGATTTAAGAAAGGATTTTTCTACTGGGGGTCTTGGCCTATTCCTAAATTTTTGTCCCTTAGACTCTGATAATGGCCTGGATCTTATTTATGATCCTCTTTTCATTCATGGTGGTAGTGTTGCTGATCTTGTGAGACTTAAGAAACAAGCCAGGATCAAATGACCAGGTCCATGGATCTTGCGCACATATCCAAGCAGGATATGTAGGTGCAGGAAGTATGGAGGCATCTGGGGAGGAGTCTAACAGAGTCATATGTATGTGGAGATCACATTCTGAAACTGGCACATGAGCTTAAAAAATTCTTAAAGTCAAATTTACCCTTAGTAAGCACCCCTTTCCCCAGGATTAAAAAGTACTTAAAGTTAGTACTGTTGTCCTTGCGTTGCATTTCTTCTGAGGCATCCCTTTTCCAGGAGAAATGATGGCAAAGTTCACTTGGAATGAGGAAAGTCTTTAGTGATAAATAGAAAATTTTGTCTTCCTCTTCTGTTTTTCCTCCCATATGGAAGGTTGACTTTGTGTAAGTTATATGCAAAGATAATGCAACTTTTCTATACTGCTTATTCTGCTAAGAAGTTAAATGACTTACATTGTGCCATAAATATTTCAGATTTAGCTTTTTTTTTTCTTTTGCACCTAATGTGTTTTCAAAGGTGAAAAGGCAGCTACAACATATCATCCTGATCGAAGACCTCTAATTCTGGCCAGGGAAACAGATAAGGAAACAGATGATTACAAGGCAATTCGAGAGATGCTTTAACAAGGCATTGAAAGAAAGTGCTTTGGGATCACAGAGGAGGGGCCGTGAAAACAATCTGGATGTGAGGAAAGGTTGTAAAGTGTGACATCCTCCTCCAAGCCCCATCACTCCTCCTTAGATGGCTGTAGCAACTTTCTAAATGCTTTCCACGCTTTTGCTCCCCACCCCTGGTTTTCCCTCTCGCCCATCTATAGCTCCCTCACAGCCAGGATATACACACTTCTCTGTTCAAAACTATTTCATGACTTTCTAACTTGCTTAGAGGCAGAGCACAGGCCTCACAGTCTAGACAGTCTTGCTGAATCTGGCACCTTCTACCTCTACTTTCATCTCCAGCATGCTCCTCTTCATCCACTTGGAGCCACTATGCCAGCCCCATGGTATTCTTTGAACATGTAATTCACATGACTACTCAAGACTTTTGTTCTTGTTCCACCTGTCTGCTGGAATTTTGTTTCCCCAAATGTCTACCTGCTTGCCACCTCATTTTTTCTAGATTATGGAGAAATATGGTATGTTACAGGATTATTAAGGATATAGCATGTGTAGGTGGTATAATCCTCTGTCCTACCCCAGCAATCTTTCTTTCTCTTTCTTTCTTTCTTTCTTTCTTTCTTTCTTTCTTTCTTTCTTTCTTTCTTTCTTTCAATCTTTCTCTTTCTTTCTTTCTTTCTTTCTTTCTTTCTTTCTTTCTTTCTTTCTTTCTTTCTTTCTCTCTTTCTATCTTCCTTCCTTCCTTCCTTCCTTCCTTTCTCTCTTCTTTCTTTCTTTCTTTCTTTCTTTCTTTCTTTCTTTCTTTCCTTTTTTGTGTGTATCTTTTTGAAACAAAGTCTTGCTATGCAGTTCAGGCTGGACTTGAGCCCACTTTGTAGCCCAGGCTGGTCTCAAACTCACAACAATCCTCCTGCCTCAGCCTCCTGAGTTCTGGGATTACAGGCATGTGTCACCATGCCTGGCCCAGAACTCTATCTTTCCTTTAATTTTTATTTATAAAAATCATAATTTAACATACTATATAAAATCTCGGGCCAGGGATTTAGCTCAGTGGTACAGCACCTGCCTGGGAAGTACAAGGTCCTGAGTTCAATTTCTGGTACAAAGCAAAACAAAAAAAGAGTGGAGCAATTATAAGTTGTCACCTTGACTATATAAAAAAAATCTCTTCTTTCTATTTCTCAGTCATTTTTTAAAGTCCATGTGGGCAAGAATTGTTGTGTCTACTTTGAAAAAATTCCTGGCACACAGTACTTACTCAATAAATGTTTGTTGAGTAAATAATTTATTTTTCTTCTCTGGCATGGCTTCCACATATATTTACCTAATGAGTGAATAGAAAATGAATGATCAGTGGATTCTCTTGGCACCAGTAGAAGCTGTTATTTTGCAATGTGCTATTTCTCTGGAACGACTTCACAGTTCTTTATTGGGACAAAAGACTTAATCAGAACTTGTCAGGAACCACTGGGTTCTGCCAGGAGAGCATCTTACTCGCAGATGGAAATAGCCATAATCATATGGTGACAGTGGAGTACAACATGTGGGTAAAGAGGATGCCGTCCTGAAAACAGAGTTTGGGAATGGAGAGACAGGAGAACCGGGCCCGTCAAAAGAGCCTTCCTAAGACAGAGAAAGTCATTGGTAGCCCTGCATTAGTTGTTAGGCTAATACTATGTGTGTGTATGTAAATCTGTGCATACTGAGTATATACTGCAAGAGTAAACAAATGCTTTCATAAGTATACATATAGGAGACCCAAAGAATCCAAAAGACCAAGTATTTAAATGCGCAATGAACCCTGAAGTCTCAGTAGAACTCTTGAAGCTTGGGGAAGAAGTGTGGGCAATGTTTGCAGAATTCTCTGTGTTCACTCCTGGCTCACTGAACAGGACCTTCTGTTGAGCCTGGACATACAACAGTGAACAGTAATAGCAATAACAAAAGCCCCTGCTTCCATGTAGCTTATATTCTAGTACATGGAAACAAAGAGGAAAGAAAGAAATGCAAATTAAAGATAGTGATTTGAGTAGTACCAAGAAAGGAAACAAAGTAAATTATTGCAGGGAAGAAGGAGTTAAGAGTACCATTTCAGAGACCTGAGTTGCTTAGAGTATTGAAGCTTGCTTGAAAGAAAGTTGAAGGACCAAAATGCAGAGACCTGAGAAGTAGGGATTTGTTAAACTCAAGGGATATAAAAAGAGCAAATTAAGGGAGGCCAAGTTATGTAGATTCTTTGAGCCATGGTTGAAGTTTGGATTTTATTCTGGCCACAATAAAAGGCCATTGGATACTTTTTAGTATGGGAGCAAATAATTTGAATTTAGAAAACTTTCCATGGCTGGTGAATCATAATATGAACTGACAAAGACAAAAGACATGTAGATGGCTACTGCCACCATTCAGGCAAAAATATATAGCAATGAGGCTTAGGCTGATGGCAGGGAGGATCTCAGAAGTGAATGGGTATATGATGCATCGTGGAGGGAGAATCAGTAGGATTTATTGATGCATTGCATATTAGATGTGGGAAGTAAGTAACTAAGGATATCTTTTTTGAGTCAAAGTGCTCCATAATTTAAGAGGTTAAAATGTAAAAGGTTCTCACACTCCTTGTGTATTGGCTGGTGATTTTGCTTTGTTTATTATTGTCTTCATTTTGAGTTATGGGATTGCAGGCCACACACTAATGGGAAAACTGCTGACAATTAAAAGGGAAAAGGATAAATTTACAGGTTTTTCTTAGTGGAAAAAATCGCATGTTTGGCCTAGAAATGACACATATCATATCTGTTCATACCTAATTGGCCACATGGTTTTGTATATCTTAAGTGACCAAGAAATACAATCCTTTGCTGTGCCAGAGAGACAAAATGTCAGTACACATTCAAACAGCATCTCCAGTGACTCCATGACATCTTCCATGTTTTAATAGCTATCAATAACTTTATCTAAGTGGGACTGCTTGAAGCAAATCAACTTAGTGGAGGTAGAATCCATGTTTCCATTTTGGCCAGGTATGTTTTAGTAGCTGGCTGATTGGAGTTGTCAAGAAAATGGCTGAAGATATGAGTGTGATGACAAAGGAAATCTATGGCTAGAAATGTAATAGGAATCACAGAGTTTGTTGGAATAAAGAAGTTGGCCAAAGGCAGACCTTGGGCTCTCAATAGGTAGAGGTCTTATGGAGGAGACACCAACAAAGGAAACTGAAAGGGAAAGGATGTGATGGTGGACAAGACACAGAAGAACATAATGGGTCCCAGAGGAGTACTTTTTGCAGGGAGAGGTGCTGTGTAAGGTCAAATGGGATGAGCCTTGGAGTTAATCCCTGGTTTTGGCAAGCTATTAACCATGCTGTTAATATTAACAGGAGAAATGGGTGGAGGAGAAAACAGGTATGTGTGATGGATGGAGACAGGCATAAACAAGCTTTGGAAGAGCTTTGGTATAACCACAGGAAAGACATGAATTTAAGAAAGTAAGATTCCCAAATGGGAGTAGGTTTATAGGCAGATGATGACTTTGTCTTTTGAAATATTTTTACCTAATATAAAGGCATTTGAATGAAAAATACTTGGGCTTTTTTGTTGGAGATACGAATTTGAGTACAGAAAACTTAGAACTGACATAAATATTTAGTTTTATGTATAGAGATAACAGCTACAGCATATAGATGAGTTCTGGTAGGAAAAGGGTAGATATAAAACAGTGAAGAGATCTAAGTGAACACACCGTTAATAAAGTCACAAACAGAAAAGGTAGTTGAGAAAGGAGAGAAAATAGGTTAAGTAGAGTATTCGTAATAGAAATCAGGGAAAGAGTGTTTTAATGCTTCTGTAATAGGTTTCTCTTTAAGTTCTATATTCTCATGAATGTCTATATTCTGAGGTCAAATTTTCAGTAAATGCTGCTTTTAGTTGAATAAATACACAGTTTCAGGACTGTGGAACACTAAGGGTAATAGGTTTTTAAAATCTCAGATCAGCACAGTTTGGTCCTCTGATTTTCTGGATTCTTTAAATTACTGCTCTCTTTTGTTATTTTAAAATTTCTCTAGTCTTTGCTTAAATATATCATTAGTGCCATACTAATATTTTTCTCTCTCATCTCTTCCTCTTCTCTCATTACCATCTCCAATTATTACCATCATTATCAAAATAGTCATCACCACTAGGCTTCTTTAAATTGATTATATTGGTATTGTAATAATTTAGTTAGAACTGTTTTCATAACTTTTCCTCTCTGAGAGTCATGCATTTTAACATAGCAGGGTATATTTATAGCATTTTCTGATTAAATGCTGAGTATTTGTTGAAGGCTGAGTATTTATTGAAGTATTTGTTAAAGATGGACGTGATTTCTGTCATAAGTTCTTTCACTTAAGTTTTCTAGGAAAAATAACAAAGAATCAAAAGAGAAAATAAATGCCAGGACAACAAGATACTGTATGAAGATTTCAATGACTATTGGAATACATGATGTCACTAGAATAATTTGGCAGATGTTTCTTTCTGCTTCAAAAGAAAACCGTATGATTTCAGGGTAAAAGAGTGACTATCTTAGTAGAAAGTGGGATAACAATGTGTCCTTGTAGTTAGGAATATTGTGGTCTCATGACACCCCTTCTGTGCGGTGCAATTTAGCTCCTTTTCAGTTCTGTCTATTGGACGGCATTCTCTTTCCCTTTTCCCTACCATTTCTTACACTTGCTGCTGAATTTCTTGTATCAGTGACTTGACATCTACCTAGTTGTGCCAGACACCTGGAAGTCATATTGTGCCCCTCCCCTCACAGTCCTCCAAGGCCTGTTTGTCCTTAGAGCATGTTGGCTTGACTCATATCTGTCTTCCCTATTGTCGCTTAGTTCAACTGCCGATCACTCTTTTCTGGATTAGTACCATGCCCTCCTAAAATGTTTCCTGCTTCTTTTATTTTATTTGATTTCAGTGACTACTATTATATGTCTGTCCTCCTACTGTCTCTTGGGTTAGTTATTGTGCTTATGAAAATTATGACTCCCTGACCACATGTAGGACAACAGAATGCAGGTTAGATTGAAGATAGAAAATGTTAAAGTTGGAGTTAGGACTAGTTAGGAAGTTATGTTGTACTAGTCAATGTGTGACTCCATCCAGACTCCTTTTCTCCAGGGCCAAATTGTCCATTTTGGTGTTGAGCATCCACTATAGTCCATACATACCTTTCTTCTAGCATCACATCCCTAGGCATGATATCTCTTTTGAAATGTAAGCTCCTTGTGATCAAGGACTGTGTCATGTATTAGAGAGCCTAGCATTTAGTAAGCTTTCTACAGTAGCTTATTGGATGAATAAATAAGAGGTCACCTAAACAAGACTAGTGTCAGCAGGGATGAAGTGGAGAGAGTGAATTATAAAGATGTTGGCTATGAGTTTAGATGACCTTATTGACAGATCGTTCCTATGGGCAATGAAGAGGGAAGGATCAGATGTTTCTAGGAAACAATTGAACTTCAATGGCCATGAGTATAAATAAGAAAGTCAGGAGGAGGAACTGATGAGTTTGCTTCCAGGCACACTGATTTTGAGTAGTGCAGCAAATGTTATTTTAGATATTTGAATTTTTTCCAAAGACAATTCAGATTTGGGAATCAAATAAGAATTTGAAGGAAGTTTTATCCTAGATGTACTTTGTGAGTGAGTGAAATTACTAACTAATGACCATGAAACAAGGAAGGACAGCCTTCTGCATCAGAAGCATAGAGAAATTTTCTTTTCTACAAATTTGGAAAAGAGGTGATGACAGAGACAGAACATGAGTCATCAGAGAATTCCTTGAAAGCATACAGTCACTAAGCCAGGAAAAGAGAATTTTGAGGAGGAACAGATAAACAAAAACGTTGGCTATCACACTGATATTGAATATTCTGAAAGCTGAGGCTTTATTTAAATTTAAGTAAGTAGGAGAGTAGCAATAGTATTGAGAATTGTTTACTTATGAATTAAATATGCTTTTTCTTACACAGCAACTAAGTTAAAACAGCCTTTAGATCACTACAGAAACTAGGTGGTAAAATATTCTCCTCTGTTATCTGTGGTTAAATAAAATTCCTTTTATTAGTTTTTCTTAGAACTATATCCTCAAGCCATGCACTCAAGAGGAATCTGGTGATAGAAGCCAAAGAGATAAAAGTGAAGTGTTTTGATTTATCTTGTTGTCACATTCAACTTTCTCAGTTCATTATTTGGTATCAAAACAAGCAATAGATTTTTGTCTCCTGATAGAATTCAAGTTGATACTTTGCCTTTTTCTTTGCTTCAGATCTAGGGATACTTTAGTCCAATTCTCTCTTGATTTTTTCCTTTTTCTCTGTACATTTATGGATTGAATAAGAGCAGCAGAGCCCCGTTAGAGCCCAACAATCCTTTAGGGGTGACAGACCATGCTGTTAGTATTTTCTCCAAGGCAGCCTATGAGGAGGCCAGGGGTAGATGACACCATTTTTCACTTCTATCCTCAATCCTTGGATTGTGGTCAACACAGAATATATTTACTGGTCAGAGACAGTTGAATCATTATGTCAGGCTGAGAAAGAAAGGTTTTTTTCCCTCTTTCTCTTTGATAAAATAAAACTTTGATAAGAGCATGACCAGTAAGTGGCCCATTCAAAATGAGAAATCCAGTGGTTATATTTATTTCAACACTCTAGAAGTTCTAGGGAAGTTTGTTGGAAAACTCTGGAGCTCTAAGTTTAGTTATGTATCACTTGTTTTGTTTGTATGTAGGAACACTTTGCTATTCATTGTCAGTATACATATCTCCTTAGGCAAAAAAAATTATGAAAATCCTGATAATGCTTACTTCCATGCCAGCCCCAAAATAAACTTTTAACCTCAAGATCTCAGAGGTGAGGGTGGTGAGTGCTTCTGCAGTCTTGGCTTCCTCTCAGCTTGGTTATTGGGAAGAGGCTCTCAGTTACCTTTGATTTTTTTTTATTTCTCTGTCCCCTTATTGCTTTACTTCCAGTTTGGCCTGGTAGATACAAGCTTGTGAGTTGGACTCCAAGGAAACTTTCTTAACACAAATAATGATACCGAGCTCAATCTGCAGCAGTATAGGAGTCTTCGGTGAGATTTGGTTTGTCATAACAGGATTCTCAAATTGGCACCCTTAGCTCAGAAATTATAGCAACAAGTGGGCAGATAAAGATTGTTTCCAAACCATGTTGTCCAGCATGATTGGAATACACAGGCCAACCACACAGCCTCATGATCTTCAGCATGTATCTTGGAGTCAGACTTAAATTCAAATCCTGGCAGTTCCATTTAACAGCTTTATGAGTGTGGACAAGTCTTTTGACTTGCTAAGCATCAGTTTTCCTATCTTTAAAATGACACCTTGAGGGACCTCATAGGATTGTTGTGATAATTATAGGAAGTTCTAAGATAGGAAGCATTTAGCCAATTCTTGGCACTTAGTACTTACACATAGTAGGTGCAAAACCTAATATTTCTACACATCTGGCCAGAACAGTGTTCCCGGAGGCCTCCACAAATTAGGAACTCCTATCAGTTATGTTCTTGACATTTTCCTAGGGTGGTCTCACTCCTTCCTATTTTTCATTATTACACTGTAGACTAAAGTATTGCTTTCTCTTGTATGGATTTTCTCCAAAGTCCTATATATATAGTTGCCATTGGTTCTTCATAAAGTTTATTTCCTATTTTTCCTTTGCTTAAATACATGCCCTGTGTCCTAAATGCTCAGCTCTATATTTAAGACTGTGATTTTGCATAAGCCTATTTTATCAGCTTAGTTGCTTAAATTTTTCCTTCATGCATTTAATGTATACCTGTTGTCACTACCCAGCTAGTAATAATTCCTTTCATAGCACTTTCTGAACTTTTGGTCTTACAAATGTCATGTTGCTCTTGCTTTTCAAGTGTTTTTTCTTGCCTACTTGTAACTCATCCCCTGAGTGGCTATCAGAGCAGTCTTTCATACAATGCTGACCGGTCCTCATCCCTCTCCCTTCTGAGTGGTTCTCCAGTGTCTTTAGGATCAAGTTAAAATATCTCAGCTGAGGGAGATGAGTGTCTTATCCAGCCTCCTTTTCCACTACCATTCTCACAATAGCAATATATTTCAACCATATTGATTTTTCCTGAGCCTATTAATATGCCAAGATTTTACACCCTTGTTTCCTTCATCCACAGTATTTCTCATACGCTCCTTTACCTTTACCTCAATACAACTTCCCTTGGAAGTCATTTTTATTGCCCCTTTCCTCTACCCATAACTTGAATAAATAGCACATCTCTGTTTTATGGACATTTGAAAATACTTTTAAAAATCTTTACTATGAAAAATTGTTAAATTTTGATTTTTGTATTTTTTCATCTTTTTATTTCTAGGAGCATGACATTGGATAAATTGATAAAATTCACAGTGATAATTAATATTTGAATAACCGAGTAAATGTGTATAGGTCTGTTGCTTTCAGTAGAGTAAGTTTTTGCGAGGAAGAATTAGCAATTCTGTTCTCCCTTTGTATACATCACATTTGCTAGCGTGCTCCTTTGTTACATAGTAATTGTTCAATAAAAAGTCAGTGAATGAATAATGACATGCAAGTCTATCAACTTCAGAACATTCTAAGTTCTTTAGGGAAAAGATCACATAAAAATTACAATGAATTCCACATAATTCATGCTTTGTCTAATTCTTGTGTTATAATTATTGCTGTAGGGTGAATTCTGGTTATGGGGAGCTATGAGTCAGGCAGATTCTCTGTACTACATGAGCATGTAGTTGACAAAACTATAGGGTAAAAAACAGGGTTGCTAAGTTTTGCTGGAAATTTGTACTGCAGCTATTAATTGTGATCTAAGACTAGGTTACTAATGTTGATAGATCTGGAGAATGTTTCACTCTAATTTTGTTCTTTGTCTACCTGAACAGTCCATGGATAACAACCTTCAAATGAGCCACTCTTTTGTCCTGATTGGTTTTTGCAAGTGAAATTTTAGCAGGGACTAGGAAATGAGCAGAGAGAGACCATATTAATTTATTGTAGCTTTTGCAAACAAATTTGTAGAATTTAAAGAATTTGTTCTCTTATAGTACTGGGGGTCAGAAATACAAAATGATTTTCACTGGGCTAAAATGAAGGTGTTGGTGGGGTCGTGTTTCTTGTGAAGGCTTTAGGGGAGAGTCTGTTGTTGTGAGAATCCAGCATTCCTTGGCTTATGGCTGCATCCTCTCAGTCTCTGCCTCTGTCTTCATATTATCTTCTCTACATGTGCCATCTTCCTTTACTTCCCTTTTATCAGAATATAGGAGATTGAATTTAGGTCCTGTCTTGAGAATAGAATGACATCATCTCAGGATCCTTAAGCATATCTGAAAATACACTTCTCAAAAGTCAGAGAACATTTACAGGCGTCAGCAATTTGGGTTTGATGTGTTCGGAGACCACTATTTTGCCTAATATAGAGACAGATATCTTTCTTTCTTGCAGACTAAAAGTGCTTGATCTTCTGGGAACATGGTTTGCTTGTAAATTTACCTCATGAGAACACAACTTCCAAATTGATGGGCCATTTAAAGGAAGCCAGGGGCTGCTGTCAGGAAGGTTCTGATTTTAGGTCAGTCTAATGCCAGTGAACAGATGTGTATGACAACCTTCCCAATTCTCATTATGGAAATAAGCCATTAATTATACTTATTGAGGAATTGAGAAGTCACTGACCAAGCTGGTCTGAGCTCTGGGCAAGGAATCAGTGGCAGCCAGTTCCTACCTCTGGCTGTTGTGTGTGGAGTGCGATCCTGTTCTGGGGGAACAGGTGTATTCAGCTGGCCTGGCTCTAACTGTCCTGTGTCTGTTAGTAATTTTTGCCATCTGTTTCATCAGGAGAGTCACAAAGGATCTATGTGATCACTGCCAGGGGGCTTGAGATGGTGTCTTAATGCAAGGGTAGGGCAAGGACTGAGCTGATTTTTTAAAAAAAATTTTTTTTATTTAAAGAGAAAAAAAAAACAGAAAAAAGGTAGAAATATTACAGAATTTCAAAAGAAAAGGATAAACAGTAAGAGATCACTGGTTGGTAAATTACATATTGTCCTTTTAGAAATAGTTGTTCAAGTTACAAAATTAGAGCATACAAGCATTGAGACTGCAAACAGATCTGCTCAAAGATCCAACAAAGATTCAGCAATGTGGTCATCTATTTTACACACTCAAATATACATGCAGTTATATCCCTTAGAGCCCTTTCTTTTCCTCTCTTTTTTACAATAGCAATTACACATTTTGGGTTTTATTACTCTTATAGTTCTTATCACTTTTTACACTAGCAACACAATGTGATATTTATAAATATGATTCTTATTTATTTCACTAATGAGGATAGTCTCAAGTTGTCTTCATTTTCCTATGAAGGCCTTATAGCTGAGTAATATTCCATTGTGTAAAAATACCACATCTTTTTCATCCACTCTGCAGTTGATGGGCATCTTGGTTGTTTCCAAGATTTAGCTATTATAAATTGTGCTGCTATGAACATGGGTGCACATATATCACTGTGATATGAACTTTTCAGTTCTTCTGGGAAAATACCCAGTAGGGGAATAGCTGGATTGAATGGAACTTCCAATCCTAATCTTCTGAGAATTTTCCATATAGATTTCCATAGTGGTTGCACCATTCTACATTCCCACCAACAGTGGAGCAGTGTTCCTTTTTCCCTCGCAGCCTCACCAACATTTGTTATCAGTTGATTTCTTGATTGAGCCGATTTTTAAATTAGAGAAGAACTTCAGCAGCTGAAGTTGGGACGGTCACCTCCTGGCCCTCCTACCACTTTTCCATTTCTCTGTCTTACAACATAAGAAGGACATGAGCCTATGGAATTTCCTTCTCAATGCTTTGACAAGCATTCCTGAGCACTCTTCACTCATGTTACCCGAGCACAGCCAGGAGAGATGAACTTTCCTAATGACTTCTTTTATACTTTAGCTGGTTGGGGAAGTTAGACCAAAGAGGGGATCCTAAAGAATCCATTTATTTTCAGTTGTAAGATAGTAATCATTGTTGAATTCACAGGCTCTGCACCCTATTGCCCCATTTTCATTCACAGTCCAAACTAATAGCAGCATAACCTTAGGCTGACACTAAAAAATTTCAGCTTCTCAGTTTCCTCATCTGTTAAATGTAGATAATAGCGATCAACCTGAGCCATGTTCCAGAGATAGTCTAAGGATGTTAGATATACTTCATCTTCTAGCCCTCACAACAACGCTGTGATGTGGTACACTATTGCTATCCTATTTTGAAGATGAGGAAACAGTTTCAAGGAGTTTAGGCAACCTGTCCTGGTTGTCCAGTGACAATGAACAGAATAAGGATTTGAACCCAGATAGTCTGGCTTCAGCAAATATGCTGTGAGTCATACTTTATGCTGCTTCTCCTTCTTGGTGTTGTTATGTTGATCAGCAAGTGTGGTATGTAGTGCTGTGCACCCGTTACATTTATTGTCCAGTGAGTCATTGAGAGGACCCTCAGTTACTGTCAAGAGTAGTTTCTTGTCTTAGTTTGAAAAATTTTCCCTTCAGAATTAAACTATTGGATGTGAAATGCTGAGAACAATAGTTGACCCATGGGCAGTTCTCTATTGAGAACTTTTTTTTGTACTTCTAATACTACCTCCATTCACATCACCACCACTCCCAACCATCTGAAGTCTAGGAGCTTTACAGCTAGATGATGAACTCAGGTCTGCAAAAGTATGTTGTGGGAGCCAACGGTCCCCATTTACACACTGAGAACAGACATTTTTCATTGATCTCAGAGCATTAGTCTTTCCCAATTGTGTCCTAGACCTAACCAAACTTATTTGATTGAATTTGACATATGATATTAAATATTTGCCACACCACTTTCTTTGAATCCAGTAGTTCAAGATCCCAGTGTATAGAGAATTTAAATTTAAGCTTGACCAATACATTTCTTCATTTATATTAAAACTTACTGGATTCCTAATGGGATACTAAGTTTTGAACCTTTTCACATATATTTCTTTTTCTCCAATGATCCTTTCTACATCTTCTCTCTTGTTTCTACTTTTCCTTATGTAAATATTTAAAGAAATTAAATTCACAAGTTTCCTATACCCTGCCTGAAATGTAGTATATTATGATAAAAAAACTATTGAAATACTATAGAAATGGGCACAATAAATAAGGCAAAGGTGTAAGTCATCATAGGAATTACAGTTGGCACCTAAGATATACAGTTTAGAAAAGCTATCTTTAAACATGATTTGTGTAACTGGTAGTGAAATTCATTTCAGGTTGGTTTTCTATGGCATAAGGGACATCTAGTGGTTATCTAGATCTCTGCAGATTTACTAAAGTTAGTGTAAAGTCATAGTTGTAAGTATTGGGGCTAAGACCCATCACCTTGAAAAGGACCCCTGAGAAGGTGGGGTTCTTTGTTGCATGATTCTTTATTATGAAGTTAACAAAGAGTAAAAAAAAAAACTTCATCAGAAAAAATTAAATTGGGTCATATTATTTCTGTCTATTTATTGTCAGTTTGAATCCAACTCTTATTTGGTGTCTTCTGCACCCAGTTGGAAGTGATTCTGTTATTAGCTGGTGTATTCTTCCTATCGCTTTTCCTACCTCTTCTGTTGATTGCAGAGAGGTTCTTTGGGCCACTGTGATTTCGACCTTGCTTTTCTTTTTTTTTGGTACTGGGGATCGAACTCATGACCTCGCTCTTGCCAGGCAGGCGCTTACACCACTGAGCTAAACTCCCATGCCCCTTTGGGCCACTTTGAAAACCATCTGATTAGAACCTTCATTAATCTTGAAGCAGAGCTGCTTAGCAGGCCAGGCATGAAATAGTTTGTAATTGCTTTTGACAGGCACACAGACCTCCTTTGGAATTTGCTCAGGCATCAGAAAGCCGTACATCTCTGGTTCATGTGTATTTTGTTTCAATGAGTGGGCTTCACATTATCAAGGGATGACCCTGTGTGAACTTGTCTTCTCAGCCCAGAGGTTTTTCATGGAACTTATCTACAGGTCAGCACCTCTTGGTGTAATCTGTCATTATCCATAGCTCTGAACTTAAAACTTATGTCTTCTGGACTGCTTAGAATACTTGCTTGTCTCATATGCTACTATTGTTTCCAGTCAACTGAGATAGATTTCTCACGGGGTCTGTTCTATTGAATATTTTCTTATAGTATTTTCTCTCTTTGGACCTTTCATATAACCTCTTTGTTCAAAAGCTGTTTGGCCTGCCTATTTTCTTTTTCAGTGTAATTGCTGGCAGCCATAAGTTGCTAGTTATTGCCAAAGGCTTTGTTGTTGGGGACTCATTCTTGCTTTTTGACTCTGGGTGCAGAGTATAATGGCTCTGAGGCACTGTTTCAATATATCCATGCATTTTGTATGGCAAGTGCAAGTTACATTGTCATGTAAAAACATGTACAATAACCCCCTTTGCATGCTTCAAAGTGGGAGGCAGAGTTGGTACTGAACTTAGTCAATCTCTTAGAGAACCTTGCTAAAATTTGTAATTGTGTGTTGTACTTCCTCTCTTAGTGTCTGCCAAGATTCATAGACTAATGACAGCTGCCACTCTGGGATATGCCTTCCACAAAGATAGTCTTAAAAATTCAAGCACACTTCCTAAGCACAAACACTGGGGATAACTCAGCTAAATATTCAGTGGTTCCATCAAATGCCTTTTAGCTGTCTGAGATACTTTGGCTTTCTACCTTTTCTCATCACATCACTTTTTGTCAGGCAAAATGAATATAGAGGTTTCTTTCTGGATTATAGTGACTTAGAGGCAGTAGGAACAAGTCTTTGTGATCTTTCCTGCCCTTTTTCCTCCTCACTCTTCTACTTCCTCCTACAAACGTACTTTATGATAGGTACTGGGAGACAGAGAGAGCAGAAGCGTATTTTAATCTATCTGAGAAGATGTCAGTCTCCTGGGAGACATGGACAGTTACAGCACAATTTGATAAATACAGTAACAGAATGTGGAGCCCTCGGAGCTGAGAGGAGAAAATGAACTTTGGGTGGGAGTAGAAATGTTAGGAATGTTGGAGAAAGCTTCACCAAAAGGGTAATACTTAAACTATGATTCAAATGTCCAGTTGTAGTTATTTGGAGAATTCATGTAGGATTTATCTCTGGATGGTTGGGAGAAATGCAGAACTTTGATAAGGCTGGTGACACACAATGAAGTAGTAGGGACTAAATCAGAAAGGATCTTATCAATAAAATGTAAAAGTCTACATTCCTTACTATATTTGATGGAAAACCATGGAGGTGTTTTTTAAAGAAAACTGACATGATTCTAGTCCTTGAATTAAAAATAACAGTAGATTCCTTGTGATTTGGGAAGGCTTTTACATTTTGTCGGTTTTCTAATTAAACTGCTAAAGGTTTTCTTTCTACCCTAATGATTCCCCTATTTTTCCCATTTTCATAATGTATGCATCTTTAGAACTTTTCATAATTAAGTGCCACCTACTCATCTGATCTTATTTCCTTTGCTTTGTGACACGTAACATTCACTTTAGTCAGGTTAGTGCCCTCATCAAATAATTTAAGAAAGGAGGAGATATAGGTGTTCTCTAGATATGCAGATTTTGTGAGGTTTGTAAATGCGAGTGTTCTCTGGTCTGTTTAATACAAAAGAAAGTTCAGGAAATGAAAGGGTGCATATATCTAACCTCTGCTTTGTGACAGGCACTTTGCCACATACTGAGAATGCTTGGGTTATCATGTCTGAAATACACAGCCTCTACCTTTAAAAGACTTATTGTCTTGAAGGTCCTCATAGTGCCATTCCTAGAAAGCAGAGAAAAAATATCATTTGAGTCAAGTTTTTGATCACAGGCGCTTATGCATTTACTGGGGCAATAGAATGTCTCATTTTAATTCTGATATAAAAATCCCCTCCATTACACATCTTCCAACCTTCTCTAAGCATTTTGGTGGTAAATTTATTCTCATACTCCTTTGTCCTCCACAGTGGAGATTAAAGGTCTAGTGAATACTTAATAGATGTACATGGATATGTTTTGTTTCTAAGATTTTCACACAGCTGATCAATTTATCTGAAGCTGGCTTTATGTAAAAGGAGAGACTAGGGCCATCTCCAGAGCTAGTCCTTGGTGACTGATGCACTTCCTGGAGCTCTGCTTTCAGATGAATTCTGATGCTCATCTGTGTTGCATGGGGAAGGGAATCGATGATGAATTCTTATGCACCAGGAAAGGAGGGTGGAAGCACACATCTGCCAACGTGGTTCTAAGAATTTGATACGCAGTTATGACTGAGGATCAGCTGGCAACAAGAAATTTGTTTTTCACTATTCATTGACAAGTCATACTTAGAAAACCTGCGGCCCATACTGTAATTGCAAGTTGGTGTCTTACTTCTCTGCCCAAACTGTCTGTATCAAATTCTTCCTTCATTAATTAGGTAGAAATTTAGTAGATTCTGTGAGGATAGTAAAACACAATCCTGTAAGGTTTACCCCTTGTGATAGACTCTGCTGTTTTAGTATCCTAAATACAGGAAGTTGATGGACTGGAATTTTTTTGTTTGTTTTATAAGATACATGGATACGTTAAACCCATTCCTGATCGGCCTTTCTAGCTGAATAGAAGTCCAGAAAGTTCACTTTCATGAGAAAACTAACCTCTATCTCTCTCTTTTGGCTGGCTTGCTTGCATGCTCAGTACGAATAAATGGGTTTATTCAAAATGAGCTAGGGACTGAGGATTTGCTAGTAAAACATCAGCCTCCCTGGATTTTTTTCTGTTACTATGTGTATTATGTTCCTATCATCTTTTCCTGCTCAAACTCACAAATGAGACTACAGATCAGCAGGTATGAGCTGGAGGGCTTTGCTGAGACTAGGCTTGCAGATGTATTTTGTTTGACTCAATGTTGGATCACATGGAATTTTAAAAATTCCATTACTTGTCAACATTCTACAATGGGTTTCTACCTTAGTTGCAGTTCTTGTTTGGCTTTTATTTTGAGCTCAAGAACGGAGACATTTTCTGACTCCTGCTTTGCAAGTCTGACACTCAATTCTCATTTGCAATTCCTGGTGCTGAGTTTTGTTTAACATTGGCAGATCTTGACCAGTGTTAACAAAATATAAAGCATGAAAATGGTGGCATCCACGGTATGTAGCAGTTGCGACTCTGAGCTCCAGGTTGGATGTCAGCTGCAGCTCAGCAGGCAGAGTGAGTTTATTGACCCCTGTTAGCAAGAACATAGATGCAGATGTGGCCCTGGTCACACCAAATATTAGGTTCTTCTAACTTTGGAGGCTAAGAGGACCATCTGCTGCCACATTTGTGATTTCGATTCACTGTTGGAGTTTGGCCAGTGGTACACTGTGCTGGAAAATTATGTTAATGATAATGAATCCTAAATCTGCAAAGATATGGAGGGGGATGGAGAAAGAGAGGAAAAAAGAAATGGGCACTATTTGAATTATGTATATGTGACATATTGGCACATGAATGATATACATGGTGATAGACTATATCATGATTTTATTATATATATAATTTGGAGGATTATTCAATCCCAAGTCTGTCATTAGTTTCAGCCCTTCCGCTTGAGCTGACAATCCTTTTAGGGCTTATCCTCAGAAAGAGTCTTCCCTTCCTAATGATTACATAGGTCTTGCCTTTTTTTTTCTTTTTGCAGGAAATAACAAAATTGATAATGCTAGCTACCATATATCAAGTGCTCATTTACTCAATTGGCTACTGTTATATTAAGTGCCAAGCATAGTGGTGATATTTCTTAAAATCCTGTAAAGTAAGACTTGTTACCTACATTGTACAGAAGACCCTAGACTGAGACAAGTTAGATATTTTACCTAATGGTACATAGTTGGTAAGGATGAATCAGGGCTCAAATCCTAATGAGAGAGATTCCAAAATCTGTGACCTTGTATACTAACACTAGGGGCCAATATCTCATTTAATGAAGATATGAACATTTATTAGGCATCCAATAGTTAGGAGTTATTTCATGATTCCAAAAAGCATAATTTCTTTTTTTTAAATTTTATTTAAAGGGGGGGAAGCAAAATAGAAAAAAGGGTAGAAACAATATAGAAGTAAAAAAAAATAAACAGTAAGAAATCACTATTTGATACATTACATATTGTCTTCTTGGATATAGTTGTTCAAGTTACAAAATTAAAGCATACAAAGTGGACATTCAAACAATGAGGCTGCAAACAGTTCTGTTCACTGATCCAACAAAAACTTAGTAACATGGTTATCAGTCCTACACACTTAAGTATACATACAATCATCTCTTTTAGAGCACTTTCTTTTCCTTCTGCTTTTTTAAAAAAAATTTTATTTAAAGAAAAAATTTTGAAACAGAAAGAGGATAGAAACAATACAAAATCTCAAAAACAAAACAAAACAAAACAAAAAACCAAAATAGTAACCAGTAAAAAAAATCACTAGTTGATAATTACATACTTTCCTCTTAGATGCAGTTGTTCAAGTTACAAAAGTAAAGTCCACAAAGTAGACATCCAAACAGTGAGCTGCAGTCAGTTTTGCTCATCCATCCAACTAAAACTTTAGCAACATGGTTATTAATTCCACACATTCAAACATACATGCAGTTATATCCTTTAGAATACTCTTTTCCTTTTTTTTCCTTTACAATAACTATAATCCATTCTCGTAAACTACTTAGAAGTTCTACACATGAATAAGTCTCTACACATATACCTAGCCTTTCTGTACTAGAGGAAGAAACAAATCAAAACAAGTCAGCAATACAAATTCCTAGAGAAACATGAAATGAAAAGAACATACAAAAACACAACACTAGGTGATCTATGGTAGTCACTATGATGTCTCTAGTTATTTTCAATAAAATTGTCTATATTGTCAAATATAATATAAACTGAGCATTGCTCTACACTATTAATAAAATCTAAACATTGGAGACATTATAGGACTTCAAAGGCAGTTATCAATCAAACCAGAATGGGTATCCTATTAAATCCTGTCATCTTCAGAGTAGTTGCCCCTACTCTCAGACTCGACACTCTCAAGCATACCAGATTCAAATAAAATCAGTCAAGATAAAACAGTGATATAACCAATCTCTGTTTTATCTCTGCCATGCTATTTTTCTGTTGTTATTTGTTTAATTTTCTCCTTCATTCCACTGTCTGCCCCTTTCTTTGAGGCCTTTCTGCCATTATTCCTGGAATCCTGGTGGTTTTCTTCTCTCTCTCTAGAATGTCCTTCAGTATTCTTTGCAAGGTTGGATTGGTGGTCACAAACTCCCCCAGTTCCTCTTTGTCATGGAAATATCTTGTCTCTCCATTAATTTTGAGAGACAGTTTTGCAGGGTACATCATTCTGGGTTGGAGGTTATTTTCTTACAGGGCTTGGAATATTTTGCTCCAAGCTCTTCTTGATTTGATGGTTTGCACTGAGAAGTCTGCTGTGATTTTGATGAGTTTTCCTTTATAGGTAATCTGTTTCATTTATCTGACTGCTTTTAATATTCTGTTCTTGTGATGGATTTCTGGGATTCTGATTATTATGTCTGGGTGTAGATCTGTTTTGGTTGTAGCTGGCTGGAGTTCTATATGCCTCATTTATCTGAACTTCACATCTGTTACCTATGTTTGGGAAGTTTTCCTTAATTATTTCTGTGAATAGATTTTTTATTTCATTTGTATTTGTTGCTGCATCTTCATTCATATATTTTATTCTTAGGTTATAAATCCTTTTGTCATCTTCTAGCCTTTGTATTATTGCTTCCTGGTTCCTTGTTATTTTTAAGAGATCCTTTCACAATCATACTTTGCTAATCTATCTTCAAGTTTTGAAAGTTTGTCTTTAGTTTCTGTTAAAAGGTTTTGCCAGATTTCAATGGAGTTTTTAATTTCCTGATATTCTCTTTGGATCTGTTTCATATATTCTAGATTTTGTTTATATTCTTCATCAAAGGCTTCTCTCCTTTCTCTGGGTTCCTCTATTCTTTCATTTGTGTCTGCTTGATGATTACCCAGGACATCTTTTATTAATGTTCTTATATCTTGCTTCACCTGAGTTAGAATTTCAGATTTAAATTCAGCGATGAGGTCACAGATGTATTTCTTTATTTCCGATGAGGCTGTCTCTGACATTACAGGTTTGCTGCTCTCACCTCCTCTGCATTTACCTCTGTTGGACTCACTTTCCCTGGTTCCGCAGTTGGCGACCTTTTGCTCTTTCTCTGTCTTGTCATGTTTCCAGCCCCCTTCAGGCAGGTGGGTGGTGGAGGTCTCTGGGCCTTTCGTATTGCTTACAGTTTTTCTGCAGCGCACTTGCTAGGGATGTACTGCCCCCCAGTCCGCTGCGGATCTGTGAGTTGCACACTGAGAGCTGGCTCCTCCCCCGATGCCAGTCAACCAGTTTATGCTTCAACAAGTTTGTGTGTTCCCTGGGGATGCCACTGCTGCTCGAGCAGATCCCACCAATCTGCTTTGGACTAGGAGTCATCAGCGGATGCTGCCTCTGGTTTTGGTTCAAGCCGGCCCTGCCCAACTCCAAAATGTCGCCCAGCCAGTCCTCTCGGTTTGGGGATTCCAGTTCCCATCACTCACCAAAGTTCATGCAGCTCGACTGGCTGTTTCCACTCCCTGTTTCAGCGCCTCCTCCAGCCGAGGGTCTGAAGCTCACCAAGCCCTGTTCTCCGCAGGGCCGTGATCTCAGCTCGATCGTGAGTCACCTGACTTTAAGACATGCAGGTACAGTGATCGGGGCTTGCCCAGCTCCAGCCCTCTGTCCGTGCTTCTTTTTCTTCTTTCTTTTTTCTTTTTTTTTTTAATTTTTTTTCCTCAGTTTCTTCCTGGGTTGTGAGAATTCTTCTCCTTTTGTCTAGCTTTCTCCATGTTGCCAGATTCCAGCGTCTGAGTTGTTTTTTATTTTTTTTTTCCTCAGAGAGGCTCTCTTATCATGCCATCACTCAGTTGGCCATCTTGCAATCCTCTAATCTAAAAAGCATAATTTCTTGCTTATAAAGTATTTGATGTCTGTTGGAAAGACCAAATCTTTTTTTAGTCTGAGACCGAAAATCTGAGTGGGGAGAGAGAGAGAGAGAGAGAGAGAGAGAGAGAGAGAGAGAGAGAGGAGAGATGAGCTTTTCAACTTTACACCTATACATGGAACTACTTACAACAACCAAAAGACAAAGATATATTTATTCTCCACCCCAGTTTAATTTGCTGATAATAGATAATGAGGAAATTAGCTTTTTCTCTTTAGCTCCCAGGTTGGTGCATCTTTTAGATAAAACTTTTGGACTAATCATATTATTATATGACACTCTGGAGTCTCCACAGAATCACACATACTACTCTAAAGTTGAAAAGCTTTACTGGGATTTGTGGTCAAAATCGCTTCTCTCAAGGGGCTGTCAATGGCTTCTCCAGTGTTCCATTTTGTCTGCTTAAATGGTGCAAAGAATGTTCTCCAGGCTCTTAACTTCATACATCTTCCAGTGACCTGGAACACATACCTATGAATGATTTGATCTTAAAAGTTGATCTGATGGTTTTATTGAAATCATCATATATGTAGACCCACAAAAAGTGTTTTAAAAACAAGAGAAAATAAATGCCAGGCAGTGAACCTCCTATTTCTCTACAGGAAGGGAATCATGTCAACAGGCCTGCTGGTTGCTGCAGGGCCCATGTCTATATTACCCCATGCCTTCAGTTCCTTGTCACAGTGCAGAGGGATGTGACATTTATAACAGCACATAAAGATAGACCTTACTAGAAAGCTGAGAACTCCTGGGATTAAATGGAAGAGGGAGAGAAGAAAATACTTCTGTGAGTGGGGACTGCCTAACCTTCAGATTTATTCACAGGGACCTGGCTTGTAACTCAGGTATCATGGAAGAGTTTAATGTAACAAGTACATTATGTGGCCTTATTTTCCAATCAAGACAAATACTTTGTACCTTACTGTCAGCTTCATCATTTTGAGGCAATATAAGGATTCTAATTTATCAAGTAGTGGGAATCAGTGAGTTCCAGAGTGCCCGGAGAAGGTGTGAAATGGGTTTCAGGGTAGGTCTGGGAGTTCATTTAAATAGTTTGGAGAGGTGAGGAAGGCAGTATAGGCTAAGAAACAAGACTAACAGAGATTCAGAAGCACTAACACCTGAGCTCAGACAGAGGTCCAAGGTGTCTCTTAATTGAGCAAATATGAGTCCATCAGAGAGAGAGAGAGAGAGAGAGAGAGAGAGAGAGAGAGAGAGAGAGAGAGAGAGAGAGATCCTGTTAGGTGTTTGCATGTGAAGCTGGAATTTGGTGTGGTTTTTGTACATGACTAAGGGGTTTCTGCTTTATGTATAGGCGTGGACTATTGGAGGGCCTAGCATTGCCATCCCAGAATTATCTGGCCCTACTACAGTGAAAGAGACAGATTGCCCTTAATCAGCCATGTGATTTGCAAATAGGCAAATCTATCTATCTATCTCTGAGCTTCATGTCTGTGAAGCAGGGCTACTGTCAGCTATTCACAGACTCATTGTGGATCACACATATTAGTGTTTAAAGAGCCCGATACATAGTCTGTTCATTGATAGTAACAATTTTCATTATATTCTTCCACCACTCAGAGTTTGCCTTATTCCTGGTTGCTCTTTTGCTTTTCCATATCAAGAGCTCTGGAGCAACACAGATGTATTTGTTCAGAGACTTTGTCTTAACTCTGAGACTCTGCCCTCAGAGTTAAGACAAAGTCTTAACTTACTGTCTGGTTTTGTAAGCATGATGTACAAGTCCAAACAGGAGTCTTTACCAACCCATGTGTGGGTAGTAAGACTGACCCATCGATCTTCGTGACTGTGCTTCTGTACCTTCCAGTTTCTGTGACATTTCTCCCCATGCAGAGCCATTTGTGCATTGTCTTTAATTGTTCCTTGTTGGGACAACTTGTCATCCAAGGCTGCTTTCTATCCCTTGATGCTACATCTCTTTCTAATTCAGTTAGTTAGGGATATTCACTTAGTTGAGAATCTGGTTTTATCAAGGAAACTCACTGTACCAGATGCTAATTCAGCCTGAGAGGGGGATTATAGGGCACCCTGCCCTTGTGCTATGGCCCCTGAGGTACCAGCATACATCTGCATGGCCTTGGCTGTGGTTTTTCACAGAGTGGGTGAGAAGGTCAGGACAGTGGGGATGTCAGCAGTGGAACTTCTCAGCTGAGAACCACTTGGTGACAAGATGCTCATGCCCTGTCCTTTTCTTCTTGGTAGGGGATGCTCTGGAAACCTCATTTCAGGACCCTCTGAGTTTCCAACAGAACCCAGCACTGCTGAAGAGGAGGACTTACTATTCTTTTTCCTGGGCTTGTGTGTCACACTAGAATATTCTGTGTTCTAGCATGCATGACATAGCATTTGATCATAAAAACAGCCCTGGGAGGACAAAGGGGCCAGCTCACAGCACTGGTCTTGAGGTTTCCACTTTTAGAAATGAACAAAATGGGACTCAGAAAGGTTCTCCAGATGTCGGTGAGAAAGGCATTTACTTTTTTCACCATAGGGGAAATTCCAAATAAATAGATAATGATAGGACAAGAGAGCTCACCTTCCAAGAAGCTTTGAGAGAAGTCTAATTAACTTCGCCTAGCCATTCTCCTGTCTGTCTCCCAGAATTTTGTGTGCCGGTCCTGTCTCACAGTAGTACTGTCTTCATATTCCTCAGCACGCTCTTTCATTTTCTCCTTCTGTACTCACTTCTCATAGGGATGGATGCTGTGCTGTCTTTCTGTGTATTGTTCCATGAAGCCAAGCCTCTGTCCTTTTGGGATGAGCTATTATTATCAAGTAATAATTAACCTGTCCAGGGAGCTCTTGTCATAGGCATTTCACCCACATGCAGAAAGAGTTTACGTTTGGTTTTGGTACAGAAATTTCATGTGCTGAAGCATAATAGTGGGGGTTAGAAAGGAGAAGTTGCCTGTCATTAAACTTCCATTGTTTCTTTTCTAGTTCGCTCACTTGAATAATTGTGTGAGGGTCCTATGGGATTTCGTTTTACACATGGTCAGTCCAATAGAGCTAAAGTGAGAAATTCAACTTTTGAATTGGGAAGCTGAGCATGCATGACATTCCACAGTGTTAACGATGAACTTCACAGGTGATCCTGGTTGGCTTAGTTCCAAGTGTCTTCTGTTCCAGTCTTGCTCTGCTGCTTATCAGCCCTGTGCCTGGGGACTGGCTCCCTAAGTACTCTCTATGTCTGTTTCTGCATCTGTAAAATAAGGGAATGATTACAGGCACCCCAAATGGATGTCAGAATCTAATGGGATGTTAGGAGAGAAATCCTGACCACAGTGCCTGGTGGTAGGTGTTCAGTGAATATTAGTATCATTGCTATACTCAGTGGCATTGACTATGGTCAGGGCCACAGTCAAGGCGACATAACAGGTGAGATATTTTCAGAGCTTTGTCATAGTTACATATCACTCTTGTAATATCTGTTAAAGAGCAATGGGGATAGAGAAGAAAAATAGTTCTACAGTTGCATGCTAGCTGTTAAATGATATGTGCTAAAATGATCCATCCAATTAATTTTCACAGAAATGGACTGTGACACTCATTATGGCACCTTGTTACTAGAGTAGAAATGATACTACTGTACAACATTCTCAGGGCTGTGGAAAGAAGGAGACAAGATTAACAACAAACACAAGTACCATTACCTAACAAGCTAGGACTCTGCATCTTTTTTTTGCGCCATTTCTAAGTGCTTTACATGTATTAACCATTTTAGCCTTACAAAATTGTTTGCTCCCATATGTTTTCATTTTCAAAGGAGGAACAGAACCCAAAGAAGTTACTTTGCCAAAGTTGCTTAACTTGAAAATGAAAGGTATAGGATTTAGACCTAAAGCCAGGTCTGAACTTTGCATTTGAACAATATAGTATAGCAAAACTAGCAAAATGGTTGTATGCTCAACACTCACATTTTAGTCTCTTTCCATTCCATTTCTCCCTACTTATAATAGATGGATGTCACATCACTAAAGCATCAGAGCACTGACAACAATCCCTGGACACTATAGCAAAATTCAGTTTTAGTAAGAGTAAAATTTGTTTGAAATTCTAATTTTAGGAAACTAGCTTCATCTCTTTTTTTTATGACTATACAGATTTGGAAAGTCATAGTGGATTTTTTAAATGGCATTTTATCTGCCTCTCTATGTGGGACAGTAAGCATGGTCATGCAGTGTGGTGCTGTACCCTCTCTAGGTCATGGAGACAAAATCCCTGTTGCTTACAGGGCAGCCTGGTAGCTGGCATGGTATTCTCTGGACTTCTGACTGTCATTTAAGTAAATGTTCCCTACTGAATGAACCAGGGTCTCAGGTATCTCATTCCACTACTATATTAACTGCACTCTCAATGTGCACAATATACAAGTAAGGCCTCTTCACCAACTCATAACTCTCAATTTTTAAAAGAGATGCATATACATATGTGATTTTAAAAGCTAAATATTACAAGAGGATAGATGAAAAGTAAGCCTTCCTTTTAACCTTTCAATACGATTCCCACAAATCTACTCTGTAATGATGGTAAAATTCTTTGTGTTTCTTTCCAAAGATATTCTATGCTGATACGAACTTGTATATTTATAACATTCCCCATCTCCTCCCCCACCCCACAACTGCTACACAATGATAGAGTAATGCACATTCTATCCCATTGCTTGCTAGCTTTACTTAACAATTTGACTTGGGGGACTTCCATGTCAAAGCCAAGAAGTAATACTTCATTTTTGAAGGCCACATAATATTCTATTATAAAGATGTGTCCTATGTTATTTATGGTCATTTGGTTATTTCTGTTCTGGTAAGAAGAATGCCTTAGTAACTCTCTTTACATGGAAGCATATGCATCTATACAATTCAGTGTGTCTTGATTTTAACTTTCAAGTTCATGTTGTACAACTTTCTGACAACTCAAAAAATTGCCTAGAAAGAGAAAGACAGGGGGAATGTAATGGCAGCACAGAAACTGATTCAGAGCTAGTGAATAAGCTCTCCAGATGCCTTTTCAAGTGCTCTGTCTCCTGATTCTCATGTTGTTTCGGACTATTATGTCCTGAAGCCTCTTCTTGAACTTTTTTGCTGGGTACCCAGTGAGTGACGGATGGATACTGTTTGTAAGATTGATTCATGTGACACTTTTGTTTCACTTTTGGCAGGTTGTTTATAAGAATAATGACATTCGTCTGGAGCTGTCTCGCCTGGCCCGAATTGGGGACACCAAGATGAAAATCTACGGTGAAGTTGTGTTCAAGTGTGAGAATGTGGCCACACTGGACCCCATCAACTTTGAGACCCCAGAGGCTTACATCAGCTTGCCCAAGTGGAACACCAAACGTATGGGCTCCATCTCCTTCGACTTCCGCACCACTGAGCCCAACGGCCTGATCCTCTTCACTCATGGAAAGCCCCAAGAGAGGAAAGATGCTCGGAGCCAAAAGAACACAAAAGTCGATTTCTTTGCTGTGGAACTTCTTGATGGCAACCTATACTTGCTGCTTGACATGGGTTCAGGCACCATCAAAGTGAAAGCCACTCAGAAGAAAGCTAATGATGGGGAATGGTACCATGTGGACATTCAGCGAGATGGCAGATCAGGTAAGAGGGGGCAGGACATGTGACTGTGACTAAAGGAAGCTATAGTTTTGCACTTGTATTCTTGTTGGTTTTTTGACTAATCTCTTATTAGTTGTTGTATGATTACATATCCAGACAAAACACTTCTCTCTTGGGTGGCTTGTCCTCCCCTGCTCATCTTCCCTGACATGCACTGCATAATCATCTTCATCATACTTCTAAGACTCTGGAGCTAAGGATGATTTCACAACTAGTATTTCAACTTCCAAAGTGACAGCTCTGTCACTAGTATGATAGCCCCCCTTCTTTTTCTTATTATTGCAGAAACCAATTGTGACATCACAGATGCTGTGTTATTATTATTATTCTGTTTGATAAGCTTCACTGTGTAAGAGTTCATGCAATGATATACCCTTACATAATTGGCAAGTATCATGTTGCAGGGAGAAATTATGACAACAAAGGAAAAGGCAAATTGATTTTTCCTGAAGTCATGTTCAATTTAAAGCCTTCCTTTGGTGTGAGAGCCTATATTTCACTCTTGGCTCAGACTTCACTAACTCTATCTTCCTCTTCATAACCTTTTACATTTGGTTTAAATGGCTTTGCGTGTTTTCTGCAGCTGCAGATCAAACAAGCTAGCCCCAGGCATTACATACCCACTCTGGAATAGTAGCAGAATATTTGTGTGTGTGTGTGTGTGTGTGTATGTGTGGTGGTGGTGGTGGTGCTGGGGCGTAAATAGAGAGTCCGGGGCTTCTGAATGCCTAAACAGTCTGCCCAACTCTGGGGCAATGTAGGTCATGTTCTCTGCTGCCAAAAGGGGTGTTTCCCAGGGAGTGGTACTGTGAACATTTGCAGTTGGACTCATTTTCTATTCCTCATTTAGGTAGTATACACTCAAGAAGGGCCTTAGGTACATGTGCTATTTTGCATGCATTTATTCTGCTCCTGAACATAAAAAAGGCTTCATTGGTATATTTTCTTCCTAGTTGCATTTGGCCAGTGACAGAAAGCCATAGGTTCCCCAGAAGGCTGAAAGCAGACATGGCTGAGCTTTGATGTGACGGCTTCCCTGCATAGTTCCAGAGCAGGAGCATGACAGAGATGGGCAACATTGCCCTTAGCAAGAGCTGAGCGGGTTCTGTGCAGGCGCAGATTGCAGCCCTGGATGTTTTATTGCCCAGTAGGAATCCCTATTGATTGTCTGAAATTTTATCCGAACCAAGAGGCTTCAAATTAAATGTGCTTGTTGAGTAAGAATGAACAGTTTGGGCTTTTTAAAGAGAAAAACATACAAAAAATTAATTTCTCTGGAGGCTAAATTAATCTCCTCCCCCCACTGAGGTCTTCTTCTCCTTCTCTCTCTTTTCCTCTAAGTTGTTAGCAGGGACTGAGCTAGATAGCTGTCTCAGAATTATAAAAACAAACAAACAAACAAACACAAAGGAAAACACTATTGTTGGTTAAGACCATGTGTTGAGTCATGGTTAAAGGGTTTTGTGTCTTAATCTAGACTTTGACACGGCTCAAAATTTATTTATCTGTGTCACACATAGGCTAGAATACATGAAATTGCCATCTGTTTATTTCTGTTTATTCCCAACAATTATCATTTTTTTTTCTAGTAGGGTAGCTATTTTATTTAGTTTTGTTAGAATTACCAGTGGGCCCATATTTGATAAATATGTTTGCATTTCAGAAGCCTGGAATTTCATACCTGCAAGCTATAGCATTGGGTTTGAAGTACTGATGAATTTGATCAAAGCCTATACAAATTTATTGTGTAAACAAATAATCATCCCAGGAAAACAGTGTAACTTAGCATTTTAATATGATCCATTAAACTTCATTTTTTTTTAATGAAGCAAGATGCTGATATGTTGTTTTTCATTATAAACTCATGGAAATATGGATTTTTATAAAAATGAGTGTAGCATATCTAAATGTGGCATCTTTTTCCTGATCATCCTGAAGGATAATATGACTAAGAAATGATCTAGAAACTTTTTAAATCATGTCTTAATTAGAACAGTAAGTCTGAAAAATAATAAATACAACCAAAAGAATAGTGGTGACACACTCAGTGGACAGTATTTAGGATGTATTTAAGGATTCAAATTTTAAATCAATTCTAGCACTGTCTTTCCTAGATGTAAATGTCCCTTCCTATTAGTTGGGGGTCAGTTTATACCTGTGGACATGTGGAGGGTAAAGAAGGGAAACTGCAAGTGAAGAGGTTACTAGGCACAGACCTCAACTTTCTCATTTGTATAAGAGAGAGAATAAAACTCCTAACTCTTGAGGTTGTTTCAAGGATTGAATTTTAAAGAGTCAGAAATGGGTTGGTTAGGAACTAGGTGGTAGAGTGCATGCTTATGTGTGAGGCCCACTTGGGACCATCCCTGCACCAAATATTAAGTAAGCAAATAAGTTTGTGAACATGCAAAAGCACATGGTAGCCAGGACATTATTATTGTTGTGATGGATTCTGAAGCAATGAGAAACAAAAACACAAAGCACATTTCTCTTTGGGAAAACTTCCATGAGAGAATTGGGCAAACTGAATATCAGCTTACACTGTCCCAGTCCAGATGTCCCTCAGTGTCCTTCCTGTTCTTTTTTCACCCTGATTTTGTAATTTAGAGCATACTTTGCAGTTTTGATCTCCTTCAATCTTCTTCGCTCTTGTGCTTATACCCTTCTTAGCTGAGGGAATTGAGGCTGAGCCGGGAGTGAAGGCTGGCTGATGGATGACACAATCTTGTTACTTTGGTGCTCCTAAAGCACTTTAAGAATAATAAATATTAAAAAAAATTTTTTTTTCTGGCAGTATGTTTTATATTATCCAGTAGGTGCTGCATTCTTTACTCTGCACCTCTGTCCCCTGGATTGTGCAAGGCTGGATTGTTTTCAGTATTCCAGTCTCAGCTTAACTGTCCCTCATCTAGAGAGGCCTCCAATGACTACACACTTAAAAAAAAAATTAATTCTATTGGTACACTTTTGATACCCATAGTGATCACTCTCATCACAGGGAATCTGTACCTCTACGGAATATATCGTGATTTCCCCCCCATTCCCCTCCTCTCCCATCAGCCTTTATTCCCTTTCTTCTTTACAAAAGTTTTTCCATTTTTTAAAAAAATTTATATGCTCTTTAAAAATAAATTTATTGGTACTCTTGGTGTACACAATGATTACATTCTCCATAGGGAGTTTGCTGACTTTAAACTAGAACTATTGGCCGCTGCCGGGCCACCCATCTTGCTCTCTTCCTGGCACCTGCTAATTTCTCTTATTTATTGAATTTGTAGTTGTTTGTTTATTTTGCTGCTCTGCAACAGCACTCGATAAGAGGAATGATGGATATGCCTGGCAAGCTCATCTCTCTGTCTAGAACTATAGAAGATATACATGTATTAAATGAACAAAGAAACACATTGCAGTTAAAATGTATCAGTGGTAAGGTGTAAAATATGCCCTGGCAGGGCTCTCAGCTAAGCTCCACCTCCAGGTTATCAGGAGGGGAGGACAGGAGAGCCAGGCGCACCTTAGCTCACACTGCTGCGTGCCTCCTCCACTCCCAGGTACCATATCAGTGAACAGCAGGCGCACGCCCTTCACCGCCAGCGGGGAAAGCGAGATCCTGGACCTGGAGGGGGACATGTACCTGGGCGGGCTGCCCGAGAACCGCGCGGGCCTCATCCTCCCCACCGAGCTCTGGACTGCCATGCTTAACTACGGCTACGTGGGCTGCATCCGCGACCTGTTCATAGACGGCCGCAGCAAGAACATCCGGCAGCTGGCGGAGATGCAGAACGCCGCGGGCGTCAAGTCCTCCTGCTCCCGCATGAGCGCCAAGCAGTGCGACAGCTACCCCTGCAAGAACAACGCCTTGTGCAAGGATGGCTGGAACCGCTTCATCTGTGATTGCACCGGCACCGGGTACTGGGGCCGAACCTGCGAGAGGGGTGAGTCTGCCCAGGGTACTCCCCGTGCCTCCTTGGCTGTGTGTGTGCTTTTTTTCCTCCAAAAAGGACTCCTTGGATTCACTGATTTCCAGAAAGTGCCCTTTCCTATGCCGGATGCTTGGATTTGTTCGGTTGGGGTTGGGTGGCTGTCAGGGAAACAAGAATAAACACTCAGATGATCATAATACACCTTTGATTAAACACATGCTATTTAGAAAGGGTGACTAATCTCTGGGGATTCCAGGCGGGCCTACCAACTAGCCCTCTGGCTTATTCATTTAACATGTGCTTCTTTAGTCTTTTCTATGTGTTCACATCTGTAAATATTGAGCAAGACTTCTCTATCCCTGTCTTTATGGAGTTTGCTGGCCCAGCGGAATCAAATAATAACTGATATGGTGAACTTTGTAAGAGGCAGAGGAATGAATAGCTTATAGATATGAATTCTGGGCAAAACGGGGTGGGGGAGGGGTGGGGGAATTGGACCCTCATCAAGTCATGTGAATTTCAAGCCAATCAATGTTTCTGAGGCCCGATTTCCTCGTTTGAAAAACAAAGGTAGTCAGGCACCTATCTCAGCAGAGCATGATGATGACCACGTGGTTTAATAGGGTCCTGAAATAGAGTGAGTGCTGAGCCTGCATTAATGAGTATTGTACATGGTTATTATCATCATCATCATTAGAGAAGTAGCCTTCCAAGAGGGCCCAAGGTATCACAAGGGTTCAAAGTTTCTACAAAGAATATCTAAATTAAGACTTGAAATGCTAGTGGGAGTTAGCTTGGCAAAGATGTAAAGGAAGAGTGTGAGTCAACAGAAGGACTGCATGTGCCAAGGAACAGAGGTGAAAGACCATGGCAGAGCTGAAGAACTGGGCAGAGTGCACGGTGGACTGGAGGCTTTGTTTTTTTCTGACTAAGTCTCTAATGGAATAGATTGGTGTGATATGAAGGTAACAAAAGAGAAAAGGGTAATCTTTTAGAGCAGGTCAGAAAGTGTGTTGGGAAGGATCCCTTTTCAGTCACAATTTCCCCATCCTACATTGAATTTACAGTTCAGGCCAAGAACAGAGGTAAAAGTTAGCAAGGAAACAAAATCAAGGCAAGGATATTCCAGACTATGAGCCATACCTTACTGGCAGCTTTGGCTAATTTTTTATATACCAAGAACACAAAATTAAGTTGTCTATCTATGGGATCTCGGTTTCTATTTTAGATAAAAAGATACTTTATATAGTCATCAAGTATTTTCTGAAGACCTACCTCTGAACTTTGGGGTATCATATCTGTAATAGACGTAGTTCCTGCCCCAAAGGAGCACCTGTATTAAGCTGAGGAACTGCAACATCTGCATAATAAAGTACTCAATCAGTGATAGAAGGCAGCAGCATAGGATCTGCTAGGGCTAGACTGGGAGGGCATGGAGTTTCTGAGATCAGAAGAATGCCTTGAGGGGAGACCTGCAGGATCACACTGCTAAGGAACATCAGTAGCCAGAAACTGTGCAAGTGTCAGAAGTCTGGTGAGGGGTAGAGTTCTTGGACAAGGCCTGGCGCAGGTGCTGGGTGACCAGTGAGAAGGTGTTTTTAAAGGGTGGTTCATGTGAGCTCAACAGTGTTATAGTTAAGGCACATTTAAGATAACTGAATACCAATAAAAGACATGGGGCACTAGAGTGAAGGAGAAGAAGGGAGAAGCTTTCTTATATTTTACAAATTTTAAATGCAGATTCACTAAATTTTTACAGCAGCACCAATCAGTACATAAGCTAAGATGAGGAAGCAACCATCTGGAATAAAAATAGGTCACATGAGGCTAATAAGTCTGCCAAATGCCTGGACTATTTCCAAGTGTCTTTCTGGCATAGTCTACCCTGGTGCTGGCATAGGGCGATAGAAAGGTCATTTGCCCTCTGAGATGCAGGAGACTGTTTTGGTGTAAACCATGGTGTTGTCTATGAAAGCAGTGTAAGAAGCAAAGGCCATCTCACTTCTTTTATGGCTCCTCTAACTCAGAGTCCTTATGGTTGTTGGAGAGATGACTGTAGCCAGCTGTGTAAGATGTCTATGAGCTCACCTCTTCCAAGGGCAAATCAATGGGAGCTTGCCCAAAATTTTCCAAGTACAGTGAAAGTCATCACAGCTTTTACATTGTCACTTCTGACTAGTCATTAAAAGGTAGCTGATTGGGGATATATGAGGGACAATTATTCTTGGTACAGTGCAGCCAAGAGTCATCCATTCTGGCCAAATGAGAATGAGCTTCAAAATGTAAGACATTTGATCTCTACATCGCTCAAATCCCAGACCATTCAACTGATTGTTTTGTTCCCCCACTAATTGTTTTTTGCCCCTGTATTGTTCCTGACACCATGTCCAGAATGAGTCAGTGGAGTGTAAAAATGATGGGTCTCTGCTCTGCTAGTAAAGAAAACAGAACTTTCCAATGACATTGCTTTTCCTGTGTTGAAACTGATTCTTCCATGAAGACTTTTTGAGTATATTTTCTTCATTTTTCATATAGACCATAAACATTTACTAGGGCTTTATGTTCCAGGCACTAAATTCAATGCTGGAAGTTTAAAGCAATAAACAAACATAACACAGACCCTACTTTTGATCCAGGGGTATGTGATCTTCCTGGGGTGGGGTGGGAAATGTTGAACGTAGATATTATGTGGCCTGTAGGGAAATTGGAGGGCAACAGCTAGAGTGACTACTTCTACTTGCAGGACCGATGGTGGAGAGAAGGGGATCCAAATTGTCTTGAGTCCTGTTTCTAAAAAAACTATGATCTGTTTCTACCTCCTATCTTTAATATCCATTACAGCGTTTCTGAAGGGTGGTAAGGGAAAAGGGTTTAGTATCCTTTTTATTCAGAAATATGATCCTCTTTTGATGAAGGAATGCTTTATCACCTACTCTAACATCAACCTGATCTCTCTACTTTCCATTCTTTGTGTAAGCTTTTCTTAGAATATTTAAATTTAAGTGTAGAGCTGTTAATTCATACTAAATGTGATTACCCTAAATAAATTCTGGAAACCGTATGTTCCTCCTGCCCTGAACTGTGTCCTAGAATGAGGCTTCATAGAAGGTGAACTGCTTGCTCCCATTGGTCCCACAAAAGATATGGTAGCTTTGCTAAGAGGCAGTACATATAAAATGGAGAAAGCATGAATGGAGTGCTAAAAACTGGAATTCAGAACTGGGTATGATTCAGGTCACACACATATACACACACAAACACTCATGATGAAAAGTGCCCAAGATCCAAATAAAATTTTACTATGAGGGAGAAGTCTCATAGTATTTTACTATGAGGGCAAAGGATTTCAACAATAGCAAGATAATAAAGCAAGGGAACTAGGAAATATATATATATTTGGGATGAGGTTTAATTTGCATGGTTATCTTTCTTTTACGGTAAAATTGGATGGCTTTTACTCCTACCCAAGTAAGAGTGCTTCTTTTACCTATGAGAATGAGAAACTCTAAATCTTAACACCTTGAAATTGACTTGAGACTGCATGTAGATTCTCTTCACCATGACCTGATGGTGTTCTAAGAGGTTGTAAATGTCTTTATCAGTCCTGATTGATTAACTCTAGCCACTTTTGTGTCCTATGCATGGTGATGTGGGAGATATCCTATCATGTACAGTGGCTGGGTGATAGTAAAGGGTGACAGGCACATAGTGAGAGAGATATGCTATTATTGAGGTGTGTCTTATTCTCTTAAGGCAAGTATTCATGCAAGGCCAGGCATTCTCTAAGAGGTCAGATAAAAGGCCAACTTGTCAAATTCTTTGGAAATAGGTGAGAAGTGTAAATTCTTGGACAATGCAGTTTTAGAACAATTTAGGTCATTTTCCAGAAAAAAGTTGTGGTTAGATTTTATTGTTTTAATCCACATTTTCCTATAAATTCAAATCATTTCCTGCCTTAAAACTGGAATCCAGAGAATCATCGGTATTGGAGACCACAGAAAAGAATCAAGACACTAGGCCACTGTGGTCTCCTTAAGAATTTAACTTTTAGGAGCTAGAAAAAATACATTAAAATAATTGCATACATATTAAGCAATATTTTAAAAGTACAGGAAAGTTGCAAGTGTTAGGGGAAAAAAAAGTACCCTGTGTTCAAACACAGCTATTAGTCTATTGACGCTGTTCTGACAATTCTTTCCCTGGAATGCACTGGATTTAGTTTCTTATATATAGTTATAACCATGCTACAGGTAAAATTGTGTGTCCAACTAACCCCACTTAATATTATATTGCATTCTGTAATTTTTCTTCCTTGGTGTTACCTATTGTTTGTGTATATACACATACATATTATATGTCACGTGTGATATATAGTAGCTATTATGTAACGTTCAATCTTATAGCCATTATAGAACATGCAATGTATACATATAAATGTTATGTATGTAATGTTATACACTACATTTATTTACTATATACAGTACACAATATATATTATGATATACATTTTATCTGTACCCATGCACAATCTTACTGAAATATTACTTTACTGTTGTTCCACAGTTGAATCAAAATGGGTACTCTGAACCGTAAGCCACATTATGTTCTAGACTCCAAGCCACATGAAAACCTTCACATTTTTTCATCCTGTCTTTTATTGGGAACTTCTCAGATCTGCTCAAAGACATTAATTTCCTGGGATCGTGGAACCTGGATGCATTTGAGAACATTACTTTACAGAACCAAAAAAGTGTGATAGGGCAAATTGACTGTTCTAGGTGGCTAGAGGCCCATTTTTCTGATGTGTATACCAGTTGAAAACCAGGAATATAGATACTTTGATTTCTCTTGCATCAACAGAAAAGGTGTACAGGAAGCAGCTGTTCACCCTCCTTGGTCGGGGCTCTTTTTAGCCAATATCGCCTATTGTGATTGTCTTCTGGGGTGCCCACAGCAGCATATTCTGCCTGGGAAGGGTGAGATCTATGCTGAGTGAAGCTGGATGGTTATTTTGATGCTACACAGATGCAACACTTGAAATTGTGACATTGGAAAATACTAGTGTCAGCAGACACCATTGATGTTACTTGTATTTAACCTTTATTTTAATTAGGTAAGGAATTGGAAAGCCTGAGAAGTTAGTGTCACTTAAACTTTGGATAGCTATAGAATGACTAGAATTCATGAGTTTTGATGTCTAATCTTTTTTGCTTCTCATTACGTTAAGCATCTTTCCTTCATATATATATATATATATATATATATATATATATATATATAACTTAGATTCTAAGATTATTGAAGAAAAAAACCGTGTATGTCTGTTTCTTCACAGTATCTAGCATTCCTTTATATGCATACTCACACTATGTGCATCTCAAATGTTGTTCTCTCAGTGTTCTCTTTGTGTCTCCTTTCTGTTTTCATACCCAACTTGGTCTCATTATCAAAGTTCATCTTGGGATCTCTAGCCTACAACTCTGTTTGGTATTCCAGATTTCTATATCCTCATTTGTCTACTTGATATATTTTTATATCAAAAGGGGTCTTAATCATATCAGTGAAAAATAAATCTTGGGTTTATCTTTCTTGTGCCAAACTTATTTTTTTACTTTTAGTTTTTTTCTTTTCAGTAAATGGCAGCACCAGTGCCCTTGGATATTTTCTTTGATTTTTCTCTTTCAATATTCAATTTATGTCACCCAGTGTAACTTCATCCTGATTCTGTTTACTTCTTACCTAGTATCATCAACATAGGCGAAACCACACTGATCTCTTGTTGGGATAATTAGATAGTAGGCAATAGACCTACAAAGAACTCAAATTTGGGTTTGTTTATTTTTTGCCTTTGTTAGACTGGTAAAGGAGTATAAAAATTTCTGCCTACTTAATGTATTTTTACCTTAAGTCAGTTTAATTTCTGTGGGTTTTGTGTCTAAAGAACTATGGGAAATAAAACTATGATGCCCCTTTGGAACTGCACTATCGATGCAGAGATTCTATGAACAGGTCTTTACCCCAGGTTGGGGAGGACTTCAGTTTGTACAGTGTATGTTTCCTACCCTCCATGAGCTCACAGTCCAACAGAGAGGATAGACAGACACACAACCTTCAAACTGTTCTGTCATTTACCAAGGACAGTGATTTAAAGAATAATCAGAAAATAAACAGAAGAAATAACTACTAGAAAATGAGATGTGAGCAACATGGCATACCGCTTTATAACCATTTCTGGATCTACTGGCTTCTGCTCAGTCTAACTCAGTGGTGTGGGAATAAAAGGTCTAGACTACAAGGGCAAATATAATAATACAGGTTGTAATGTCAGTGACAGGATATCAGCCTTATGACTGTTCTACAATCCCCCAGAGATCTCTAAAACCTTTATTTAGATGCACGACCTTGAGATCATTATTTTGATTTTCTGGCCTTGCTTTTCTGAAAGAATAAAATGAAGCAATTGAGTTTCATGCTCTCTCAGGGCCTTTCAACTCTAAAACTCTTAGCTTCTCAAATGTCATCAGCTTGGCAGTCTTCACTTTTTCCAAGTAAAGGGATAAAGGTGACTGAAGGGCAAAATAGGAATGAGAGTTCTTCTTTCTTGCAATCTGTAGAACTGTCTGGATCAGGACATTGGGTTTAGTTATCTCAGCAGGGTAATGAACTATTCCCCTCTTTGATTCATGTACCTAAGGAAATGAATACGTTCATATACTAAGTAATTTTCAGGCCTATAGTGAGAAAGATTTAATTGATGGACTAATGGGTAGAACCTTTGATTTCTTCAGAGCTTACACGTTTTCTATTTTGGGCCATTGTTTACTCCTTCTGATGAATAATAACTTTTATTTGAGGACAGGGCTTTCCAAGGAATATACACTTCATGGACATCAAGATAACATTTCTTATCTGTTATTACTTAAATCATACAAATGTATCTGTGGTGACAACCACAGTGATAAGTTTTAATCTCTTATCTTTTCCCAAGTTATGTAAGTTCCCCTTTCCACAGCCCTAATATTATATGATCCGAGGAAAATGTGCTACAGTCCATGAGTTGTTCCAAGAATTTTTCTACCCAGTAAGGGTCTAAGATACTGCAGCCATAACTTCCTCTATTATTCCAAGAATAGAAAAGCATATCCTAGTTATTCTAGAATCTTTAAACTCTAAGGGTCTCAGGATTATAGACTGGAGATTTAGGAGATGTTTGAAAGGTCTATCCCTGTGCCTGCATTCAGCCTGAGAATGGGGTCTCCAGTTTGGTACAAGGCGTGACCATTGTTTATGAACCAAAGTTGTGCCTACTGCCAGCTGTGGTGCTGTCAAATGCAGGACACATTGCCCATTTGCATCACTGCTCAGTACCTTTCTGACTGTCTTTGCTAGAAGCAGCTTAACTTCCAGCAGACATCTGTCCATTAAAATGCAATAAATTGAGAATTGCTAAATTTTGAGAAACAAATGCTTTGAAGTGCAACACAAGGGGATTTTTGCAGGCTCTGCTAGCATCTCTGTCTTTTGTTTTGTTTTGTTTTTTCATAGCTAGATAAATCTTTCTTTGCCCCAGTTTGGATTAAGAGACCAAGAAAGTTAGAAAATCTAGTATTTGTTGCAGGAAGTATGCACATGTTCTGTGTTGGTTTCTTAAAATACACTGGGACATTTCACCTTCACATCCACTCTATAGGCTGCATTTTATTATCCTATTTTTCTAGATGAAGAAATTCAGGGTTCAGTTGCTTTCAAAGTACTGACTGTTATATACCTGGAACTGTGTTGAGTACTCAGGATGCAAAGGTGTTCTAATGTCTAGTGAAGGTGTGACATAGGATGCAGGGAGAAATAACAGAGAAAGAATCAGATTGAGTGAGATCATAACAGTTGTAACAGACCTTTTTTATTTTTCAAAGAGAGTAAAAGCAAAGAAAAATGAAAAGCAATCAAACAAATAAAAAATAAGCCAAATTACAACATCAACATCAACAACAACAGCAACAAAAGAACATTAGTGATACAGGATTTCAAAACAAGATGATAGGAGTTTAACAATGGTTGTTATATTGCATAGTGTTATCCTCAAAATAGTTGCTCAGGTTACCAGATACAGGCATGCAAAATTGATCAAACAATATAATTTCCCTTTGAGCAGTGTCTTTCCCTTTCCTTATATCTGTTGTAACTTTTGAATCTTATTTAATTTCAGTTTCTTTCACCAACGAGACAATATAGTGTTCACACATGTAAGTCTGATTTATTTCACTAATGAGTATGGTCTCTAGTGCATCCATTTACCTATAAAAGTATCTAGTTTATCCTTCTTTATAGCTGAGTACTAGTCCATGGTAAAAATACTACTTATTTTTTATCTATTCCTCAGTGGATGGGCATTTGCTGTTCCCAAGATCTGGCTATTACAAATAGTGCAGCTATAAACATGGGTACACATATATTGCTGTGGTATGATGTTTTCTATTCTTCTGGGAAAATACCCAGAAGGGGAATAGCTGGATTGAATGGAACCTCTAATTTTAGTTTTTTTGAGGAATCTTCACACTAATTTCCACAGTGGTTTTTTTTTTTTTATCATTTTGCATTCCTACCAACAATATAGAAGGGTTCCTTTTTTCCCCACAGCCCCTCCAGCATTTGTTACATGTTAATTTCTTGATGTTTGTCATTCTTTCTGGAGTGAGATGATATCTTGTTGTTTTAATTTGCATTTGTTGAATGACCAATGCATTTGAACATTTTTTCATATATGTATTTGCCATTTGAATTTCTCCATCTGACAACTGTGTATTCATCTCAGCTGTCCAGTTTTGGATTGGATCTTTGGATTTGGGAGACCTGATTTTTTTCAATTCTTTATATATTCTAACTAGAAGTCCTTTTGAGGATAACAATTAGCAAGAATCTTTTTCTAATCCGTGGATTTTCTTTTCACTTTGTTGGTGATTTCTTTGGATGTGCAAAATCTTTTTGATATAGTGAGATCCCATTTGTTGATTCTTTGAGGTACTTCCCATGCAGTTTGGTTTTTGTTCACGAAATCTCTGCCTACCCCTATATCCTTGAGATTTCTACCTAATTTGTCTTGCAGTAAATTTAGTGTTTCTGTCTTAATACTTAGATCTTTGATTCATTTTAACTTTAGTTTCATGCATGGTGATAGGCATAGGTCTAGTTTAAGCCTTCAACATGCAGAAAGTCAGTTTTTCCAGCACCACTTATTAAAGAGGCTATTTTTCTTCCAGTGAATATGTTTGGCCCCTTGTCAAAGATAAATTGTCTGAGTGTATCTGTATATTCTCTTTTGTTCCACTGATCCTCAGGTGTATTTATTTGTCAGAACCATGCTGATTTTATCATAGCATCCTGTAGTATGATTTCAGGTCAGGGATTGTGATGCCTCCTGTCTTGCCTTTGTTGCCCAGGGTTACCTGTGCTATTCTAGGACTCTTTTGGTTCCAGCTGAATTTTAGGAATGTTTTTTCTAGATCTGTGAGGTACGCTGCTGGTACTTTGATTTGGATTGCATTAAATCTCTGTTTAATAGTTTCAGACATATGGTTATTTTCATAATGTTGGTTCAACCTATTCATGAGCAAGGAATATCTTTCCATTTTTTGATATCCTCTTTTATTTATTTTCTTAGAGTACTGTAATTTTCCATGTATTTCCTTTGTTAGACTGATTCATAAGTATTCTTTGATGTTATTGTGAAGGATGTGATTTCTCTAATTTCTTTCTTAGTGAGATTGTTTTTGGTGTACAGCAATGCTGTTGACTTTTGACTGTTGATTTTGTACCCAGGAATGCTGTTGAATTTGCTTATTAAATCTAGAAGTCTGTTGGAGTTTTTGGGGTCTTCTATGTAGAGTACAATGTCATCTGTGAATAATTCTATTCTTATTCCTTTTATTTCTCTTTCTTGTCTAATTGTTCTGGCTAATGTTTCCAAGCTATATTGAATGGGTTGATAGTGGACTTCCTTGTCTTGTTCCTGATTTTAGAGTGAAAGCTTTCAGTTTTTGACCATTTAATATGATGCTCGCTGTTGGTTTGTCAGATTGAGGTTGTTGCTTTTATCAGATTGAGTTAAAGATCATCTATTTCAATTTTCTCTAAGGTTTTTTCCATGAGTGAGTATTGGATTTTATCAAAAACTTTTTCTGTATCTATTGAGATGATCATGTATTTTTTGTCTTTGGCATTGATAATGTGGTGTATTACTTTTATTGATTTGCATATGTCAAACCATCCCTGCATTCCTGGGATGGATATCACTTGGTCATGATGTACAATACTCTTGATTATTTGCTGCATTTTATTTGCTAGTATTTTTTTGAGGATTTTTGCAATTATGTTCATTAGGGAATTTAGCCTGAAGTTCTCTTTTTTTGGTTGGGTATTTCTCTGGTTTTGGTATCAGGTTGACACTTGCCTCCAGGAATGATTTAGGGAGAATTGCTTCCCTTTAAGTTTCATTAAAGGGCATGAGGTGTATAGGTGTTAAATCTTCTCTTAGTTTCTTGTAGAATTCAGCTGTGAATCCATCAGGATCTGGGCTTTTCTTTTTTGATAAGTTTTTAATTACATTTTTAATTTCATTAACTGATATTGGGTTATTCATAATTTTACATCTTCTTGATCTAGTTTTGGTAACTCATATGTTTCCAGGAATATGTCCATTTCTCCTGTGTTTTCTATCCTATGAGAGTATAGATTTTCAAAATAGGTATTGATGATATTTTGAATTTCCATAAGATCTATAGTGATTTCTCCCTTTTTATTTCTCATTGCATGGATTTCAGTTTTTTCTTTCCTCTTTTTGATAAGGTTGGCAAGTGGTTTGTTGATTTTATTTATTCTTACAAAGAACTAACTGTTCAATTCATTAATTATTTGTATTGTTTTCTTAGTCTCAATTGCATTAATTTTTGCTCTAATCTTTATAATCTCCTCCCCTATTTGGCTGTGGGCTTGGCTTGTTCTTCTTTTTCTAGATATTTGAGGTGTAGCATTAGATTGTTTATTTGTGTTCATTCATTTTCCTGATATGAAAATTCACCACTATAAATTTTCTTCTGAGGACTACTTTATGTCTCACAGGTTCTGGTAAGTTTTACTTGCATTTTCATTCAATTATAGATATTGTGCAATTTCTTTGTTAATTTATTCTGTGATCCTTTGGTTGTTCAGGAGAATTTTATTTAATTTCCATGTGTTTATGGAGTTTTGTTGTTTCATCATTAATTTCCAATTTTATTGCACAATGGTCAGATAATATGCATGGGATAATTTCAATTCCTTTGCATTTACTTAAGCATGTTCTGTGGTCTATTGTGTATATACAGTCTATTTTAGAGAATGTCCCATGTGCAGCTGAGAAGAATGTTTATTGTGATGTTTTTGGGTGAAACTCTCTGTACATGTCCATTATATCTGTTTGTTCATATGTTTCATTCAGTTATGTTATTTCTTTGCTGACTTTTTGTCTAGTTGATCTATCTCTTTGTGACAATAGGGTATTAAGGTCTCCCATTATAATTGTGTTACTGTACACTTGATTTTTCCTGTCTATTGATATTTGTCTTATATAGTTAAGTGCTCCCATATTTGGTGCATATATATTTATGATTGTTAGCTCTTCCTCTCACATCCTCATGCTTGTCAGGCAGGTGCATATGACACTGAGCTAAATCCCCAGCCTGATCATTCTTGGTTTGAAGTTCACATTGTCTGCAAACAGAATTGCTAACCCTATTTTTTTCTAGGTTCCTGTCACATGGAGTATTGTTTTCCATCCTTTGACTTTCAGTGTATTAATTTTCTTTTGTGTAAAATGTGTTTCTTTTAGATAGCATATTGTTAGATTTTGTTTCTTAATCCACTGTGCCAGTCTTTTTCTTTTGATTGGTGATTGAGGCCATTTACATTGATGGTTATAACTGATATATACTGACTAATCTTTGTCATGTTATCCTCATGCTGTTGGTTCTCCACTTTTTCCTCTCCATTTAAGTGCTTTCCCTGATTGGTAGTTTCTTTCCGTTGTTGCTTTTGGAATCATGATTATCTTTATTTCTTTCTAGAGAATTTTTCAATACTCTTTGTAGTGTTGGTTTAGTAGTCATGAATTTCTTCCATTATTCTTTGTCATGGAAGTATCTTATTTCTCCATTGATTTTGAAAGATAATTTTGCAGGGTACATCAATCTGGATAGAAAGTTGTTTATTTTCTACTTTAAATGCTTCACTACAAGCTCTTCTTGACTTGATGGTTTGTTTTGAGAAGTCTGCTGTGATTCTGTTGGGCTTTCCTTTATACGTGGCCCATTTCTTTTCTCTGACAGATTTTCATATTCTGTTCTTGTATTAAATTCTGGGATCTTAATTATTATATGTCTGGGTGAAGATTTAATTTGGTTATGGCTAATTGGAGTTCTCTATATCTCACTTATCTGTATGCCAGATTCTTTTCCATCGCTTGGAAAATTTTCTGCTATTATTTCTGCAAATAGTCTTTTTATGTCTTTTGTGTTGACTCCTGCTTTTTTCACTGATATCTATCAGTCTAATGTTGTTTTTCTTTGCATCATCTTGAAGTTGTTGAATTGTTGTTTTCTGATTTCTTGTTATGTTTGAGAGATCTTTCCTTTTATGATCTTTAGCTTACTTCCTGCTTCAAGGTATGAGAATCTGTTTTCAGCTTCATCCACACAGTTTTTCCAGCTTTCAATGGAATTTTTATTTTCCTGAATATTTTTTTGAATCTGTTTTATGCATTATAATTCTTTCCTATATTGTTCCTTTAAGATTTGCATCATTTTGTTATGTTGTTCTTACTCATGTCTTCTTTAGATAAACTCAATGTTTCTTTCAAAATATTTGTTATTTCTTTTTTTTTTTTACCAGAGAGATTATTTCTGATCTGATTTCCTCTATTACCTCATGGAGCTGTTTCTTTACTTCAGTTGTTATCATGTCAGAAATTTTGGTTGTGTGATTTCCATTGTCTTCTATGTCAGTGTCTCCTGGGCTTGTTTTCAATGGGCTGGAGGTCTGAGACTGCATTTTGCTATTTTGTTTCATCATTTTCCTAGGTTCTTCCAGACAAGCTGATTAAATCAAAGGTGCTTACCATGCTGACTGACTGTTTAACAGTGTAAAGGGTTGGGTCAGGAACCTAGATTCCTCTGAACAGAGGCTCTTGGGGTGACAGAATATTAACAGGTGGGGCTTCAGCCCTTGTTTAGCTTATTGGAGCTCCCTCCCCATGGTGGAGGGTTTCTAGGCAGACTAGTTGTTTTCACTGGGGTGCTCCACTGATGAAACCTGGGTACTATGCTGGGCAGGCTCATTCCTGGAATACCTATGAAGTTGGCTGGGGTGCGCCACTGGTGGATGGCCCTAGGACATTATGCTGGATTGGGCAGAGGTCTGATCCTTCAAGACCTGTGAAGCTAACTGAGGTGCACTGCTGAAGTATGGCACCAGCATCTTGCACTGGGCTGGGACCCATGTAGCTGACAGATTGCTTCCCTGATGGATTGCACTGGGATACTGGACTGGGCAGAGAACAGATGCTCTGGGACTTGCATAGCTAGCTGGAGTGCACCCCTGCAGTAAGGTGTTGGTGCCTTGTGCTTGGCTGGATGGAACTTAGAACTCCTGGGACCCACGTTGTTAGCTGGAGTGCTCCCCTGAAGTATCTAACAGACCATGTTTAACATAAATCCTTCAACATGTTGGGACTGCAGCAGTCAAATCTGGATTCCATGCCCAAACCACTGGAAGTAGAATATATCTCCTGGGCTGAGAAGGCAGGAAAAGTAATCCAAGTAGATGGGAAATACAAGCAGAGGACCAGTTATGTCAGCTTTAGGTCAGGAGTAGCAGACAAAAGCCCTAACTGAAGTAGATAGAATTGAGTGTGAACTTGGGCACATATCTAATAGATATGGAAAGAGCAATGTCAATAGGGCATAATTACCAGTTGTACACAGCTGTGGTCAACATTTGGGCAAAACAAAGGCTTGGCTATTAAATCATATTGTTTCACTCAACTGTCTTGGACCAGTGATGATTCCTGGGAAGATTGAGATAGCCATAAAGCATGTGCACCAAAGAATAAAAATCTATACCCACTATGGTGCCACTAGGAACGTGCGAATTACCATTTCTCTGTGCCTCAGTTTCCATATTCACCAGTGAAAATATGGACAGTGGATACTTGATTGACTTGTTGGGAAGTTTTGTTAATAGCTGAGGGGCATAACATGCACATAGAGGCATTGAAGTCACTGTGTCCTTTCTTCATCTGGAATTCATTGATTTAAGAATGAAGGAAAATGTTGGTAATTTTTTCTATCTTGTGACCTGTCTTAGAAATGACCCACATATGGTTTCTGGGTTTCAGCATGTGACTTAGACTAAAGTTTAAGGCAGGGAGGTGAGCCATAAGGACATCACAGAGTATGTTTTTCTCTATACATCTAGTGGTTTGAGTGTGGAATCTAGACTTGACTGCTACTGTCCCAAATTCTGGAGTTTGAGTTTTAATGATCTCAACCAAGTTTTGGCATATATCTGATGGGAAGATGAGTTGAAGCTTGTCCTCCTTTTTCATGAAAAAGTGGCTAGATTTGAGATTAAACTAACAGATCCATTTCTTGGAGATAGGAAAATGATATTTTTAATTTGGCCCTATTCTGGTCTCTCCTGTGAGCTTTACAGCATTGGCAGCATGTAGAGGTGCATGTCTATAGAAATATATATAGTTTACTCTTCCAAATTATGGGGCATTTATCTACTTTTATAAAGGTTCTGTTTTTATAGCTGAGTAATATTCCATTGTATAAAAATGCCACATCTTTTTCATCCACTCTGCAGTTGATGGGCATCGTGGTTGTTTCCAGGATTTAGCTATCACAAATTGTGCAGCTATGAACATGGGTGCACATATATCACTGTGATATGAACTTTTCAGTTCTGGGAAAAATACCCAGGAGGGGAATAGCTGGATTGAATGTCGATTCCAATTCTAGTCTTCTGAGAATTCTCCATATGTAACCTTCTGTTTTAATCCAATCTTGGGTTATAGAGAGTGAGAAGCAGCAGATATGTAATAAGTATGAATAGACCACTCCAAATAAGAAAACTGAAAACTGGCTTGACACAAAAAAGACTATGCAGAATACAAAGGGTCATAGAATTAGTTACTTTGCCAGTCAGATAAATGTCCATAAAAAACTCCAGGGAAGAAAGAATGATTTTATTTTTAGCTCCTTGTTTTGGTTCTTTGGCATTTTTTCTAAGAAACGTCAATATCTGTGCATATTTTGTGAAGATATGGGTTTATATCTCTGTGATTTACTAAGTAGTGGAATAATGGCATTATAGTTAATGCATCTAATCAATCTCCAGTAATTGGTAAATTTTACTTGAAATGTTGGCATATGATTTAGAGAGAAGGCATATGAAGGGACAGACATGCATACATTTTTCCTCCCTTTCTCTTTCATCACCTGTCTTTTTTTGCCCTATAAATGATAAATAAACCCAGTCAAGCAGAGACGATTTGAGAGTCACAACTGCATAGGGATAGAATCTTGGGTATGAAGGATTCTTGAAAGGTTCCCTTCTGTGGGCTATTGGACAGCTATTTCTCTGCCAAGTAGACTCAGTCTTTCTTGGAGAAGATAATTTCATGCTTCTTAGCATGTTTAACTTTTACAGAAAACATTCTCATCAGAATGGCAAACCCCAACAGAGCCTTCTAAGAGGCCAGTAAATCAGAAACCTTATGAAATCTACAGGATTAACATGCTCCCCTTCTTTATTCCCCCAAGGAAAGAAAGTCCTTTGCCTTTCAGATTTTAATCTCGAAGGGGCCCTTGTCTGAAACTACCTGTGGTGGCATGCTGGTATTTGAATATTGTTTCCTTATAGTTGCCCAGGGTCACATACTGACATCAGCTCAGGCTGGCACATTCTCTGACTTCCTCAGTGACAGTTGTACACAATGATAACTGCTCTGATGTTTATTTAGTTGAATTCTTTCTACTCTTGAAGACTCATTTTTGGCCCTAAAAATAACGACTGACTCTGAATGTGAATGTGCCCGTAGTGGCAGGCTGCTGCTCAAAGAGACCACATCTCTTTGGTGTTCGCTTTGTCCTATTGCTAAGTGTGCAATAAAACTTCCTTCACAAGCAACGCAGAACCTAAGCTACTATGGAACCTCCTCCCATGTAAATCTGCAAAGCGAGACTTTGTTGAAAATAGAGGTAGATGGGAAAAAAGATTGACACATTGTATTTTTGAAAGCTGTATAGGTGATGAAAAGCATTTACTGGGACTTGGTAGGAGGACAACTCTTGTATCAGTTACATCTCCAGAGCTTTAGAGTCAAACCTCATATCCCATGTGTGCACAGCTCTTTGACACAATTCTTAAATTGCTTTGTGGACTCTTACACGTTTATTTTGTTTCCATATGCTGTTCTAAATAATTAGAAGTGGTGGACTTAATTATTGAAGTAACTGTGTTGTTTTCATTCTTAATTTATATCTAAGGAATATGGATCTGGGACAGAATAACTTGCCCAAGTTCATCCAACTGGAAAGTGGTTGAGCTACCTTCTGGATCTTTCACACCTGATACCGGTCTTTTGTGGTTAGTATTCTCTTCTCCTAGTGACAAGGGAGCTCACTTCATGAAGCAGCCCTTCCCTTTCACCATACTCAATGTAACCTGTATCCTTCTGGTCTTTGATCGGGCTTTGGGAGCAACACAGAATTCACTCTGTATGCATTGTCTAGATAGTTCCTGTGGTGTGAAGACTGGTGATACACAAACAGATAAACCTTACACTCTCTTCTACAGTCAATCTCCAGTTAAAACAATGACAACTATTGTTTTACCACTGAAAGGTCAGTCATTCTCAGGATAAATATTTTTTTTTCAATCAGTCTTCACCTGGTGTGGTTTTGAGTTCCTTACTAATCCAGAAGTCATTGGAGGAATGTGGAAAAAGCCTGTGCATTCGCTAAATTCCAGTTTGGGAATATTTGTAAAGAAAATCATGCACATTTAAGTAGTAGGCATGCATTCTTAAGGCAATAATACTGATGATCATAAGGCATTGTAGAATGTATAGATTACAACTTTGTGTGGTCAGTAGGATTAACGGGCATATTTTTGGAGAGAGAGTGCTTTTGCTAATTTCTTATTCTAAATATATGCCTTGGACTATTATAGATAAAATCATATTATTTACTGCCTTATTCTATTTATTTCTCATCTCACAATAGTTCTAAATTGAGTATGGATAAATCATGTATCTCAAATCAAATCTGAATGATGTGACCATAGGATCACCTGAAGATATCACTAGATCAGAAAATGCTGGTCTTGCCAATTATCAGCTGATACAGAATCTTTGAATTCTAGAGTTAGTCAGAGCCTAACTCTGACTAACAGAGTAATTTACAAAGAGAGAACTGAATAATTTACAAAGAGAGAACTCAATTCAAAGTGTTTTTATAACTTGCCCAAAGCCACACATATGGTGAGCAGCCACAGTGGGACTTATCACTCAGCGTTCTGAATCCTAGACCAGAGCTTTCTATCCTAAAGCAAGGCAGGGTATATTATTGCTTTGTGCCTTTGGGTTGTTTTTCCCTGTGAAGCTGATAGTGAGATGTTGGATAGTGCTGTTCAGAATTCTTTGAACAAGCTCAGTGGGTCCTTGAGATTTTTTACATGTAATAGTCCCTTTATTTATTGCAAATAAGCTAAGCAATTAATTCACAGTTAGCAACTTATGGTCTGGAAAAAACTCATTATCCAAACCTTATATTATCAACACATCTGTTTAAAAAGAGATACTTAAAGAAGTGGTATGAACATCACAGATTCCTGATCGAAAGACGGAACCACTGAAAAGCAAACCTGGTGAGGGTTTGTAGGCTTGTACTGAGGGCATCAAAGCCACTGAAATTTATACCCAAGAGAATTCACACTTACTGTGTGTATATTATGTGCTGGGTATAAACTGGCCCTTAAGTTAAGAAGCATGAACTTGGGGGAAGACAGAACTAAACTTGACTTTCAATTCCATCATTCATTATTACGTGATTTTGGTATGTTTCTAATCCTTCTGAGCCTCAGTTTTCTGATCTATAAAGTAAGTCTCTCTGGGATTGTTGTGTGGCTTAAATAAGGTGATTATATAAAAACCTATTGCCTATAGCTTTGTAAATATTTAATACACAGAGAATGTTATTCTCTTATTTTGTTTTTTCAAACAAGTTTAGAAAGCTTATGATATCAGTCATATTTTTAGATAATTTAACCAAGAATGAGGAAGATGAAGTAACTTATTATACTCACAAGGTTAAGAAATATCAGAGGTAGGATTTTTAAATCTATTTTATCAGATTTTCTGTTATACTTTGCCATTCCTTAAAATGGAAGGCTCTGGAAATGGAATCAGGTGCATTAGAGGGGAAAAAGAGATATGAAAATTAGAGCTGGTCCTTTTGATTGTCCAAACCTATCTATTTTCTGTTTTAGCATATTTACAGGGTAAATATGAGGAATAAGCAGAGCTGTCCATTTGCAGTAAATTCAGGATTTAGAAAAGTAATCAAGATCTTCCCTATTGTCTTGTCTACATTCACTTTCTAGTAGTAGAGAGAGCTCTGAGGTTCTGTAGGGCTTGGGGAGAAAGAAATGTGAAGCTGGTACAGTTTGGGATGGAGAAGTCATATTTTTCTCTATCACAGTTTGTCCAGAGCCACAGTAAACCTTAATTCATGCCCATGACCACACACACACACACACACACACACACACACACACACGTCATACACCAGGACCTAAGTGTTCCACTTGTCTGTTTCCTTCTCTGAATTTGTGAGCCACCAAAAATGCATCCCTGATTATCAAAGACAGGAATGGAGCTCAATTTGTGTGTTAAAAAAAGAAAGGATTAATAAAAGCCTAAATTAATGGGAATAATTTTTAAAATTTTTCTGTACTTAAGTTAGAATTCTGGCTTATTATCTGACATATTCAGAGAAATTTAGTGCCTGAACCATACCCCCCACTGAGCCCCAGAAATAGATTACGATTCTCTGGTGAACAGAAGTGGGGATGTGCCTAGAGAAGAATCCAACAGCAAGGAACTCCCTCAGGCTGGAACCTGGCCTTGATCCTGTAGAAACTGCAGAGAGATAAAATTCTGTGTCATTTACAGGGAACAGGTGGAAAGGTGTGGGGAGGCGGATGCTCAGACAGAAGGAGATGCAGGCTTCTGTGTTCAGGGCAGACAACAGCTACCATTTGAAGGCATGGGGTGACCTTGGGCTCTCCTTACTGAGAATAGCTCTCAGCAAGCAATACCCTATTGTTTCTGTCCACTCTCTTTTCCTTTACCCCTTACTTGTTATCTGTAGCTTTCCCTTTTTTTTTTCCCTATTCTCTTCTCTTTTTTCACATTTTTTTCCCAGATTAAGCCTCTTTAGTCCTTTCTTCCTTCTGTATTCATCTTCTAGGCCTGAAGCACCAATGATCTTTGTCTTTAAATGGACTTTTTCCTCCCAGAGTAATGAAACTGAACTTTGTTTATTCAAAATGTTTGGCCTGGGGGCTGAAGGTCCCCAAACTGAAGGTGGCTGGAACCTAGAAGTTACCTATTTAAGTGGCATCTAGTAGAGGAAGAGGTCGGATCCCAGGGTCTCTTTAGGCACTGCCTTCATCGCAGGGGCTGTCTCCTTATTATTATTATAATTATTATTATTGTATTTTGGTAGTGGGGATTGAACTCACAACCTCATGCTTGCCAGGCAGGTGCTTATGCCGCTGAGCTAAATCCCCAGCACTGTTATATCTAGGAGGTGGTTTGATCATTAGGAAACAATGACTATAAACCAGTGGCCAAAATATACCTGAGAAATGCAGAATAGCATAGTGGAATGACAGTTCCTACCTGAGGAAGTGACCTGGCAGCTGCAAAGGAGCCACTCTACCTAAAGTAGGTTTTGTCCCTTGGACTTTCTTTAAACAGAGATTGGTGATGATAGTCTGATGGTCAAGGGATGTGATTTCAGGATGATGCTGAGTGGATTTACTACTTTGTGCATGTTTTTTCCCTTCAAACCTTTCATATCTTCCTCACCATTCTTTCATCTTCCTTCTTTTCTTGCCCATGATCCCTTCAAAAACTTAGTTTATTTCCTCTGTGAGAACTTGTTTGACTTTACAGTGCTTTTTCACTAAAGTGCAATTCCTAAGGGCTTTTATGGAGCATTTGATATAATGAATCTTGACTTTGATAGGACTGTTATTTTATTTCCATCAAATGCTATTCAATAAACCAATCTCTAGATTATAGCATTGTTAGGAATGTTTGCCTCCATTGGGAGAAACGTCAAAAAAATGGCACTAGTAGGTTATTAGCAGCATTATAGGACATGGGTCTCCAATTTTTAGAAAATAAACATTTATTTTAATGATTATTAAATCAATATATCTGCACTGTCAAAAATTTTGGATAAAAGGAAATTTGTTAATTAACTGTTTTTTACCCAACATTAATCAAACACTTATTTCATAACACACAAATAAGTAAATATAATTGATTATTATTATGCCTACTGGAAATTGTCATTATTAATGGATTGGTATGCTTTATTCTATTCCCTTGAGCAGTGCATATACATGTAAGTACATTTTAATGTTGTTTTGTGAGTAATTTTTGATCTTGTGTTTTTCAATTTCTACATTTTTCCCCAAAGCTTATTATTGCATAATTATCACATAATCCAAATTTAGCATTAAATGACCTTTGTTTCATATCAGAAAGAAAATCTTCAAAGAGATGATTTTTAATGACTTCACAGTAGCTACATTTACCAGCTGTTGCCTAAGTAATGTTAACAAACCTCTCAGAACTTAGTGGCTTATAACAAACAGTATTTGAAATTTATACTCAGAGATCCATGGATAGGTTGGAGTGGATCAGTTCCAGTGTGTGAAATGGCTGGATGAAGCTAATCTTCAAATTAAAATCAGGGTTATTCCGGGGTTTTCATAGTCTCCTTTGCTATTCTCTTGGAAATAGGTAGGGGTGAAGAAGAGAATGGAAACATTTAATAACTTCCTGGGACCTTAGTCCAGGTCTTGCACATCATCACTTTTGTTCACATCTCTTGGTAGTGGCCAGCCAATGCCAGGTGGGTTGTAATACTCTAAACACTCTAGAGGAAGGTACAACAAAGTCATATGCAGAGGGTACCAGTAAATAATTAAAAAACAAGGAAGGTGTGAGGAATTGAGAACAATGATTCAGTCTATTTTCTAGAGTACCTGATATTTTATGGCACTAATGACCATACATTGATCAAAAAAGACCAGTTATTGATCATCTATGTTAACCTTGAATGTTCCCCCATATAAATAGATACCACAAGACTATCTTCCAACCACATAGATTTCAGTGAACTTTGGGGATTTCTCCATTTGTTTTGTTGTTCAAATGTCTTCCTATGGATACCTCAGCTCATTATATAGGTAGAAGTTTGATTTTGTTTCAAAGACAGCTAAGAACTGCTAGACACTAGCTCTAATGTTAATGCAGAGAATGTTCATGGTCATTGTTTTAGAAGGGTTTTCCATGTGTCCTGAGACATAAAAGATCATCAGTGTCAGAATCTAGAGATGAGACAGAAAAATTTCATGCTGAGTTGGAGGAGCCTGAAAAATACTGGTGGAAAGGTTGGAAAGGCCAGTGGGATAAAATGTTCAGGTCCTTGGATTCTACAGGAGCAGTAGGGAATGACCAAATCCAGTTTTTGGTTTTTGTTTTTAAGAATCTTTTGAATCACTGAAATCTACTCTTATAGTCTGTACAGATTTACTTTTCAGGCATGGAACTCTTTTTCTCCCTAAGATTACATCAGGGCTTTGTGCATCACTTAAGTTTCCGCTTTGTAGGTTGTATTATTTTTATTTCTGTTCTTAACACTTGAGACTTGATTTTCTACTGATGGACATTTTAATTTTGTTTCTTTTGTGTCTATAGCTTTGCTTTTTTATTTGATATTTTTAAAGCACATACTCTATGTCCCAAACCAGATGACATAGTCTAGGGATGATATGGCCATGCCTCCTCCACTAATCTCTTCCTAATGCCTGAAACGTGGAATGTTGTCAATGTATGTTGTTGATGGTGATAAGTACACAGAAAAGATTTGTTCAATTGTTTTCATCAAATGACTTGTCAAATTTTTTTATTTAACCCACGTATTCTCCCCTTTTACACATCTTTTTTTTTCTTTTCTTATAGTTCATATATGGCCAAAAATTTCCAATGGTAAATCTACTTTTTATATTCATTTCTAAGATAATTTTCTAAGGAAAGAATATTGCCATTTAATCAGAGTTTGCCTATTTCAAGGCATTGATAAGTGCTAGAAAAGCCAACTTAGAATAGTTCCAAAGTACTAAAGAGACTAATTAAATTGATTGGGTTTAGTAACCTTTACTCTTTCTTACAGAGAAAATTTCCTCATCTAGAAATTTTGTTGCCCTGAAACAATTATATTGCATAAGACCTTGGTAAATGCATGTGTATAAAAAAAGAAATTGATTTAGGGAAGTTTGGGGTTGGAAATCAGTACCATGGCTAATATTCTGGAATGTTAGAAGATAACCATCTATTCTCACATTTGATAAACATTTATTGGGATCCTATCGTGTAGTGGGCACTATGATAAAAGCAAAGGAAAGAAGAGTGAAGTATGACTTTCATTTTCAGGGAGGTCACGATTACTCTAACAATAATAGTGACTATCTCCAGGAAGATGGTTTGGACATGAAATTCATTCAACAAACATCCGAATGTTACTGCTATATGAGTGACCTTGTTTAAGATGCAAGGCTGGTTGGAAGTGGAAGAGGAGAAGAGAGAAAGAGAGCAATCCTAGACCTCAATCAGGATAGAACTTCAATTTTCCAAAATAGAATTTCAATTTCCCAGAAACAATGGACCTGGTAAGAGTTTTCTTAAAAGATATAGAGAAACTTTTGCTAGGATCAGGTCAGGGTTTTAGTATAAAGAAAGTTCAAGTTTAAAAAGCCCTAAGCATATATCAGAATCTACATCTGAAAAGATCATGAAACACACACACAAACACACGCACACACACACACATTAACACACATTCCAGCTTATTAGCCTGTTACATACTGTTCCTTGACTGCTGAAATTATCTGCCTGCCATGCCATGGACTGTTTTTCCTCTGCCATGCCCCTCTCCCTTGCTGCCCAGCCTTAGAGCCAGCCATCTATGTACTAGAACCTCTAAAAACTAGGAGCTAAAATAAACCTTTCTTACTTTAACTTGTGGGTGTTGGGTATTTCATCTCAGCAATTAGAATGTAACTAAGACACTCAAGTCAAGAAAGAGTTAATATTGTTCTAGATTTGGACTAGCACAGTGACTGGATGTGTAAGAGAATTTGAGATACATTTAGAAGGCCCTATGGTTTTATAATATTTGAGATGTCATAGAAAAATCAGGACTTGATAAAGACTTTCATTCAAAAAGATTTTTGGAAGGGAGGTAAAGGCAAAACTGTGTCAAGAAGAATATGACAATAAGATTGCAAGCATCTAAGAAAATCAAACAGTATAAAGGTTCTACTCTATGGTGTAAAGGAGGCTAGCAGAAGTAACCAGAACTAGATGATATGGCAAATTGACAAGTAGAAGGAGGTAATAATTGGGGTCTGACAGGAAAAGAGTCTCATGTGGTTGGCAGATTCCCAGGAGAACCTGGTAAGAGAATCACATTCCACTTTTCTATGCTCAGGCTTGGAGGCAAGAGAGTTCAAAGGTGTGTAGGGTTGACTAAAATATGGTCAAGACAAAGAGGATAAGTAACAAGCATTGTGAACATGTGATTATAAACATGTAATTCACCATGACCCTGAAAGTGACTTCACAGGACAAACAGGGTAGAAAGAATCATTTAATAATACATCAGTGAATCCTTGCACTTTTCCTTTAATACAGTGATGGAAGCCCTTTTAGATCTTTCAGTGATAATAAACAGCTCACTGTAGCATGCATGCCGTAGGTTCACCACCACTGCTCCAGTGCATGATTGATATCTTTACCATATACTAAGGCTCTGTTTTAGAGACTGAAAAGTTTTCTCATACTGTCTAGTTCATTTGGCCCCATCATATTTTGAGAGGTCTATTAGAGTTGGAAGAGATTGTTAGTCACTTTTCCGGGGCCATTTTCATTTATGGATGAGGAAAATAAAGTCTAGAAAGGCACTTGAATTATCCAGTACTTCACAGATAGATGGTAGGAAATTGTGACCAGAACCCTGGGCTTCCACCATCCACTCTGGGACTGGTTCACCTTTACATGGCTGTTTCCAATCTGAGTGGTCTCATGATGCTCACAGTCCTGCAGACTCCTTCTCCTGTTGCTCCCCTAGAGCTACCAGAGTGCCTTCCATCCCCCATCCTCTGTATCCCCTTACTCAGCTATGTATCCTGCAGTTCCCTTCCCTGTGTATCTTTTGATAAGTACGTTTGAAAGACATAAATTCGAAATTTGACCTAATCATTTCCTTGACTTTTGGCTCTCACCATCCTGCTTGGTGTGGCCAACATGGCATTATGATATGTGGCGGGTAGGCTACAGGCTTTGGGGACAGGTGGGATGGGGTTGGAAACCAACTTCTGCCTTTCCTTCACAATGCTATTTAGGGCACGTTATTTAAATTCTCTAAATCTTATTTTTCTCATTCCTGGAGTTGAATAATGAGAATTGTTACTCATTTCTTTCAGTATTAGATGGGGCTATAATAATATTAACTGCCATCTTATCAGGCATGTGCTGTGTGCCAGGCATTGTGCAAAGAACTTTACTAGCATTATCTCACTTGATCCTATTGCCACGGCTCAATGAGCACAATGCAACAGAGTTCCAACCCTAACAGTACACTGATAGAGGAAGCATGTAGGGCCTCTCAATGACATAGGGAAATATAACTTTTAACTTGCTAGATGTGAAACATCAAGTTCATGTTTCACAAAATCGAAGAATGAATTTTAAGGAACAAAAAGAGGTTAAAAGTAGGAAATACTTATTGAGGGGGAAACATACAGCTCCTGAAAGCCAGGAGGAGTCCCAAGTGGTTTGCCATGGACCCCACTTCTCAGAGGATGTTTTATAGAGCACAATCATGTGAGTACAATGTAGGTTAAAGCTATGCTCGGCCAGTAAGATTATAAATAAGTATAGGTGCTTAGATAATATTGATCATGTAGGGAAGCAAGTCACATAGCAAGTGTACATGAAAGGAACAAAGGACTTTCAGGAAGGGATGACTCCGAGGGTCTTGGTCACCCACTAAGGTGACTGGTGTCTATATTTTTATGAGTCCAGGAATTACCATATGTCTTAGGCCTGGTCATTTCATCTTTACCTGGAAGCCTGGCCACCAACAGATGCGCCTCTAGCCACAGTTGTAAAGAGTTTTCATCTTTGTACTGACTCTCATGAGAGCCCAGAGACCAGCTCTCTGATTGCCAGTACTATTTCTACCTAGCTCAGCTGTCTATGATACTGTAACTGCCATTCTTCACACACTTGTATGTTTCTTCATTCACTTATTACTTTTTTTTGGAGGGAAAAGAAAAGAGCAGTTTATTATTTAGGCTGGTATCCAGCGACACAGGGTGAGGGTGGAATTTACACTGCTGTACAACTAGGCTAAGATTTGGGGTGGTTTATAAAGGGAAAAACCACAAAGATGGGGGGAGCTACACCTGTGCATTCCTGAGGAAACAGGACATCCTGTTGTTTGCCTAGGGTCAAAGTACAGAGGTGTTTGGCTAGTCTATTCCAGGGATACATTATGCCTGCAGGCGGTGGGCATTAAGGGAAGAACACAATTACTGGAGTCAGGAGAAGTACAAAGTGCGATTTGGGACAATGGTTGCAGTTTAGGTCAAAGGGTGTGGTGCATACAGAACAGAACGGTGGCGCTTGAGTTAGATTACAACATTCCCCACTGATTTTTGTCAGTGAGCCAAATCAATGGCTCATAGTTGAATCTACAGGTACTAGCTCATAACCCTGGGTAGCTCAGATCATCAGCTTGACAGCTTATATTCGGCCTTTTACATAAGATACCAGTTTATTTATGATACAGGGACCGATGGTTACACCCACTAAAAGCACTATTAGGGGTCCTATGGATTCTGATATGAGGGTGGACAACCAAGGGGAGAATGAGAACCAACGTTCAAACCAATTTTGTTCTGTCAGTTGAGCTTGTTCCCTTTCCTGTAGGCATTTCTTAAGGGCAGCCACATTTTGTCTATTAACTCCAGCGTGGTTTGTATATAAGCAACAGATTTTCCCTAAGGCCAAACAGAGACCTCCCTCTTTTAGAAAAGGAAGGTCCAAGCCTTGGCGGTTTTGTAAAACCATTTCAGCTAAGGAGCTTAGAGAATCTTTTAATTTAGATATAGAGTTGCCAAGGCTAGCTAGGTCTTGGTTAATGAGTGTAGTGAGGTGTCTATAATTTTAGTCTTTTACTATGAAACTAGATATACTTAATCCTATTGATCTGGCCATCTCAATTCCAAGCAACACATTTTCAAGCATAACAGAAGAATTCCTTCTCAGGTGAGTATGAACAATACTGAGGGTATAATCTCATTTTAATGGAAACATTTTGCAGTAAAGGTTCACCAGTCCTATGAGTAAATCTACCAAAACTTATCTGATACTGTCAAATTCTGAATAGATTTGTTTCTTTTCAAACCTGTTACTGGGAGGTTCTATAAACCAAGGTAAATAATATTCACATCTCTTCAATCTTTCTACAACTTACTACACACCTTCAAGTTGAGCTTTTCCCATCTTCTTTCATATTCTGGCACAGCCAGACATTTTACTTGAAGACAAAACCACTTTCTATATCCCTCTTTTTTTTTTACTTATTACTAGTCAATTTCCTTCCTCTTGCCTTTCAGACAACATTAAAACTTTCAATAAAATCCTTGAAGTGATTTCCCTTCATGAATCATTCCATGTGTTTTCACTACCTTAAAATGCTACACTTCACTGTAAATTTGAAATACTTCAAACATATTTCATGTAAGTTTTAGGTGACAATATAAAAATTTTAAATTTTGCATGCACAGCTTAACAAAAAATACTGGTAGGATTTCAGTATTTGGAAAATTCTGAATTTTAGCATATACTGTAAATATCATAATTGATTGTACTGAAAAATTATGATGAATCTATAATCAGAAAAACTCATTAATTTCATACATATTTCATCTGATTAAAAATATGAGGCTTGCATGTTCTAAATAATCCAAGAAAATATCTTTTTTAAAAGGCCACAACTTAACAGTAATCTGAATATCTTTAGCTGCCATTAAAAAATAAAATACAATTTAAAAAGGAAAAACAACCCCAGATCTTTGAAGCTAGACTACATTCTGTGTCCCTTTACACTCTTGGATAATCGTAAACCATCAGTGGGGGCTCTATTCAGTAGAAATCAAAGGTCTAGGGTTACAACACCCTGGACAGTTGCATTAGTTGCCAACATCTCACCAGTATTATCGTCAGTTATTAACCAGGTCACATAAACAGTGTTGTGATAAGGGGCTCGCAAGGCTCCCAAAGGGAAGCCACAAACAAGCAACAACATTAAAAGCATTTGGTTATCTTAAGCTTTAAAGGGTCCTTAGGGCTGTACAGTCCACTTATCTGGAGGGTGGTCATCATTGGACGTCAGGACCAGCTTGATGTGCGTGTAGTGAATCAAGGCGGGCTTTCCAGTGACCCTGACTGCAGTTAGGGTGCTGAGGACCATGGTATAGTGTCCCTCCCAGCGAGGCTCGAGGGATTCCCCGTGTTGCTGTTTGATGAGGACTAACATTCTGGGGTCAGCAGCAGGTTGGTTGTCCCTTGAAGAGGCCTCAGGTACTGGGTGCTGTTGTCTGAATAAGCGGTGAGTTGAAGTCAGGATGGGCTGAATTGCCTGGAGGGACTTAATAAGGTCCTGGTTAGCAAGATCAGCAAGCTTTTTCTCAGATATCTTAGGGATGAGGGGTGGAGGTCTCCCATATAGTGTTTTAAAAGGGGTAATTCCAGCAACATAGGGAGTACAACGCATGCGCAAGAGGGCAAAAGTAAGGAGACTCACCCAGTTTTCACCAGTTTCTAAGGACATTTTAGTTATCACCATTTTTAAAGTTCTATTTATCCTTTCTACTTGTCTTGAGCTTTGAGGCCGGTACACGCAATGAAGTTTCCAATCAATCTGTAAAGCCTGAGTTAATTTTTGGGTCACTTGGGCTATGAAAGCCAGGCCATTATTGGACCCCATAGATAAAGGCAAGCCGAATTGAGGTATAATCTCATATAAGAGTTTTTTTATACTATGAGAGCTAACTCTGACATGGTAGGGTATGCTTCTACTCAGCCAGTGAAAGTGTCTACCATTACCAACAAATATTTATGTCCTTGTAGCCACGGCTTTCCCATTTCAGTAAAGTCTATTTCCCAATGTTCTCCTGGCATGGTTCCTTGAAAACGCTTTGCCTCAATCAGCAGTTGTTGCTTTGGATTTACAAGTTGACATTGTGGGCATCTGAGGCTTGCAGACTGGGCAAGTTTGGACAATTGAGGAATAAAGAAACCAGCCAGTTTTGATCCTCCCAAATGAGCTGACCTATGAGTCTGCTGAATAAGTTCCCTCCCAAGTGCCTCTGGCAATAGGACTTGCTTGTCGGGCAGCTGATACTAGCCTCCAGGGATATTAGGCTTGGCTTGGAGCTGAGTTGCTAGATGGAGGTCCTTTTGAGTATACACAGGTTCTGACAAAGTGGGAGGAATCAACAATGTCAAGGCCATCTCTGTCCCCACTGATTTTGTAGCTGTCTTTCGGGCTTTGGCATCTGCCAAGTTGTTTCCCCTCATAACAGGATCATGGGCCCTAAAATGTATATTTGCAACCTTTTCTGGCATCCAGATGGTGGCCAGTAGATCAAGTATCTGGGGGGCATTTTTGATCTTTTGTCCCCCAGAGGTCAACAGGCCTTGTTCTTGATAAATGGTCCCATGGACATGGGCCTTTGCAAATGCATATCTGCTGTCAGTATAGATATTGACTCGCTTCCCTTCTGCCAGTTTGGGAACCTCAGTGAGACCAATAAGGTCAGCCTTTTGAGCAGATGTACTAGGCTCCTGGGCTTGGTCCCACAAAACTTGGGACTCAGTAGTAACCACTGCGCCTGCAACTCTCTTACCTTGATGGATATAGTTTCTCCTGTCAGAGAAGTAGGAGGGGACCTCAGGCAAGGGCTTGTCAGTCAAATCTTGTTGGAGACTTTGGAGGTGAACAATTACCTCAGAACAGTCATGGAGAGACATGGAAGGATCACCATCAGGCAGCAACGTAGCGGAATTCAGCGCTGCAGTTGTCTTGTAACCAATGGAGGCAGGGTCTAGAAGTGGGGCCTGATAATGCATAATCCTGGCATTGGACAGCCATCGGCTGGGGGTGGGGAGGCTTGATTAGAGTTTCCAGGGAGTATGAGGGAACAACAATAAGCTTCTGTCCATAAGTCAACTTTTGGGCTTCCTTTACCAATAAGGCCACTGCAGCTACTATTCGCAGACAGGGAGGCCACCCAGCGGCCACATTATCAAGTCTCTTGGATAGATAGGCCACTGGATGTTGCCAAGGTCCCAAGCTTTGAGTTAATACTCCTCTAGCTATGTTTCCTTTTTTATCAACATAGAGAGAAGGGCTTGTGTAAATCAGGCAAATCCAGTGCAGGTGCTTCAGAGCCTAGCATCATGGTTGGAGCCGCTGCTTCAAAACTGAGTTGGACCTTTAGTTTGTGTAAAAGGTCCTGCCCTAAAAGGGGATCCGGACGCTCTGGTACCCAGAGAAACTCATGAGAGATAGTCTTCTGCCCAGGTCTGGCAAGCCAGGCTTGAAGTTTCGGATAGACCTTTTCAGTACCAGTGGCTCCTAATACTTTCAGTTTCTTTTTTTGTCAGAGTCCCTAATGGCTGTGTCAAAACAGAATGAGCCACTCCAGAGTCTACCAGAAAATCAATGGGTTGGCCCCCCACTTGTAAGGTTAGCCTGGGCTCAAGGAGGGCAGCAGAGCCCTGACCCCCCTCAATCTCAGGATAATAGAATCTTTGCATCTTTTTCTCTTTTTGCTTTTAGTCTAGGGCAATTTCTATGCCAATGTCCCATTTCTCTGGAGGGCGCTCCTTGCCTCTTTTGTCATCCTTGGCTTTGCTATCTGGAGGTGTAACTCTTGTACTTAAGATTTCCAGCACCTTGGTTACCTTTTTATCATTGATCTCCTGCCAGCTCTCCCGATTGTCAAATACTTTATGAGCAATTTCTACTAACTGACTAAAGGGCATCCCTTCAAATCCCTCAAGCTTTTGCAACTTTTTTAACATCTGGGGATGATTGAGTAACAAAGGTGATATTAATGACCCTTGCATTCTCAGGTGCGACTGGGTCTATGGGTGTATAAATACGATAGACCTCCAATAACCGCTCTCGATAACCCGATGGAGATTCATTAGCCAATTGTCTTACCTCTGAAACCTTGGACAAGTTTGTGGGTCTCTTGGTGGCACATCTGAGGTCTCTAAGGAACAACGGGCGATACTGGGCTAGAGCCTCCCTACCTTCCATGGTGTTGGGGTTCCAGTCAGTTCGAGATAAAGGGAAATTCTGGTTCAGGCGATCTGGGTCCAAGGACGAATTTCCATCTGGATCCAGCACTGCCCTTCATCCCAATGCCTGGTGGTGAATAACACCCACAGTATCTGCTGACAATCATCCCAAGTGGGACGATGGATGGAGAAAATGGATTTTAAGAGAGAAATGAGACTTTGGGGGTATTTAGAGAATGGTGGGTTTTGCCTTTTCCAATTATATAGATAGGAAGTAGAGAAAGGAACATAGACAAAAATGGGGGCTTAGAGTTGGGCATCTCCCTCAAGGGGCAAAGCGTGGGAGTGGGGGCTGTGGAGGAGGAGTCTGGTGGCTCTGGGTGTGGTTGGCTCCTGGTCCGGATAGGGCTAGGTGGATGACGAGGAGGTTCCTCTTCTTCCTGCAGTGCTGGTGGTGCCATGGGTGGAGCTGACAGGGGGTAAGTGGCCGGTAGCAGCTCTTCCACATCTCCTTCCGGTAGGACCGGTGGTTTCGGCTTTTCTCTTAGTGGTGCTAGCAACGGAGGGTTACTGGGCTGCTGCCTGGAAGCCTTAACAAACTTTTTTAAACCAGGGAGGAGAATCAAAAATAAGATCAATCCAAATCTGTGTATAGACAATTTGGTTAGGATGAGTCAGAGGGCCGAAGACGTATCTCTGGGCTGCCTCCGTGATAGCCATGTTGAAGCTACTGACAGATGGCCATTCAGGGGCTCTGCAAGGCCACTCCAAGGAAGCGAGCATGTGAAGTCTCCCAGGATGAACAGGTTCTCCGTATCCCTGGGCTATTTGCTTAAAATGATTAAGAACTAGAGTTAGAGGAGTTAAAGGCACAGATGAAGATCCTTGTCCCATGGTGACTAGTAAGAAACTGGTCAGTTAAACACACACACACAATAAGGCAACACAGAAGATACAAAAACGCCAACAATGCACACACACACCCTCTTCTGTCCCATCTCGAGCATCCTAGAAAGAAATATCAGTGAAATCCCCTAGGCAGCATTAGATCTGGAACAGAGTTGAGCAAAAAGCAGTTCCTGGTTCCCAAACTATGTACAGGTAAATTCCAATACCTGACCGTACAAATTACGAATGGGTAAATACCTGACTGTACCAACGGGCAAAATGCCCCCAAACCCGGAGAGCATCCCGCTCCGGTGTAGAAAGAGCACTCAGCCTCCTCTGCCAAATGCAAATGCATGCCAAAATACAAACGAACCAAGGAAAAGCATACATAAAAAAGATACTTACAGAGTACCAACCCAATGAAATGACTTGAGAAAAGAAAGAGGGGGGGCCCCTTTTGGGGGTCCTTGGGGTTAATCCTGGACGAGCCCCCAAATGTTGTACCCCCAAAAGCTGCACCCCAAAATAAAATGAAAATTGTAAAAAGGCAAAAAGAATAAAAAGGCCAAAATGTTTTGGAGAAAGAAAAGAGTGCTTTATTATTTAGGCTGGTATCCAGCAACACAGTGTGAGGGTGGAATTTACACTGCTGTGCCTCACTTATTACTTTTAATCACCTACCATGTTGCAGGTATTTTTCTAGGCAACAGAGGCACAGATGATTAAAAAAAAAAAGAAGACAAAGTTGCCTTTTCCCTTGCAGCATAGGGGATAAAAATAGAAAACAGGCAGAAAACATTTTTTAAAACCATAGATAGATGAGAGGTAGCTAGCTACCTAGATGATAGATAGATACATAGACAGACAGACAAATAGAATGCTAGATAAACACTCTAGAAAAAAGAAAGACAGAGAAACAAGATTGGGAAGCACCAGGCACTGGTGTGTGTTGTGCCCGTGGAGGTCGTGGGTGTACCTGTTGATTGCACACATATTTTATGATTCCAGGAACCAGTGATGGCTGGTAGACTACAGCCCATTAACTTCACACCTTAGTGTGAAGTTTTCTGGCTGATCATCCCCTCCTTTTCATCTTTTGTCCCCCTTTCCTTCCTTCATCCCTTCATTAATGAAGTATACATGACAGTGCTTTTTGTTAAGGATAGAAAGATGAATATTTCTATTATCCATTTCCCTACTACCCTTGTACCTACTTAATCTCCAATTCATTCCACAAAATATTAGGACACATAAAAATAAATAGGAAGTGGTGTTGCTCCTGATTTTTAATTCCTCTGTGCTGGTTGCTCAGATATGCTGGAGGGATTTGAGATCTGGAAGCTGAAAAGCTCTATTGGTACTGGGGGGGGGTGTCAAAGCACAGTTTCCATATGCACTGTAAGAAATCCTGATAGACTTGGCTCTATGGTGCCTTAGTGTACACCCTGGAATAAGTCCTAAAAATCAGCAAAGGCCTCACAGCAGTGCTGCCCAGCCTGGGTTCTTTGCTGAGCATATTGGTGGAAGCCTTTATTTACATCAGAGATAGGGCCTGGAGACGGAGTTACAGCTGGACCCAAAGAGTTTGTCGCCTAAGCCTTTCCTCACACCTCCAGGCAGAAGAGGGAAGGAATTCACCAGAAAGCAGCAGGTAAAGGGGAGCAGGAATTGGACCAGTTTCAACTTAATTTCAGAAATCCAACCTTAACTGTGCATGTCGGTTACTGGTTTAATCACTGAAACTTTCCATTCAGGAGGAGTGTGTGTCCCTTGAGGAAAGGGGCTTATCCAGCAGTTAAGTCCTTGGAAGCTGCTTAGGGGCTGGCGTGCAGTCTGAAGGGAGAGGAGAGGGTGCATGGTTTGTAGCAGAGATCTGGGAGTGGCAGGCACCCACTCTCTTCACCTATCCCACCCTCTGCCCACCAGGCTCTGAGGATCCTCTCACTGTCTACCCCTGTAGCGAGTGGGAGGTAACATCCTACACTAGGGAAACTAACAGGCCAAGGACAGTCATGAATCAGCATTCGCCTGAAGTTGCTAATGGTCTTCTTGATTTTTAAGGTGTGAGGATTCAGGGGGGAATTGTCCTTTTCCATCTATCACCACTAGCACCAGCACAATAGTGATGACAGTAACAACTAATATCCTTAACACCTGCCAAAACTACAATGGCTTGTGCAGCACTTGTTGGTTCCCCAGACAGGCAGACTTCCATGCCCTCATGATTTATTGAGCAACTGTTATGTGCTGTGCATCATGCTAATCCCTGGGAAATAAAGCAAAAACTACCAGAAGTTTAGTTCTTCCCTAAATGGAAGTGGGAGTCAAGTGAGAAAGATGAAGTGGAAGATCTGATGAACCCAAATCAGCACTCCAAAATATTAGGTCACGTGTGGAGGAACGAGCCAGTTGTCTGCTCCCCTCCCCGCACTCTGAGCCTAGATGTCAGGTACTGTGAAAACTTCATGCTTTTGTCCTCCCAGTGGCCTCTCACACTCCAGCCTTACAAAAGTGGCCGTCCTTGGCTTCTTTCTGGTGTTGCTGCCCACCCCCTCAGAGGAAATGCAGCACCTGCCAAGGAGCTTTAAGCTGTCAGCCACAAGACTTTCTTCCATTTTGTTTGCTGCCCTATTCGATTTTAGGGAAGAGCCCTGAGCACAGGAAGGTAGACTGAAAAAACACCGACCAAAAGAAATCCTCCCTGCCTTATTCTCTCTCTTTTCTTACGCTTGTCTCCTCCTTTGTCCTTTGTTTTATCTATTTTACTTTTTATTTTGACAATATGAATGGACTTTTAAACCAGAGCTAGAGCTAGATTCTCCTATCAGACAATAATGAGAAAGCAGATGCAGGAAGGAACCGTGAGTAAACGCAAACACAGGGTGGAATCCGCATTGGCCTTACAGCACGCATGGGCTCAGGGGCTCGTGGAAGAAATGAGAAGATTGTAGCCATAAAGTACGGACTCTGTTGCCTGTGAATATAGACTGAAGTGGAAAGACTTTCAGTGGACACAGCTACAGCTGTGATGTGTTTGTTTAACTTTCTCCATCCCACTGCCTGAGTCTGCCTGTGAGTACCAAAGTCCCACTCCCAGTCAGGAATTCTCGATTCCACATTCTCACACCTTCCATTTATCTGGGTTAACATAGTAGATCTTGTTCTTCATTGTTTTCCCTACCGCCACCCTTCCTTTCTCCACCTTCCTCCTGTGTCAGATCAGAGTGCCACAGTACAAATATTAACCCCACATCTCTGTGTCCTGGCGAAAATTTCTGTTAGCCCCTAATGTCTTCTTCATGGATAATGAATTCCTAAGAATCACCCAGCTTTTCTTTGCCCAGCAACTTTCAAGCAATAGAGTCGAAATTTATAGCCCCAACTTACAACTCTCATTCCCTTATCATCTGTGGCAGTTTTTTTCCTCAGGACTCTATTTTACATTTCAATTTATATTTTTCCTTCTTATGAATGTTTTACTTAATTCTAGAATTTGATTTTATACATTTTTGATAATCACATGAACTCTTTTATTTATTAGAGTATGTGTTTAAATGATACAACTCTGGTTCTTATTTTACATAGGAGCATATTGAGGAAACTCAGAAGTTAAGACTGCAGTGACAAAGATAGCTCCTGTCAGGCGGCCACTCTGGCTAACTGGCCAGTGTGTTCTTCAGCTTAGAGCCACGGTGGTGAATGTATGGTGTGTGTGTACAACAGCAGGCTGTTTGTTATCATTGAAAGCTCTAAAAGGTTTACCCTCAGTGACTCTTCATCATTATAACAAAATACTTGGGTGGTTAACTTTATACAGAAAAAACACTCATGAATCTCACAGTTTTAGAGGCTCAAAGATACGGTTCCAGCTTCTTCTGAAGATGTGGCAAGTGGCAGGTAAAATTTGAAGCATGTGTCAGAGGGGGAGTGGTCATATTTCCAGCTAGAAGCAGAGAAGATGGAAGAGGACAGGCTTGCTCTTTTTATACCAAGTCTCTCATAAGACCTCTGGGATCACAGGAACTCCCAAGGGCTCAGGGACTGGGTTCTGCCTCTCAAAGATTTGATCCCCTGCCGACAATATCACAGTTGGGCCAACCCTTTAATCCCAGTGGGTCCTTGCAGAATGTTATATAGAGAAGCTGTGAGAATTCTTATCCCTCACTGGCTTAGAGATCACAGCAGTTAGCACTGTAGAGTTCATGATGAGAACAGCAGAAGGCAGTGACCTCCAAGGATACAGTTGCCTCCCAGAACAACCAAGAATCCACATTATATTCGTGTGGAGACATTTTAGGGTAGAATTCCTCTAGCTACCCTCATGCTTCTCTGTCCCAATCTACTCAACATCAAAAATGAAGATAAGGAAACAAAGAAAGGAGTGACCGCTTCAGCTCAATGAAAAGGTGTTGATAATTTGTTTTCTTTTGGTTTGTCAACCAGAGAAACAAAGAATGAAAATCTGACACAAGCAAATGATAGAAATAAATATTTTACAAAGTATTATGGCTTCCCCATAAGTCTTTTCTTCTTTTATTTAGACCACTTTATTGAGGCATAATTAACACATGAAAGCTATACACTGTGTATTGAAAATATATGTTGAACAAGAATTTGGAGGTAATTAGACATCCTTCAGACCATCACACTCATCTGTCATCTCCAAAAGTTTACCCTTACCTTATTATTAGTTTTCTGTTGAGCAGGGAAGCAGCTAATTTGTATAACATTTGAGCCCATTAACTCATGAAGTCAAAGAATAAAATTGAGAACAAAAGGAGACTTAGGAGATTTTATTGAAAATAGCAATAAGAAAAAAGCTCTAGGTAGATATCACTGATTCTGAAAGTGGAATTGCATATGTGCTTTCTTTGTTTTGGTCTTATATAGATATGCCGAGCATGAGGAGCTTTGTAGTTTGTTCCACCACCAGGAATCAAACTCAGGATCTCATGCTTGCTAGGAAGGCACTGTGCCACTGATCTAGAGCCCTGGTCCCTTTCACAATGATAAACCTCATCATTTCTTTATCTTTTTTTTTTTGTTGTTGTTTGGTGGGAATAGGGTGGGGAGGGTACTGGGAATCGAACTTAGGACCTTGAGCTTGCCTGGCAGGCATTGTACCACTGAGTTATATCCCTGGCCCACTAGAGTTTTTGAAAAATCACTTACTTAGCTGGAAACCAATTATTCTACACTTTTAAGTTTCTTGAAACTGGGTTCAAAGGAAGCTGGTTTCTCTGCATTTCTAAGTTTCCCCAGCGTGTCAACTAACTTGGCATATTCTCCCTAAGACCCCTTTCTAGGATGAAGAGATCTTATCTATCACTTTTTCCTGTGGTTTGTTTATCATATTTTTAAGCATAACTAACTACATGATTTAATTAGCTGTTAAGCTATTAACTCAGTGTATGCCCTAGTTTCTTTTTATCCAGCCAACTTTTTTTTTTTTTGTACTGGGGATTGAACTCACGACCATGTGCTTGCAAATGAGCTAAATCCCTGGCCTGTGAGCTAAATCCCCCGGCCCTCTATTTTCTACTGACCTTACTTTTAGGCTAACTAAACTAGGTCTGTGACTCCACTGCACTTTATTACAGTAAGAATATGTAACTTAAGATCTCTCCCATTAGCAAAATTTTAAGTATAAAACACAGTGCTGTTGACTATGGACATTATGCTATACAGTGGACCTCTAAGACTTACTTATTTTGTACCACTGAAACTTTGTACCCTTTGACTAAGACACATTTTCTGAAAAATAATTTAGATGCAAATTTGTGTAATATAGTCACAGAGGTTCTCACTAAGGTAAGAAATTTAATCTCCCCGTAGTCTTTCTGCCCTGTCTAGTGATCATATTGTAGAAATGTTCATAAATCGGGGTATCTAGATGTCTAGGAACTTTGAGCCATGATAGCACAGGTGGCCCCTGGCTGTGTTGCAACTTCATTTCAACAAATTAAGTTGTTAGTGGGGCTAATTATTTGCTCGTACTGTTTCCTGAAAGTATTTTCTCTTCTAACTGGCTTCCCATAGGAGCTGATGGCATCTGGTGGCTGTTTACTTCAAGACTTCATCTAGAATGGAGTGGAAGCACAATTCCATAGGGGAAGCATACACACACTTGTGTGCTTTATGTAGAACGTGGCCCTGAAGATGGTCAGACAACACTTATGCCACCAGCCAATAAACTGTTTTGCCTCAGGTTTTGGCAGTTTTACTGTTTTCCCCCCAAAATTTACATCAAGCACTAAATAAATAATAGTGGCTAAAAATCAATTAAGAATTATATAAGGCAAGGACTTTGAAAAAGAACTAATAAGCTGTATCACCTACAACATGTATGTGGTAATTTGTTTAGCTTAAATATTAGGCACATTAAATTTAAAGGATTTTTTTCTATTAGCTCAGGTATATGGTTTGTAATATGAAGTGACTGTTATAACTTTGATTAGATTTCTTATCTGTGATAAGAGAAAATCTGGGCAGAGGGTGGCTGACATATTGATCACAGATTTCTAGTATCTGACATGAGTGGAATTATGACCAACATGAAAGCCTGTCTTTAACTATGTAATGCTATTCTTATTCCATCTTGGAGGTAATGAAAGTTTATAGGCAAATGAAAGTTTAAGCTCCTTTTTATAATAATTTATCACAGCAATTGCCTCAATTAGGCTCATAGATTCTGAGAGTATGAGTACACTTCTTTAAATATTATTCCTTAACTCTCTACTTCTTGCAAACAAACAGCTTAGTTAAATAAACTCAAATGGCCATCATTAGCGAATCCATTATTTAAAGTGTAATATCCCTTGTATTATCAATGATAATGACATCTTTAATTGAATTAAACTTCATTGCTCATATCATTGTCTGATAGAAAAAGAAAAGTCTTATGTTGTCTGGTTTATGCTAGGCAATATGTTTTATGACCAGAAATATCATTCAAAAATATTTGAATGTAAATACCAGCTTGTGAATTTAGATACTTTGATCACTTTTTACAAATGATTATATCCTTTCAAAGCCTAAATTTGTCTTTCTGAAAAAATATGTTGGATGCTAATTTATCTACTCTTTTTATAACAGATTTCATGAACAGGGAAAAAAATCTTCCCACAGTCTTTTATCATGTCTAGTGTTTAAATTATAGACTTTTTTTTCGTGAATTGGGCAAAATAGTTTAATGTCATTTGATGCTGGTATTAAATCACCATTCTGTTACCAGTTTGTTACACCTGCTATCCACATTTCCTCCCGAGGTGACTCTTTCGCTTGGATGAGGTCCACTTCTGTCTCTTAGCCTAGCTGCAAGTTCTGTTCCTATATAGGAAATTCCAGTCCTGTAGCCTCATATACACACTGTTAACTGTTTACTTGACATTTATAGTTAGATAATTCATAGTCATTCAAAATTTACATTTCCCTAAAGAGAGCCTACATCACACATTAAGGTGTTATGGGAACCCTCCTCAGTCGAATACAGTTAAAAGCACAAAGTGTGTGTAGGAAGGAAGGAGGGATTGGAGATAAAAGTGAGCTTTGAAAGTAACAGCTTGAATGTTATATAAGAACTGCAAATCTTTATTCTGAAGACAATAAAGGGATTCACAAATGGAAGGCTTCTTCGCAATGGTATAACACGGTCAAGGGTGGAGTTATAGCTCAGTGGCACAGTCCCTGCCTGACAAATGCAAGGTCCTAAGGCCCTGAGTTTGATTCCTGGTACAAAACAAAACAAAACAAAAAAAGGTATAACATGGTCATATTTAAGTCTTATTAAAATTATGCTGAGTTCTATACGGGGATAGGTTGTAGAGAATGTTACTGGATTCAAGCAAAGCAAAGAGAAGACTACTGCAGAACTCCTAGCACTGGAAGGGAACACTACATTCTTGACAATGAAATCCTAGTTGCTTAGAGTTAAAACCTCAGAACTGAGAGGGATCTCTGTAAAAATTGACAAAACTTTCCTTTATAACAAAGTAACAGATGCTCCCAAAGTAGCTCCGTTTGCCCAGGGTCACTCAGCTGGCAGATGGCATCCTACAGTTCTGAGATACAGTTCTGTGACTTTGCCTTAGAGAAAAAGAGAATTTCAATTGTTCTTGTTTCATCCATGGGTATGTGGCAGCTTTGCTAAAACAGAGCAAATCTTGAAGGGCTTTAATCCGCAACATTGTTTTCTCTATTGTATAGATGTAGATTTTCACGCCTGCAGAGCTGTGACTTTTATAAAGCTATGCCGTTAATTAGTGGCAAAGTGTTGGCTAACGTGCTCAGTCTCTTAATGCCAACTCATGCACTGATTCTATGACACCAGGTAAATCCTTTCTCCAGGGTAGTTTCTGCTTTCATAGGCTGTTGTGATGGCACAGATTCCTGCAGTTTGAATGGTGATACACACAGTATCAAGTAGGAAAAGACGATGGGGGAATACTGTATAGGCTGTCCTTGGTATCCTTACCATGATGACTTCATCATGAATTCGGCCTGGCCAGGATTCTTGTAGTATCATAACCTTGGTTCTAATTAGCAGTCTTGATCTGCACATCAAGTGGCTTCACCTTCTAGGCCTGGACTCAGTGTTGATCCTGTTCCAAGATACTTATGTGTAAGATCGTGATGCCCATTTACAAATGTACGATAAGAAATATAATCTCAGGAGACATGAGCTCTTCTGTCTGTATGATTTACACTTCAATTGTGCTTGTCTTTTTCTGCAGAAAGGCTGAATGATAATAAAAAAAGTTGTGCTGGGCAAATTTGAATCAAGAAAAAGAAGTATAGGTCATCTCAAACAGCTATTCTCAGCTGTGATAGCTTGTTACTGCTTTATACAAAACCTTGTCAATTCCACTAGAGTCTTGCATCTTCTGGTCAAGATACTGATCCCTGCAGCAAAGAAGAGACACTCTTGCTGATTTTCCCTCTGTTCCTCTATTTCCCATTTGTATTGCTGACCAATTCTCTTTTGACCCACACATCATTTCTTTAGATACATTAATACCTTCTATTATAATATCAAAAAGTTTTCAAAACTGAGAACCATTTTTTTTAAATCTACATTGTCTTTCTCTGCATTGAGACTTAGTGTATTAATTTGTTATACTCTCATAATATACTTATTTCCCTTATATTTGCTTTTTCAGAGATTTTTGGTTTTATTTCTTCCAGATTTACATAGGTTATAGTGTCAGGCACAGTTTGTTTATATGCTGACAGTATAAAAATTTTTTCAACTTTATTTTTGATGGTTAATATTATTCAGTGTGAGAGGGGCATGTGGTGGAACTTTTTTTTTTTTTTTTACATTTCAACAATTGGTATATAGTAAAATGTATTTATTTTCCAAAAATGTGTGTATCAGGTGGAAATAACTAGTTGAGTCAAGCAGAACTGGATTCAAATCATAGTTCCAAGGTTTCCTTTATTTCTTTAGACTGCTGTCCTTTCTCTGTGAAGTTAGGATAAGTGTTCACCTTGTGGGGATTGTAAGGCTTAAGCAAGATTAAATACACTAATTTATTTAATGTGCATAATAAGAGCTCAAGAAATCTTAGTTTATCCCTACTTAAACTAGGATACTGATCTGTAAAAGCAAGATTAAATATGTCCTGAAAAGGCCTGGTATTTACTGGATTGGATTCTGACAGCTCAAACCGCTAGCATGTTAGAGAAAAAGGGTGCCCAAGACTCATGAGATTTAAAGATTGCTAACACCATTGAGACCATAAACAGATTTTTGCCCACATTTTGGTTTCTAATCAGGTCAGAAATGACATAAATTGGTGCCATCTTCCCTGTGCCATAGTATTCTCAGGGGACAGAGTGATATCATATTGAGTTGCTCTCAATGAGAGCAGAGACCTTTATAAATTTCACAAAGACGTGATCTTTGCCTGCAGCTTGTAACTGTGTTGACCTTTTGTAAGATAGTTCTTACAATAGAGCTCCTCCTGGGGGGGGGTGCAAAACCTCGGTATTTTGTTAGCTTTAGAATGACAGCAGGTTTCTGCCTTTACAGGCCCTCTCTGGATGTCTTCATGTGTCAAGGCAGGAGTCCCTTAACACAGAGGAAATTTGTAACACCCTGAGCAATTGCACCAGATGCTCTTATCTGAGAAGTGAACAGGGGGTCCTCTTCATCCAGGGACAGTGGGAGATGGAAGCTAAGCAGGATTCTCTACAGGAAACAGGGCGATGCCTGACTGCACACAGATGCCTTCCCCTGTCCTTGTGCTGAGCTTGCCCAGCCCCTCTCTCTTGCTTTTGTTCAGTACCTTAGCTTGGAAGGGAAATGGGAGAGCACAGCTTTTCAACACAATTTCCATGGGAAGTGTTGATATGATTGTTATTACCATTACGAGGAAAAGAACACTGAAGAAAGGTGGGGAAAGCCAGGTCTTCAAATATGTGGATCCCTGAATGTTAAAGTCTGGTTGTGCTTCTGCCTGCGAGTTAGTGGCTAGTGCATGTGGACAGCACCACCTTGGAGAGGAAGGATGCTGGCTTCCAGGCTCTTAAGTTAGTTACCGAGATCCCTAAACTCATCACTGGTAGAGCCAGGATCAAGACCGGCAAGTCCATGCTCCACACTGCACACTGCCTCTCTGACCAGTGTGCTGTGTGTGCTTTAGGACCCACAGACTGTATTTCATGTCTCTCCATGAGTGTAGGTCAATTTCTTCACCTATTTAAGTCTTAATGTTCTCATCTATAATGTGGGTTCATAGTTGAAACAGTTTTTTATGTGGGTGAGATGAAGTAATATATTCAAGTGGAGCGATCAGTGATTGTTAGTTTCTTTGCTCTTCCCTTTTTCTCAGGAAGGAAACTGAGGAACAAGTGAGCTTCAGTGATCTGCAAGTCTAATAAGATTGATATAGAGTAAGAGAAAAGGGTAGGATTTAACCACAGCTTTCTGTTACCAATTTCAAGGACATTGTCATTATTTAGTAAACTCAGTGCAAGAGTTTTTTGTACATTGTTCTTGGAGAAGTTGATTTCCTTCTTTTCCTAATTTCTCATTGAATTATGAGCCCTCTCCTCTTCTCCCTTCCTTCTCAGAGATTGCAGTGTTTTTCTGGTGTCATTCTGTAAAATAAGGCTTTGAAGTCTATCTTAATTGTGCTGTGAAGCCCAGAATAGTGACATATGCCTGTGGTTCCAGTACTTGGGAGGCAGAGACAGGAAGACTGTAAGTTCAACTCCTGCCTTAGCAACTTGGTAGGACACTGTCTACTGTCTTAAAGTTAAAAAATGAAAGTGAAGAGAGGGCTAGTGATGTAGCTCAGTGTGAAGGGCTTGAGTTCAGTCTCTAATTCCACAGAGAGAGACAGAGACAGAGAGAGAGAGAGAATGTGTGTGTGTGTGTGTGTGTGTGTGTGTGTGTGTGTTTGGAAGCTCCTTTACTTTCTATGTGGCAATTATCTTACCTGCAGATCTTCAGAAATCCACCTTTGACACATAACTTGCAGACTCTTTGTCCAAGTTTCTTAAAGAGCTTTCCTGTGAGACTTTCTCCTAGTCCATTTCAAAGCCAGTCACTTATCCAGGATAATTGTGCTTATTGAAGCCTTTCATTTTTTGTTTTACAGGGAAAGAAAGACCCTGGGTTCTGGTGATGTGATTGAGCTTTAGCGCCTGCTCTGGGGAAGATGTAATCAAGGGGTGTTGAACGTGCTGTTTTCCACTCTGTTTCTCATTTCTTATGCAATTCCATATGATAAATGTTTGCTGAATACTCAGGCTTAGAGGATTTGTAACTGTAAGACAGAGCTCTTCTGTACAGAGCGTACCATATCACTGAGAAGTACAGGTCTTCAGCACACGCCAATCTATGTGTAATTTGAGAAATAAAGGGAGAATTCAGGGCAAAGAAAGTAATATCCTCCAAGATTCAAACCCTGGAAGAGCATGGTACATTTTGAAAACTATGGCCAGAAGGTGGTGATCAGAGGAGAGAAGGAGAGAGATGTGTTAGCTAAGAAAAGTGGGCAAGGATATGCTACAAAAGCTAGAGATTTCATCCTAAAGAAAAGGGAGAAACTATCAGAAGGTGGAGACAAAGCATTGGTGTGACATGGAATCTTTTTAAAGTGATCCTTGTGATGACAGCATTCAGGTAGTATAAGAGACAGACAAAAGCTAGAGGAACAAAACACATGGTCAGGGTGCCAACTTAGACTCACATACCAGTGGGAGAAATAGAAGTAATAACAGATTACAAATATTTGTGTTGAGAAATGACAAGAAATGCTGTTGATTCAGCTACATGGGGTGAAGAAAGAGAAGAATGAAGTACCTACATGTGCAAGACTATGAGAGTTGATCTAACCAAGAGCTTTGTGCTATGATATGAAGACACAAAAGCTATCCCTGAGGCAACCTTAACTAAGTCAGTAGTAACAGCCCCTTCTACCTTTACCCAAAGCAATGGCTATGCTGATCCTACAGTAGAGCCACCCCCAGGAAATGAGCAGAGCCTCTTCAGAGCTCAGTTTTCTACTTTACTTGCCTAAAAGACATTGTGCAAAACATACCCAGCTCAGATATGCCCTTTCTCTGGCAGAGAGTCAGATGTTCTTTTTTCATAAAGCACTAAAGAAGTGCATCTGGCCACATTCTGTTGATTTGCTTTAGAAATATAGAGAGGGGAAGACCAATCATTTCCTGAGGAAGTCAAGCAATTAATTGTCAACTAGGCTGAGCAGGACTTCTTCCTTGCTCTACTGTGGGACTCCTGATGGATGAGCATGGGCCCTGTGGTAAAGAGATGGCTCCACAAATGCACAGAGATTATTGATTCCAGATTGACAAATGAGAAACACCTCCAATCTAACCAGCCAATCAGAACTTAGCAGTTTGCCCCAAATAATGCTCATCGATTGCCCAGAACTATTATTAAGAAAAGCTTTTATGCTGTTTCACCTTCAATGCCCTTCATCCAAGGCCTGTGATTTCTCCTCATTTAATTTTCAGTGAAACTTTGATTCATTAAAATGAATTGTTCCCCTTAGCTGATCATTTAGACCCTTGTTAGTTTTGTTTGTATGAGTTATGAGTTTTTGCAAGTCAAAAACATGTAAAGGAGAGGTATTATTTTAATAACAATTTTGATTATCTAAATGTAAATGTTTGAGAAATACCAGAGTCAGTGATTATTTCACATACTTATTTACAGTCCCAGTGGGCCTGTCTCTTTATCCTCTGGGCAGGCAGAGATGGTTTGGGACAGACTGACTGGATAAGAGGCAGAAGCATTCAAGCTCCATCCTTCTGGGGTACTCTTCCTCCAACTTGCTGTTTCTTTAGCCCCAGAAGCTGATCTAGAAACTAACAAAAATATACCTGCACATTACACAGCTCCTGTGTGTTCATTTTCTAATGAGTGCTGAAAGGTGCTGTTTCTGAGATTCTCTTGTCTTACCTAGAAAATTCTCGGGGAGTATGACACCATCAAGCAATTTTCTTTGCCCAGAGATTAGGCTGAATTACTGATCTGTGGTCACTTTAGAATCCAAATTTCCTGCCTGATTATCAGTCTTTGTTGAAGAACAGTATCTCTGTAAATGGGCCAGGGAGGGTCCTTGTCCAGAGTGTCAAGGGAACTTCTAGGCATCCCATTCCTGAGCCTGTCACCTATGCTCCCTGACACATGCCCGTAAATTGGCCAAAATAATATTTACAGGTTAATACTGAAGACTGATTTCTCTTTGGTAAAAGTGGGATTTCTTCCCAATTATTCTAAATTTTTCCTCCTGCTTGTCCCTCTGTGTAAACTCAAGAGTATGTGGTACCCATGTCCTGGGGCTCATGTACATTTATCAGTCACTGTCAGTACCCAAGGGTGCTTTGTGTGCTGTAATGTGTCTGCCTTTTTCAATGGTCTGCAAGATTTCTTTCTCTCTGAATGAACCCCTTAGCCCCCAAAATTTACAGAGCAGATACAGCTAATACTCCCTGGGTCCACAAATGAACAAACCTTTATGCTGAGAAGAGCCAGTCACAGAAACCTCCAGCCTGGAGAATTCTCAAATGTAGGGTTGTAGAGGACCTTACTTTTGCTTAACGACTGGTATGATACTGCAAGAAAGACTGCCAGACTAGGAGGATGGGGTGAGATGGGATGTGACTTTTCCATATTTTTGAAAGTTAATGTGCTGAAATGATATTATTAAAGCTAAGATGTTAGGTAAGTGAGGGGATTATATGAAAACAAAGTCCTAATATACCTTGCTTAATAAACCCCTTTCTCAGCACCTCTCCCCCAACAGAAGAATATGAACCCCAGCCCTGAACTCACAGTCTGATAGTAGCACCTGGCTAACCACACTGTCCTAAATCATCAAGGCATTCGGGTGGGCATAGATTTCAGAGTTTACTTATTGTGTCTTCATGTGTGGTCGCATTGATGAAGACCAGAGAGCTTGAGGTTTAGAGTCTTCAGGTTCTCTGAGGGTAGAGTTCCAGAGGTAAGGAAACCAGCACTTGCCCTTCTTATAGTTTGTATTGATAGACTGTTATACAGACTCCAGAGGAGCAGTTTCCGTGAATCCAAGCCTGACAATTCTACAATATTGAAGACATATTAAACTGACACGAGTTTAATTCCTCCAGGGGTTGGGCAGTTGTGTCATGCAGCTTAGCTCCAGGAAAGACAGGAAGAGCTGTTGGGCTCTCTGAAACCTTTTTAAAAAACAGAAATTCTCAGTTTTGTGTGTAAGACCAGTTATGCTCAAGGCTTTTCTTGTTTAATTTTTTTTTCTACATTGTCCACAATTTCACAGTTAATGTCTACAATAGTTTCCAGAGGATGCTTGAGTTCATCTGCAGTCTCGGTGAGTGAAGGAACTCAGCTTGCTGCATCGCACTACCTGTATTCTGGTGAGAAGAAAAAGAGTGCTTTTTTACATAAAGATAAATTCCCTTTATATGTAATTAATTATATCATGGCTCCAGCCTGATGTATGTATTTGGTGGCAGACTAGCTCAGGAAAGGGTTCTAATTGTGACTCTGCTTTTTCTTCCTCCCTGTCTCTCTTGGAACCTTCGTCCTCTTCACTGTCTTGTAGGCTGTGTCCGCCTGCCTCTGTTTTTACAACCAGTGCTAATCTAAAAACCACAGTTATTAGTACACAGTGTGCTCCAAAAGTGGATGATGTAGCTATAAGTGCCATTAAATCCTGGATACACATAATCCTGCCACCCCACCTAATTAAGGAATTGCCTCACCTTTGGTCATTGTTGACTGCTTCTGAGAGAGAGACAGAGAGAGACAGACAGAGAGACAGAGGCAGGAGAGAGAGAGAGAGAGTGAGCAAGTGAGGCTGGCTTGAAGGCATGGGAGTGAGAAATGCCTGAGAAGAGCAAGGGTGAAGTGGCCTCATGAATGGGGACCTTACCACCCTGTCTTGCCACCCTGTGGCCCCAGAACAGCAAACTCTATTGGCAACTTGTTAGAAATGCAAACTCTGGGCCCCATCCACCTATTCAATTCCATTTTGTTGCTCAGCACAGCTGCCCTGTGACCCATACACATTACAGTTGGAGGAGAACCTGGCCCGAGAATACGTAGTTCAGTGAATCACAGGACTCAAACTAGGAGATTCCCATTTGTTAAAAAAATCGTGAAAGAAAAATTCACGTCTGCAGAAACTAAAGTCCCTAATGCAAACCATGAGGGAGTATTTGTGACACTCTTTGGGATTGTGTCGATGTGTGCTCACACAAGTTTTGCCTTTAAAGGAGCTCTTTGGAGGAGTTAAAGAGAAACAAAATGATTAGGCAAATATTCAGAACCTCTGTATGCTAGGCTTAGGAGCACCTGCTGCAGCAGTTTACAGAGAAGATACACACTGACTAAATACCGCTGTTCAGAGCTCTGTGGGGCTTCTTAAACTCCAGGCTCACCTTTTGCAAGATATTGAGCTGATACTTGAAATACAAGCAAATACAGAGTTAGGAAGGGAGTGCTAGGCAGTGAAAACAGTGGACAGAGGCTTAGAGACCAGAGAAACCCAGCCTTCGGGCCAGTCTGGAATTTGAGCTCCATCAGAGAGGAGTGGAGGGTGGGCAAGGGGACACGGGGTCACTTCCTGCAGGGGTTGTAAGCCTAGGCAGCTATGCCTTTATTCTTAGGACACTGTGGAGCCATGGCTGGGCTTTTAATGGAGAGTATGAACGGCAAGTGTGCAGAGAGAGAATGTCCCACCTGTCGTCCATGGTCAGACTGCATCGATTCAGGCTGGAGGCAGAGATGTCTGCTCCTGGCTGCTTCTGGGATGACAGTGTCCTCTGTCAATTATGCCTTTAGGGAGAGAACCCCAGATGTCAATTCAGAAATCACATACTTACACGTTACTGTCTCCTTAAAGGATGAGAAACCAAAGAGAGTTGAGAGCCTTGAGTTTGGTTCTTGGGGGTAAAGTGAAGTGTCCCCAGTCCCAATGACCATGAATGACATTGATGGGCACTCACTCCCACTCAGCAAGCAGTGAGGAGTCCAGGCACTTGGTCAGGTGTGGGGACATGATAGAGAACAAAATGGGAGATTATTTCTGCAGCTCACCTTGGGGTTCGAGGATGAGAGACTTGCATTGATTTCCACCCTTATATTCATAATTGCACAGACACCAATACTGCATGAGTTTGGGCTATTTAGAGAGTCTGCTGTCTTCCTTTGCGGCTTTACTGTTGTCACCTTTACCATAAGAAATGTTATCTGGAAGGGCTTTTTAAAATTTAAATCTATTTTTTCCTGCCCCCGTGGGTGTGGAAGACATTTGCCATTGTCCAATAGCATTTTTTTGGATGCAGAGACCAAGTATTGTATGTGATTATTCAATCCTCACAAATCTTGTTAGACAGGAATTATCAGCACTTTACAGGGGAAGACGAAGCTTCTAAGAGTATGTGACTTACTCCCAGGCTATAGCAGGCAGAGCTGAGAGCCAAGTAAGAGAAGGTTGCCCTTTGTGGTGTGCAGATCCACGCAGATTTGCTGCTCACTGCTTCTCTTAATAGAGAAAGGCAGGACAACTTTCTAAGGAATGACAGCAAATGGTATCACGTTCATTGCTTACTAAGGAATGGCATCTACCCATGTCTCTCCCATCGCTTACTGCCCTACTTTGGCTTCCCAAGACTTAAAATTTGCATATAGGAATGCTTAAAAGGAAAGTTCCAGCATGTTAAAATTACAGAGTTTATTTGAACATTCAATGATTCAGGAATCTGATGGCAATAGATTGCAAGTGTTTCCAGAAATCTTTCTTCTCTCTGCCTCTGTCTCTGCCTCTGTCTCTGTCTCTGTCTCTCTCTCTCTCTCTCTCTCTCTCTCTCTCTCTCTGTCTATGACTGTCTGTCTGTTTCTGTTTCCTAGTGAGAATTGAACCTATGGCCTTCACAGTGAATTATATCCTCAGTCTGTATTTTTTGTTCTTTTCACTTTTTTAAGTTTTGAGATAGAGTCATGCTAATTTGCTAAGTTGCTCAGGTATCCTTCCTACCTCAGTTTCCTAGATTTATAAGCTGGATTTATATGCATGTGCTACCATGCCTGGCCCAGGAAAACTTTTGTAAGATATTTGTGGAACCAAGATTAAGAATATATTTGGTTGGCTAAAGTGGAAAATCCATTGTTAAAAGTTAGTTGGTGACTTTCTGATTGTTATTCTGATAGTTAGTTTTCCTAGATTATGACCATTCACTTGGAGTTGGGTTTTGCTTTGTTTACAGTAGGAATCCAAGGTGTTTTCATACTAGGACTCACTCACTCAGCTCCACACAGGAGGCCTCTATTTATCTGCTCAGCCCCATTTCTGGGCACCCCTACCCCACACCATTCTGTTTTTTGCATCACTGCCGTATTTCACTTCCTAGCTCTTGCTGTTTCTTGCTTCATGCATCCCATTTTCAAAACTGATGATGTTTCCTCTTTACCTATATTCTCTGATAAAAATTAAGATCTCAGGTCAAAGTTTATTTACTCTGGAAAGCTGACCCTAACATTCCCTGAGTACATCCAAGGTTTACACATTCTTCTATTTCCACATACCTCTCCACTTGCAATGCTTAAGAAAATTGTAATTTCATACTTATTAGTGTAAAGGTTTTCAGACTATGATTGTTCTCAGCAGCAGTAGCAGCAGCAGTGTTGCCTGGGACGTGTTAGCACTGCATATTCTTCCACCCCATTCCAGACCCAGTGAACCAGAAACTCTGGAGGTGGGTGGTGCCTGGAAATCCATCTCTACTAAGGTGCCCAGGGGATTCCAGTGCACACGGAAGTTGGGAGCCACTGCTACGTTTACATCTGCAATAATGCCTTTCTCCCTTATGGCTGTTGATTTCTTCAGAGCAGGGACTGAGTTGTTTCTCACTGGATACCTTGACTTCTTATCCAGGACGTATTAGGTATTCAACTGATAGTCATTTAGTGGTTGGGTGAATGAATGAGCTCATTTGATTTTTAAAACATCTTTAAAGAGGTATTATTTAAGTACAAACACCTGAGGCTTTGGGAGTTCTGAAACCTGCTAGACATAGGTGTGACAGGTCCAGTGATATTTACAAGTTTTCTCTTTGGAGAAAATACTTACAATATGACAGCTCTAGGAAGAAAATATCTTTATCAAATAGATTCCAATGATGTTTAATGGATAGAGTTAGGGAAAAGTGTCAGAGCTGTACCAATCTGAAATAAAATTGTTTTGCTTTCTCCCTTACTTAAGCATTTATTGAGAATACTATACCAGCTCTTCTTGATGTGACCAAAATAAATTCTCTTTCAGAAAGCTTATACTACCAGTATATCTACCTGTCTACTGTTTGTACTATGCAAAAATCCTACGTGTGCACATTTTTAAAAACAATGCTAGGCAGTCAGTGGTATTTAGAGGAGAATAATAGAAAGATACAAAATACTTCTGCTTGGAAAATATGGATTTCTTTGTGTATTTGCATGTTTTTAAATGCAGAAATTATGAGAGGTATTTTTCAGAAGGCTGCTTATAGCAACAAAATATTAGGTGTATTCTATTTCCCACTGAATTATTTACCTAAAGCCATTTAGAATATGTTGGACTCTGCTCATGCAATTTATATGAGAGTAAAATATCCAACAAGAAAAACTGCTTCTACATTGTGTAACACTTCCAAATGGTTTTTCACAAAATGAACGTTTACTTGTGTTTGCTTTTTAAAAATCGTTTTACTTCATTCCACTCACTCTCACTTTTAAAACATTGCCATTGTTTAAGGAAAAAAAAAAGCCAAAAAAAAAAAAACCTAACAAAACAGCTGTACTTGGCAGCTGGTATGAAATCATGGCATTGAGGAACAGGGAAATTTGCACAATTACCAGCTATACATAGATTTACTTCCTGGATAGAAATGTTTCACAGTGCACTACCAGCCTGGTCCGAGTGACAGACCGATTAAAGTCTTACATTTTTTTACAAGTTCTTGCAAACCCAATATTTCTTATGTAATGCTTATTCTAGTTTCATCGAAGGGAAATGAGACTTACAGAATACTCTTCTGTCTTTTCAGGTGATTCACTTGCATGGCATATTGACTCTGAATTTGATAACTAGCTTTGCTTTCTCCACAGAACTTGTTTACCCAGTTTGGGCATGTCCCCCTTCTACTTAATCTGCCTGAATTTTTTATTTTTTTTTGTCTTTTTGAGACAGGGTCTCACCATGCAGTTCAGGCAGGCCTTGAGCTCACTTTGTAGCCCAGGCTGGTCTCAAACTACAACAATCTACTGCCTCAGCCTCCTGAGTTCTGGGATTACAGGTATAAGCCACCATGCCCCGCCTGCCTGAATCTTAAGACTGATAGTTCAAGATTTCAAAATGACAATTAAAATAGGATTTGGGGCATTAAAATTCCATATCATATACCTCCAAATTGTAGGAGGCCTGGTGAATGTCTTAAAACTACCAAGACTCCATGTTTCACAGAGGAAACAGAAAAGACCGTCTCTAAATGACTTGCTAAATGTAGTGAAGTTCTAAATACAACGTGGTTTCCTGAGTTGGATCTTGCAACATAAAGAGGACATCAATGGAAAAGCTGGTGAAATCTGTGAATTTCTGGGGTTTAGTTAATGGCAGTGTGCCAACATCAGCTTCATAGGTTTGAAAATGTTCATTAGATTCAGATAGAGATGTAATGGAAATCACTAGTATTCCTCCTCCCTTCTCCCAGCTCTAAGAGAATATACGAGGCTTTGACTGACCATTGTAACTCTGAACTTGTCTTTTGTGGATCAAGGCTATCCAAAACGCACACAGCCTTGCAAAATCAGGCTCTACGGTTGAATTCAGAGCACTTGACACATGCCTGCCACTTTATAATTGTGTGGTCTATGGTCAGTTAATTTATCTGAGTATCGAATTTTTCATCCGCATGATGAAAATATTGTTTTGTGTAGATAATGAGGTTACTCTGAAAGCAGAGTTAAAATGGAATAGTGCTGTAAAAGGCCTGTAATCACTGTGCTCTAGAAATGTAGAAAGCTACTCAGAAACCATCCAGCCATGCCCTACATGACTGATGACAGTATAGCACTGCCGTTTCCAGTCTTCAACATGCTAAACTATATAGCTTTACCAAAGATGGAATGGCAAGGCCTTCCCTGAAGCTGTAGCCAAATACGTGCTTTATCCTCCTCTGCTGGATGAGCCAAGTATTGCAGCCTTCTCTTGGCATTCAGTATGGGCAAGGGGCAGCTCCAGAGAGCTCCTTAGGTATTTTGGTAGCTTTTCTCCAAGCTCTGCCTTGAAGGCACTGCCATTTATTGTTCTTACTGGGCTTTAAATGGTCTTACAATGACACTGTTCTGTTAAATGTGTCATTTTCTGAGAATCCTATAATGTGTTCACCCTTATACCTCCAGGGTTTACTTTGTTACTCTTTCCTTTTCTGATTTATTTCAGCATACTTAACATAAAAGCCTGTAGTGGCAGGAAGCAAAATTTTAGGTTAGCTGAACTGTAGCCTGAGCAATGTCCCTAGCAAAGAGTGTCGCCATGAAGTTTTCCTTGCTGGAAAATCCATTTTGTCAGTTTTCACTGCGTTCTCTTTGTACTGGCAAAGCAGCAGTACTGGTTCAGGAAAGGGGTGTTTCAACCTTTCATTTACCTCCCTGACAGATCTTCAGCTAGATATCAAGCTTTTAAAAGGTGGTCTTATTCTTACTTCACCCATGATACAATGGTACATGAGAACGTATTCCTCAAGAGCAGGGATAGACATCTGAAGACCAGAGGGTTGCTTTCCACAGGAGAGAGAGGCGCTGCACTAAAATTTCTCCTTTTCAAAAGAAATGGTGGAGAACCTATGGCGTGCATACTGCGGAGTGCACGCAGCGCCCTCTGGTGGCACACCAGCCAAGTGTGTGCGTTACTTTTTCAACAGAGTTGTGTGTAATTGCTGGTTGGCACTTGGAGATAAATAAGTGGATTTGGGGTTGCAGTTTGAGCACTCCTCTCTAAAAGGCTCGCCATCACTGCATCATCAATACCCTCTTCATTTTATTAGAGAGAGCTTACTTCATGTATATTGCTATTTTTAGGGGCCAACCTCTAAGATGCTGTATATACAATGTATTTTGATTTTTACAATTACTCGCAGGTATTATTTTTTAAATTAGATACATGAAAGAGGAAACTTGGACTCAGAGAAGTTAACTTGCCTAAATATAAGCATAAGGTTGTGGGAAGCAGAGGAGAGAATATTTTGTTTACACAGGCATATGGCTGAACAGTGTCACTCAGTAATCTTTTAATGTGACTGACTGTTCTATATTCCTATCACACAGCACTTGTCAATCTTTACATATCATTTCCCCCCTGGAGACTCTGGAATTGGCCTCACATTGCTTCTTTGATCTGACTCTAAGCAGTCATTATTTCTTGATTAGGGTTGGCACAAAAGATAAATCCGATTTTGTGAATAAATGTTTGTTAAAGGGAAGGAGAAAACCAATTCTCTGGGCTAGCACACTAAGGAGAAGCTTCACCAAAGGAGCAGACATTCAGCTCAGCCTTGGAGTAAGGATATAAGGTCTGGTTAAGTAGAGCTAATTAAGATACTAGCTTACTATTGGGCTTTCGCTGTATGCCAGCTCTTGAGAGTGGTTGCTGTTACTTTATTTAAAGCCTGTAGCATTTATTAGAGATACGTGTCATTAGTATGCCCATTCTGCAGATGAAAAACTGAGATGCAGAGAGGTTAAGTAACTTGTTAACAATCACACATACCATTCAAGGCAAAGCCTGAATTCTAATCAAAATACCAGATTTGTAGCCTGTCCTCTTAAACGATTCATCATACAGTTTTAAAAGGGCAGAGATGTCTGCTCAATGATGTATTCTAAGTATATATTGGGTGCTTATTAGCTTGTAAATGAATGAATACTCTCTTGCTTTGGCAAGATAAAAGAGGGAAGGTTTTCCAGATAGGAGAAATAGCCAAAGTGATGATATAGAGGAAGAAATGCCAAATACATGTTAGTGGATGAGTGAGTCTCTATAGGGCAGAGTTGAACAGACATTTGGTAGCGTGGCTTGGGGTGAATCTGAGGAATCTGGACTTTATTTCACTAGTGTTATTAAGGTGCTCATTCTTCCCTGTTGAGATTTGTATACACTGTGGCCGCTGTGTTTTAGGGTCCCACATGAAAATTAATGCGATTATTGTCAAATTACAAAATGAACTATCTCTGAATTCTTCTTATGGGACCTTTGGTGTATTCATAAAGCTGGAAAGGGCTGGAATTTTTTTTTTTTGAGGAAGTCAGCATTAGGAGGAAAATGGTATCATGTCTTGGGAAAAAATAGGCAAAATATATGATTCTAACAAGCTCTTGGTTATTGACAACTAGTTCTTTTGTTTTTCAAAGTATTAACTACCAAACAGTGAAGATTAGGTCACTATAAAAACATAACAGGGATTTTTTTGAGAAACTCACGTTCCATATAAATTGAAGGTTTTCAACACATTATATTACTACTTAGAATTCCACGTGTAGAACTGAGGAAAGAAAATTAATCAGCAAATTCTCTATTGAGAATTGTTTTCCCCCTATAACACTTTTCCTCAATTCTCTACAATATATATTTGTTCTCGAGATCTGGCTATCCTGAGAAAAATCTTCCACTTCTAAAATTAGAGTTAATCCAGGTAGTATTTGGGGTATGCTGCTGGTGGTCAAGAGGAATCATTCCTGGACTCCCAATGGGCTGAGAGTGTAGAAGTGAGAAGCCATTAACAGGCAGAGGGAGCTGACACTGAAGTAAGGGACTTGGTGAAGGTGCAGACGACTGATTTCCGGGGTGGGGAGTGGGGGACCTCAGCCTCTCTGAAGATATTTAGCTGTTTCACTCAATGATATTTTCACTCACAATACCGTTTTTTCTCATCTCATCTCATCTCATTTCATCTCATCTCATCTCAAATCATCTCAGGCTGAGAAGACAGTATCAGTTCTGAACCAAACTGAGGTTGAACTTTTGCTTTATTGTATTTCCCCAGATAACAACACTTATTGGAATATAACTGGGACTGAAACCTAGCAGTTTCACACACGCAAACAATCATTTTCTTAATGAATGGGTCTGTGGCTGGTGGTAAAATACACATTGGGTCCTCATTTGAAGACTTAACCAGGGCTAAGGAGGAGTTGCTTTTCATGGGAGCTTCTCTCAGGAATAGCAATGTATAAATACGTTAGAAATGAGCACTGGTGTCCAGTTTTTGGATAGCATTTGGTATACACCCTGGGAAAGAGAACCAACATGCCAGCAGTTAGAGTTTATTTAGATGTTTTTGTACAAATTATCTCAGTGGAATCATAACGATCCACATTAAGCAGGGTGTTATTATCTTTGCCTTGTAGATGGGGAAATTGAGGCTCAGATGTATTACATTACTAGCCTCAGGCCCTGCTAAGGGAGAGTGGAGCGAGGTTTCAAATTCATACCTGTTTTATTCCAGAGACCTTTCCCCTCACTGCCGAATTGCTAATGAATAGTGATTTACAGAATCTGTTTGTCTCTTAGCAATGTCCCATTGTCCGTGAGGAACTAAGTCTACTTTCTCAAGGAGCTATCATGGGATCTTGGCTTCTAGTTTTTTTTTTTTTTCAGTGCAACACATACTATTTATTCATTATATTCTTGCTGTTTTTAAAATTTAAAAAGTGTTTCTTGGTACACTTAATGTAGGGAAAGAGTTGGGAAAGAGAATTAACAGAGTTAGATTCTAATGCAGCTCTTCCTTTTGCTAATTGTCTGTCAAAAAGCCTCACAATTCCTGTGAGCCTTAGTTTCCTCACTTGCAAAATGGAATTTAAAGGATTACTGGGTGCATATTTTTGTGAGAATTAGTGAGTTAATACCCGCAGCACCTGGTCCATCAGAGGTGTCAAAAATGTACATGTACAACTCCCCACAAGGAAATGTGAGTACCATTACCGAAAATGTGTACCAATAAAAAATAAATGACCACTAAAGTGCAGTTTGTAAATTTGGCCTTTCACTGAATTATGTGCTCACTTTATCCTCTTCAAGTATATAACTCCATCCATGTTCATTATAACTGGTTTATGTAGTTGTCAGTAAAACATAATAACATTTCTTTCTAAACTTTAGCCCAACAACATTGTTCTGGGTTGATTACCAAAAAATTGTGCCAGGGTGGAAAACAAAAAAATAAGACATAGTTTCCATCATGAAGAAACTCATAGTCCCAGACCTGGGGAACACAGATGAGCCTGAAAAGTCAATCCAGTTTCTTCAGGGAAAGTGTATTGCTTATCCAAAAGGTTTGTTAAAAGGACGAAATGTTATAACGCATCAATAGTAGTTAGACTGGTGCCCAGTACACAGTAAGTACTAAGTTAAGATTTAGCTGCAATAATAGAAGCAAACATAGATTTACCCTTGTGTTAATGGTTGCTCAAAAGAAAAAAGTTTCATTCATTGAGCAAAGGCTGAGAAGGCATCACAATAATGCTGCAGAGTTCTGCTTTCTCATCACGCATGGTATAAACAAACTTAAATGCAATGTGTAGAAAACTGGAATAAGCACTGGAGGCGGTGATGCTGGTGTTGGACTAGAGTGGAAGGGAGTCCAGTATTGTTACCAGGAAATCTCAAAAGTTTTGGGTACAAAACCAAAAAACTACCTACTAAAGTGTGAATTAAAGGCAATATGTCCACTCTGTTGTTGATTCACTGTACTAAAATATCCCTTCTCAGCAGTCACAGCACATGTTTCAGGACAGAATTACATGGGGTTTAATTATAAAGAAGCAAAGGTACAGTGGACTCAACGCTGACCTTCATTCAAATCCCAACTTATCACCAGCTAGCTGGGTGACCCTGTCATTGCAATGGCTTTAGTTTTCATTTCTCAAATCTTCAAAAGAAATGACAATTATACACACTAAAGTATTATGATAAGCATTTGTGATAATGAGCAGAAAGTGTATGGGATTTTTGTAGTCTTTCAAAATACCTTATTTCACATAATTATAATTTGTTTTCATGTAGATTATGATTATACTTATGATATAATTATAGCCTATGTGCTAAGCACTAGGCTAAGAATTCTGTACTAAACTATCTACTTTAATTCTCTCAATAAATGCCTAAATACATAGAGATAATATTCTTAGTATGCAAAGAAAGAAATTAGAGAAGCTGAGAGAGTATGTGGCTCTCACAATGGGATGGTGAAATGATGGGCAGAAAACTGCCAGGAAACCCAGCTGTAGGATATGGTGCTTTAAATAACAAAGGGCGCAAAAGCATGCAGAGGTGAGGTAATATGTTGTTTTAAAGCAGTATGCTCCAGAGGGAGCCCCAGATTCCAGGTCTCTCAGATTTCCAGGGGAGAGACATGTATCAGGGATGATACCGCACTCCTGAAGGAAAGAATCACTAAATGCAAGAATGTCTCTGCTGTTCTCAAGAAGATTTTATCTGCTGTCACTGTTTTTTTTCATCTTGGTTCTAGAAATTCTGCTCACTGGCCCGTGTACCAGTTGCAAGCAATGAATCCAAAGAAATGCCTGAACATTTCTCATAGTAAACTCTCATACTAGGTGATGAGCACATGCTTTCCTCAGGAGGATTCCTAGTAATCATTGGTTTTAGATCTTTCTAAAGTCCCCTATTACAAAGGCATCCGATAACTTGCCAAAGATCTCATGGAAAAATGAGAACTCAGATATGGTCTATGTGCTCTGGATAAACCTGCTATGTGCAATTAAGATGTTGGTTCTGCATATAATTTTCAGTTTAGTTAAGAATAGAGGGAGAAAATATTCCCAAGCAACACAGGTTAGGTATTGTTTAGGAAAAGTTAGTGGCTATATGCTGCTAGCAGAAATGGGGATGGAAGGAGATAGACAAAAGAAAGCTGAGGGTTGGAATAAGAGGAAATACATCCCAAGTATGCAGGTAATTTCCTTCATGAAGCTTCATATGTTTTCTGGGACCCTTCTTGGGTTCCAGCTGAGATGTTCCGGCTGAAACACAACCATCACTTCTCATTGTTACCTTAAAGTGTCCACCATCACACTGCAAAACAAGTGGAAAACAAACTTTAAAACAACTTTTATTTTGTTTATTTTAAAACAAAATTTCTGGTCCTGGATTCATAGAGAATTACAATTGCTAAGCTTAAGATATTTTTTATGTAAAAGGTGAGAAGCAACTTCCATGTAAATGGTCAGTTCCCAAACATAGCAATTTAGGAGACGGCACCCAGTTTTGAGATAATGCAAAAGAAAGAGGCAGTGGCTTATGAGAGCAGGAGGCCAAGGATTTTCAAGAGGATGTGGCATTAGGTCTCAGCAGCAGCCACCAGCCCCAGTCACATGATCAAACTGACAGAGGACAGCTGTGCAGTCTGCCCTTCTCTACCAAGGGCTGAGGGCTCAATGGCTGTGGAGGATGTATACAAGCCATTCATGCTGACCACACTGGGAACTTGAAAAGATTTGTTTTGCTAGTGAAAAGGGTGGCAGGTAAAATATTTGACCCAAAGCTGGGGAGACAACTAGAGGAAGGGAATTTAATTCATGCTCTGGTCACCTCAGTAGGAGAGAGCATAGCACATTATACCTGCATCTGGTTTGTTCTTACCTCTTTGCTTCCCTTACATAATTCTAATCACTCTTCAAGATTCTAAAATTCGCTCAATTTGGAGACTGCCTTCCGCAGGTAGATGCATAGTTTCACATTCATCCTGGAATGGATTCCATGTATCACCATGATTCTTTGCTAAGAAGACTCTTATCAAAAGGGTTAACATACCCTGTGTCCCTTCCCAGACTCAGTGTGAGATTGTTAACAATGGCTTATTCATCTTTACATCGTTCCTCTTCAGTATGGTAAATTTGCTGTCTAAAATGTTCCCAGTAAATGTTTTTGAATGAATTAAGTGTTGAATGATAAATACACTGTTGCTTTTATCACACTCACCGATTCCTGGGCAAGTCTGGCTGACTTATCTTTGTTTCAATCTGATGATAAGTTGTTTCCAGATACCTTTCAGATCAGTTAGTATGTATTGTGAATTGTGTTCTCTGGGGTTCTGAGTATTGTGACAAAAAAGGCTTTCACTCTCCAGTCACTGTACCCAGAAACTATTAGGCAGACCGAAATACTTCAGGCTAAAAGAGATAGCTGTTTATTGGGAGACTCTATCAAGCTGTCCTTAATGTGGGTTTGGTGTCAGAGGTAACTCCAGTGGGGTGGAATTCAGCCTACCTTTTGAGACAATCTTCACTGAAAGATGACATCTTGGCATACAAGTTTAATAATCCTGAACGCTCCTTCCTCACCACCTGTTGCCGTAGTGACTCTAGTTCTCATCACGCTGAGTAGCTTTGGCCATGGAACATAAAGTGGAAACCAAACAATAGAAAAGGAGAAAGGGTATCAAGATGCATAAGAAGAGTGACTTTTCTAGATTATGCCTTTGTGGATTCATTCATAACCAGAAACTTCTGGTTAATTAGGACATTTGCAGAAAGTGAATATATATCATAATGTTCCTGATCAATTATATATATAAAAATTCTTTTTTAGAGTGATTTTAAAATTGTTCAAATATCTCACCCTTCCCCTTGCTACCTTCTATCAATGTCTAAAGAACAGGAGTCTCTAGAAGTTGACTGATCATGTCTAAACTCAAATCAAATGGACTAACTTCTTCAACTCCCGTATTGCTTTCTTTGGTGCTGAAACATAGACAAGTAATCCTGTGTTACAGAACCTACACTGCAGCCAAGAGGAAGTCAAACAACTCAGAGTTGTGTGTCCAGGCTGGTAGCACATAGTGTCTTAGAAAGAACAAGGGTAGCACAATCAGATAGACCTTTTAAAGTCTGAAATCCAGTCTGTCGTTTATTATCATGTCTCTTGGGTAGAGTTCTTGAGCTCTCTTGCAAACTTTCCCCATTCTTTAAGCTAGGGTTTGTAATTTATCACAGAACTGCCTTGGTGTTAACTGAGGAAAGTCTCACAGGTTAGAAATCCTCAACACTCAGGTCACATTTACTCCCCAACATAATTTCCACTGACTCATTATATTTTTTTATTAGTGTTCTCTTCTGCATAACAACTCAACATGGACTTAGATACTTAAAACCACACACTTTTATTACTGGCAGTTTCTTTAGGTCAAGTGTAGGCAAGAGTTAGTAGGATTTTTAGCTTAAAGACTTTATAAGGCTGCAATCTGATTCTATAGCCAAAACTAGGGTTGTGATCTCATGCGAGACTTGGAGTCATCATCTGGGTATGTTTAGTTGTTGGCAGGATTCAATTCCTTATGGTTGTAGAACTGAGACTCTTGGCTCACAGAAGCTGTGTTGTTTCCTGCTACATGGCCCTACCTTTCTATGATTCATGATATAGTAGCTTGTTTCTTCCAAGTTGTCAGTAAAAAAAATAGAGAAATATATTTATATTTATTAACATCTTCACAATAGTAATATTCTATCACCTTTGCTATATATTGGTTGGAAGCAAGTCACAGGTGCTACCCACTCTCAAGGGGAGGGAATCCACAAGGGTGGACTTCTAGGTGACAAGAGTCTTTGGGGAGTTACATCAGGTCTGTTTTCCACACTGTCTAAGTGCAACAGCCACAGCATGGGTCAAAAAATGCCTGGCTGCCTGTGTTGGATGCTGAGTGTGTCAGTGAAATTAATTTCATCTCGCCAGAAGACAGAGACAGAAGGAGGAAGGGAGGGAGAATAAGAGAGAAAGCTATGTCCGTATTGGTGACCAGTGTCAGCCAGGGTGATTGAAGCAGGTTGTTTGCTTTCCTGTGGGTCCAGATTCAGTCTAAGAATATGTTCAAAGACGGTGCATCAACAAAACTTAACATTTGGTTTGTGTTGGAGTATTATGAACCCTATTTGACATCCTTGAACTAGACTACAGCCTAGCAGGCTAGAAACAGGGATTTCTCCACAGTGTTTAAAGCAGAGTAGAAGGGAACCAATTTCACCCCTGTACTGGGGTCCTTCATGTACAGGTGTCTTTAGCAAAGACAAGGATAATTCATGTGGAGTTAACAGAAATCTTCACATACAAAATATATTCTTTCTTCCCTAATCAGAAAACCTCAGAAAAAATATATTTAAGAAACATAACAATGCAATAGAAAAAAAATTATTTAAAAGGAGGAAAGAAATATAGGTTAGGCATCTAGAAAAATTATTAACCCAGAAATTAAAAGAGGCTATGTGAGTTTGAGTCCCTTGGGAAGGAGAACTAGATCTCACTGTCAATATTTGCTTTCCTTTGTGTTTCTTTCCCTATCCTGAGTTGTCTTTATGTGCCTTCATGATTATATGAATGAATTATTAGAAAAGCTATTAGTCTCATTATTTGCTGAGTCTTAGACATAAAAGAACACCTTGTGCCCATCCTTAAACTCAGTTGAAGTCAGTGAAAAGCAAAACAAAATACAGGTACAAGAAGAAGTCCTTATGAGATGTTAGGCATACCATTCATCTATGCAAGGCTCATTTGTTTTAACAGAGGGCCTTAGAGATTGCCTGTGAAAAACAATACATAGGAAGAGCAATTTTAGCAAGGCTTTGTTTTTCAGTGTGAAAGGGATCACAATGGGTTGAGAAACAGGAGAAGAATATTTTACTAGCAGAAATAGAGAAAAGACAAATACATCTATTTATCTACCTTCCTGTAAGTACACACAATGTATGGAGACAGATTCTCTGGGAAGAAACTGCTTGAATATCTTTTGTACCCTTAATGGCCTGGCACAGTGCTAGGTACCTATTACGTAGTAAACATATAATAAAAACTTTACATATTCTAGGGATGAAGTTTGGGCACTAAAATGCCAATTTTGTTTAACTATGGCTATTTAATTCAAAGAATAGACACTAATTGACAGAAAATTCCCGAATTAATCTTATTAAATCTATGACCTTATTTTAACCCTACTGTCTATAGATAACTCTCCAGTCTACTCTACTGAATTAATGTTTGAATTAAAGAGTGATAGACTTATTTTATTTTCTAGGTAGTGACTTTCAGGGAGTTTTCCTACATTCTAATCATGAAAAATAGGAATTATTACTTGATGTGTCTATATATCATATAAAATATACATATAAAATATACATCATACATATAAAATGTACATCATATAAAAATGATACTGAAATAATCTCAAAAATATATTTCAAGTAGAATGCAGTATTTTGAACCACAGAAATTGTAGTACATGATTATTATGTTAGCTTTTTAGAGCTGCTAAAACAAATACCAAAAAGCAGAAGGCTTAAGTCTACACATATTTATTATGGCATAGTTCCAGAAGTCCAAAATCAGGGCATCAACAGGGTCAAGCTGTCTCTGAAGGCTCTAGAGCAGATTGCCTCCTATTCTTCTGCTAGTTATGAGAATCCTTAGCATCCTTCGATTTGTAGAGTTATCACCCTGATCTCCACCCCATCCTCACCTGCTACCCTACTGTGCGTAGCTCCATGCATTGTCCAATACCACTTCTAACGCTAAACATATTTGTGTTAGAATCAGCCTAATTCTCTGACATCATCTGGCTGTCTTATAATTTAATTCAATTCTGATACTAATTTTCTGGAGTTAGCAACACATCTCAAATAGTAAGGGTTTAGTCACTTCAGATGCCAACCACGGTTCCAGCCATGTATACCTCTGACTTGTGATAGACCAGCTCTGCATCAGATCCCACAACCCTCTCCTCAGGTCTCATAATTTTCTAGAATGGCCTACAGAACTCTGGGAAATGTTTCAGTTACAATTACAAGACTATTTTTATGAGATATAACTTAGAAAAACCTAACCGGAAGGGTTGCAAGATACAGAGTAAAGGAATGTGGGCTTCCCTGATCTCTCGGGAATGTTCGTGCTCCCCGCCACATCTCAAAGTACTTGCTAACCTGGCAGCTGTCCAGCTGGATTTTAAAGAGGCTCCATCACACAGGCAGTAGTGACTAAATCACTATCTATTGGTGATTAACTCTGTCTCCAGCTCCTTTCGTCTCCCCAGAGCTCTGCGCTTAAAATCCTAACCACAGGATAGGTCCCTCTGTCAACTGTTTCCTATCTGGAAGCTATTTGGGGGCCATCAAAAGTCCCATCATTAATCACCAGCATAAACTCAGGTCTGAGTAAAAGGTGCTTATTGTAAATAAGGTCTTCTCATCCTTATCACTCAGGAAATGGCAAGGAGTTTAGATGGTGCTGCGGTGGGAAGTTGGGACAAAAGCCAAACATATTTCTTGTTATATGGCAATGTCATGAGTTGTCTCTGCATTCAAATGTCTTTTTAGTAAAGAATCCTACTTTAATCAAGGCCCGATTTATCCAGTTGACCTTATTTTAACTCAGTTAAATCTGCAAAGACCCTGTTTCCAAGTTGAGTCACATTCGTGGTTAAGACTTCAACATATCTTTTGGAGAAATACAGTCCAACCCATAATAGTGATTCATTGACTTCCCTTCTAAGTCATTTTGATTGAAGCTCTTTGATTTTCTCTAAGAACCCAACACTGCAAAGATAGATTCTACCATCCGTTTGAAGAGCTGAGTGGAGTATGGGTCATTCGTATGACTGATACTATAAAGAGGATCCAGAAAGCAGTAATACATCCAACCACACTGTGAGGCAAAAGAGAATGAATGTGGCACATGTTACCTTGTGTGATCTAGAAAATGGAGATGTTCGTTGTACTGAGAGGTAGACGCAGGAGGCATTCACAATCTGAAGGGAGAAACAGGATGAGCAAAGGTCCAGAGCTGAGAAGCCATGGGATGGATGGAGTAGTTGACTGGCAGTCTAACCTGACTAGAGCTTGATATTTAGAGAACCAGGGATAGGGTTGTGTCCACATAGCTGTTAACCCATAAGCCTTTATTGTTTGAGCATAAAGGAAAGAAACTGCATGGGTTTTTCTGGTCTATTTTCATTGTTAATTAACAGGAAACTTTAAGGTGTGTGTGTGTGTGTGTGTGTGTGTGTGCCCCTGATGAAGAATGAATATCTTTGCAGTAACAATAACATTTACTGACGCTATTGAGTAATAGGTTTAGCATCAAGATAATAATTTTCATAGCACTATGACTTGAGTTGTGTTAATATCCTCATTTTGCTGATGCATAAACTGAAGCTTAGAACAATAAAGGCTAAACTCACCTCTAACTGGTTCCAGTGCTTGCACTGGTAATTTCCCTGGCCAAAGCCCTTGTTCCCTTCTGAGGGAAAAATCAGAACTCCAGTGTTGAGGACTTAGCTGTGATTCTGTCAACAGCGAGTTCTCCCTGTTCTCTTGGGTCTCAAGCCTGTGCTCAAGGGAACTTCTAAACCTGACAGTGAGATTGGAAATGTCTTTTGAAGCAAAAACATACAAAGAAGCCTGCTGTTTCTCCATTGCAGTTTATGAAAATAATTTCAATCGGGGCATGGTGGCCAAATGACTGAATAAATACGAGCATTTGAGCGTAAAAATATACTTTGCAAAGCTTTAGATTATGATTTTTAAAGTAAAAGAACAGGTGTCCAAGTCAAACAGGAAATCAGTAACCAGGTAAACATGAGAAATAAAACCAACTCCAAGTTCATTGTATCTTCTACTCTATTAAAAGAAATAAAAATAAATTGCAAAGTGTATTTTGAAGGAAGTGTCAGAGTAAGGCAGAGACACTTTGTTACAGAGGAATATGGGAGCCAGGCACATCTGAAAGGAGCTCCCAAATGTGGGCGGGGCGGCTATAGGGAGCTATTTGGAGTCTGACAAATCTCAGCTACTTTGGAAACTATGGTAACTTTTTCTGTTACTATTAGTGGCAGTGAGTACAGTTGGAAAATAGAAATCAACACCAGCATCTCACTGAGGGGCCTTTTACAGAACCCTCCTGGGGTTCATGCTATTGTTAATGCTTTGCTCGTTCTAGTCTCCTGGGCTTTGCAAATGCTTTGCGCCACTTAAAGGAGGCCGTGGTTGCTAATAAGGCTGAACACCTTCAGAGGCAGTTCGGAAGAGCAAGCCTGGGTGACACAGCACTAATGGGCTGATTGTGGTCTCTGGAGTAAAACCACCTCTTGAAAGCTGCTGCAAGACAGCTCTGGGCTGGGGATTTAGCTCAGTGGCATAAGTACCTTCCTTGCAAGCAAGGAGTCATGAGTTCGATCCTCAGTACCGAACTGTGGCGGGAAGATATATTGTTGCTTTTTGAGGGATCAATACCTAAGCTCTTCAGAACCTGCTGATCCCTCAGAGGGATTCTCAGTGTTTCCCCAGTTGGTACAATCTAAATGTCATCACAGACTTATGACTCCCCTAGAAGGAGTCCTCGTGCTGTGTCAGGAAGACCTGTAAGCCTTGTCTTCGGTGGAGGGGTAGGACAAGCATGCATGAGGCATGAAGGGCATCACCTGCAGAGACTGGGACATGCAACCTGTTCAGGGTTCAGAGAGAAAACACATCTATGGTCAGAATTAGGGAGCTGAAAAGGCTGGGCCTGTTTTAGTGAGATGGATATTTTACATCAGAATGGATTCCTGCCAGTGGGGAGCAGCCTGCAGACCACAAATGCAGATGTGCACATAGTGCTTTGAATAGAATAGAAAATGTATGTTTCTTGAGATTTTTTTCAAGGAAAAGTTTTTCAAGTTTCTTTTTAGTTGCCTTCATACCCCATCATACTTCCTTATAGTCTGATTTCCTCAGGCTCTGATACCTTAAAGGGTAACAGCATCTACCAACACTTCATTGATATTTCATTTTTATGACTAAATTCTAAAGGTAAATGATACCAATTTCCATTTTCATTAGAGTAAATTTACTTTAAAATGAAAACATGTGTACGTAAATCAGAGAGAAACAATTGAAAAAATGAAGTAAATAATGATTCAAGCAGTACACAGATGGGGTGAAAGGTGTTCAAGGCTGCAGTGTTGAACAAAGTTGGGAAAACTTTTGCTGATAAAAAGTGGCCACAGTAGGATGTTCATTCTCATCTTCAAGTTCCCAATGCTTCCTCTATTGTTCTTCATAAATATTCCAACAAAATTGTTTCCCCCATGAACCCTTCATGGTTTCCTACTTCCATATCTCTGCTGTCTTTCTTCAAAGTGGAAATGTTTTCTTCTGAGCAATCAGACTTGACTTCACAGATACGTAGTAGGTCCCTATCAATGTTTTATGACTGAGTAATGGAACGAGTCAATAAGCAATTTATCCTGACTTTCCAGGAGAAGCTCCAATTGTTTTGTAAATAAGGATCATAAATAGGATAAAGGGGCTGATAAATGAGAGAAAGGGACCAGCCCACATGACCCTTGGAAGTGAGAAGTAACAGATCAGGTTTAGGTCAGTGCTTCTCAAACACTAGTCTGCACACACTTCATCTGGGATTTTTGTTAAAGAGCAGATTTGATTCAGTAGGCTTGAGGTGGTATTGGAAATTCTGCATTTCTCTCAAGATACCAGGGGTGCTGATGTTGCTGGCTGGTGAGCTGTCTGCTGAGTTGTGAAACATTTAGTGACATTACAGAGTGAATTTCATTGTCTTTTGCCACTACAATTTTTAAAGAAGACATTTAAAAAATTCATTTTCTTCCTTAGCCTTTTACATATAAGGAGGTTCTTTTCCCTGTGTATGTTAGCAATGTCCTTCAATTCTACAATCTTTTCCTGATTTCTACAACTCATTTTTGATTATGCTTTCTCCTTGTTTCTCATATACATGGAGGTCTGATTGGCCCGTGATAAACACTGAGCAAGAAAAGAGGATATTAAGTCACTTCAGATCAAGATCTCTTTAAGATGTGTTGTTTGCACTTGAGAAATGAGGTCATCCAAGGTCATACAGTAAGGGGCAAATCTATTGTACAAATTCAGGTGCTTTAGTTAGGTGCTTTTACCTCAAGACCCTGTCCCAGCCTGATGTTCTGTACCACTAATACAGTCTTTCAACTCTTAAAATTTTTCTCCTAAATCTTTGGACTGCTAAAGGGAGAGTCTATGGATTCAAGAGTATTGACTATTGTAGAGCTGAGCTAACTGCTTCTGTCCTTTCTCTGCACTTCCTTGCCAGATGCACAGAGCACCAGATGCACAGAGCGAGAGCACAGAGTGTCAGCCTGGCCAGCAGAAGTGAGCTACCTACCAGCCAGAACCTGATAATTACTACTGTACAAAGTGTGCAGTGAGAATAGGCAAATCTCTGGCAGCAGGAAAAATAAAGGAACCAGTGTAGGATTGTTCCTTCTCTCCCCTGTGTTTATAAACCTTCTGTAGCTTTATTTTATTGTCTAAAACTCTTATTTTAAGTTTAGAAACTTCAGTCAAGAACCACAAATTAAGCTGTGTACTCTAGTCCTTTTAACACCCTTGCTGCCACAGGCTATAATTATTGTTGACACCTTTGCCAGCCTGAAAAAAACAAAGCATTTATTTTAGTTTGGGTTTCTTCCATCAACTTTTAATTGTCTTTATATTATTTGTCCTCATTTTTTTTCAAAATTTGCACTCTTTATATCTTCTATTAGTTCTTATGAAGTTTCCCAGAAATATGTCATTAGCCATACCAGATGTTACATTCAGAAGATTTAAGAGTCACTTGGAAGTACAGTAATTAAATGCCAGGAACAAAACCTAAGTCTCTTGGTGAGAGATCATTTGTGATACAAGATTTAAATTTAAGTTCCTTTAGGGAAGACTGACCTCTCTTTGTCTCTCTCAATATTTATAAACACACATAAGCAACTGTGTAAATATCCATGTGTGTATGTGCCTATATATATATATATATATATATATATATATATATATAATAAAATCAACATGCCCATTTAAAAACTGGAAAATACTAAAAAGCAAAGAGAATATTTTAAGATAACTAATACTCTATGATATGAATCTGAGATACTTATTGACTTAGTGGAATATTCCAGACCACCTTATTCCACAATGACATTTCATTCCTCTGATCCCTAATACAAATGTGAAAAATTATTTACGAAGACCCTATTTAACATGCTTATTTTAAAATAATTTTATTTGGTAAGTTATTAGGCTCCATTAACCCTTAGGGAACTTGCTCAGAACCAATATATATAGGATCTAAATAGTTACACATCCGTAGCTATAATAGTAGACCTTGAAGATGACTATATAAAATAAAGTCTGAAAATATTTTATGGAACATAGCCATTGGTCTCTTTAAATGACTAATCCTTAATGAATAAATAATGCTTGTTTAATTTAGATTATCACAGTTCCTCCCAGATCCTTATATCATTTTAGCTTTGATTCTTAGACCATTAATAAAATCAGAATTCCAACTTACTTTTTCACAATTTCAAAGTGTCTGCCTTTTCATTACACTCTCCTACCTCATTAAATACCTTCTTGGTATCAATACTCATATAACATGTAGACAGATATAATCCTTCTAATGGTCTCATATTATTTATAAGCCCAGTCAGATAATCATATAGAGAGATAAATAATTTAAAGAAATTCATTTGAATAACTATTTAAAAAGAAACTCACAGGTCAGTGTGACATTGTATTAATCCTTTTTTATCTTATCACATATTAGGTTTAGGATATAAAGTATGTACTGACATGAGATCTGTACATTAGGTAATTATTTTTTTCTTTGAATAATTCCTTTTTAAAACAAAATGTTGGCCAGTCTTGAAAATGCTAGATGATTGGATTTGTTACCTGCTTCCTACAGGAGTTAGCTGGGGCTCATGACCTGCTTCATAAATGATTTGTCTAGAAACCTTGAATCCTAGAGCTGAAAGGTGTATCTGAATCTGTGGTGTCCAGAGATTATCAAATTTCAGGACGTGCCAGAGTCCACCACAAGGGCTATAAAGCACAGCTCGCCATGTCCAGCCTCTGAGTTCCTGATTCCATGGGTCTAAGGAGAGTGTCCATGCTTCATGGGCTCCTGGCGATGCTGACATTGCTGACCTGCAAACTGAACATTGAACACCACAGACCTAGTGTAAGGCCTTCCTTTTTACAGATGAAAATAACTGAGATGAATGATGGGTCATCTATGCACACGTATTAATCAAGTCCTAAGAGCCATGTGTGGTTTCTTGCTGCACTTAAAATAAAATCTTCAATCTCTGTAACTTAGAAGACCCTACATACCTGGTCTCATCCTTCCATATCTTAACCGCCGTGGAAGCTCATTGATTTCATTCAATATATTCCTCTTCTAGCATCAACAACCACTAACATGTTCAAACAGCACAGTGCAAGGGTAAAGATTTGATTCACAAGGGTTTTTCAGTACCATTTTTTCAATGCCTTCCATTTCCCTAACACTCCAAATACAAATCACATAAACCTTGTGCTTACTTCTGTATGATGGGTCCCTCTTGACTGCTCCCCATCATTGTATCCGGCAGAGCATTTGATCTTCATCCTAAGAGTAGTTCATATTTATTATTTAGGCATGTGCTAGCTACCAGAAGCAAGCAGAAAAATCATGTTTAATTTTTACTAGAGCTATAGAAAGTAGATATCATTCACAATCGGGCCTTAGCAGTGTAGTAACTTTTGGAACGTTGCACAGGTAATAGGAAATAGTAGTGAGAGTTAGACCCTAACTTCTGGAGCTAGATTCTTTACTCTTAGATGATAAACAATACTGTCTCTCAGGTATATACTGTCATAACTTTCTTATTTGCTTATATAGCTCTCACTTATCAGATCATAATACAGTATCCCCTTCTCCTGTCTGTTTTATTGACTTCTTAATAGAAAATCAGGTAATACTGTTAGTGGGACAGGAGTGAGTTTTAGCTTGAAGCATCCTCACAGAAGCCTGTGAAGAGACTGGTCCTATTAAAACAGAGTTCACTACCTTTTGTCTTTGTCTTTGGGGTTGAAAGTTGAATAGTTTTTGTAAAAGTCAACATAAGAAAAAACATTTGATATATATCAAATGCTATATTTCAGCTTTTTAAACAGTGCGTCTTACATTATCATGGAATGTGATAGAAGAATTAAATGCACTGAGATTGCTTGTAAGAGGTAAGGAGTCCCACAACCTATAGCCCTTGGGAGATAAAAATAGAAACTCCTTAAGTCTTCAGAGAGCGTCAGAAGGGTGCCAGATCTTATAAAATGACATGAGATAAACACTGCTTCCTCAATGAAGTTAAATTTGGACCAACATACAATCATTTGTATGTGTGCAAATTAATTCAATCTAGGAAGTGCTATAAAAGATATAGCTGCATGTATGTTTAGGTGTGTGGGATTGATGACCATATTTCTAGGTTCTTGTTGGATTGTTGAACAGATCTGTTTGCACTCTGACTGCTTTAGTGTCCACTTTGTGTGCTTTAATTCTGTAACCTGAATAAGTATTTCTGAAAGAACAATATGTAATTTATCAACTAGTGATTTCTTACTCTTTATCTTCTTTTCTTGAAATTCTGTAATATTTCTACCTTTTTCCTGTTTTTTTCTCTTTAAATAAAAAAAAATTGAGCAGTAGTAGCATCCTCTTCAAGCCTGTCTGAAGTAAGATTAAGTTTATGTAAGTTAATTTATCCAGCATTTTGTTTACTGTGCACCCAACAAGGTGTTTTATTAGAAAGTATGTTCTGGACTTATACCCTAAGAAATTCTTCCTCCTTTCCTTCCTTCCTTTCTTTTTTATTTTATTTTTTCCTTTCTTTGTTAATCCTCCTCCTTTCTATTTCCTTATTTTCTTTTATTCAAGCATGAAGGTTTTTATTCACTTTGCACATAGTTAGTCTTTACCTGCAGCATGCTTGGCCTATAGGTTTTAAATGTTGAAACAGTAGCCCGGAAGTCCAGAAAGGAACCCTCTGCAATGGGGAGCCCACCTGGCATGAAGACCCCCAGGCATGTCAGAAATGAATCAACTTCTATGGAAACCAACATAGCCTCAGTTTTATTCTGCTATGGCACCTCATATACCAGTGCACAACTGTATAGTATCTCAGTTTATGCTTCTATGAAATTTCTAAAGTAAATGATAGCAAATTAAATAGCATTTAAAAAATCATAAGTGAGCATTTTTCCTCAGGAATGTGAGAATAATAGATCAGGAAATTTATTAACTAAACTTAACAAGATGATGACAATGATATTCAAGAGATAAGCAGAAAGTAAGATCAATAAATTACTGTAAAAGTGTTTGATGTAGTCAATTTATTATTTTAAAAATAAACAGGTTGGATTATAGCTTTTATTCTTGAAAAACGAAAGCCATCAAGAACCTATAATTAACATCATGTTTGTTCATGTAGGAACAAAACAAGAATGATCATTGTTGTTGCTTTTATTATGTGGTTGCTTCTATTGATTGTCGAAATGGAGAAACTGGCCAATGGAATAAGGTCCAAAAAAAATGAAGCATAAGTATTGGAGAAGAATATACTGAACTTTTCTTATGTGTAGAAAGATGATGGGACATCTATAGGCAAACTATTAGAACTGAAAGTGTTTTCAGCAAATCTGTTTTACAAAGGTAAACATATAAACTTAATTTACCTTTCTCTAACAATTAAAATGCAGAGTAGAAAAAAATTACCATAGCAATAGCTAAATATAAGGCAGTTAAGAGTAAAGTAATAAAAATTTGAGACTTTCATGGAAAAAAATTATTAAAGTTTACAAAATACCTGAATAAACCATCGATGTCATATTCAAGTATGGGTAGACTCAATACTATAACAATGCTAGTTCTCCCTAAGGGATTCTACAAGTGCAATGCAATTCCACTCAAAAACTACAAGTGCAATGCAATTCCACTCAAAAACTAAACAGGTTTCTTCTGAAGTCCAAACAAAGCCTACCTATTAGGTAGATCATATGTAAGTCTGAGCAGACAAAAATAGGCAAGAAAAGCCTAGGGTTAAAAAAAGATCACCAAGAAAAATGACTTGCTCTGCCAAATATCAAGATGTACTTTATACCCAAAATAATGAAGATAATACAGTATTGGTATAAAATAGGGCCCTAGATGTATCGAACGGAATTGACCTCTGTAGTTATCCCACCCAGTGTAAAAAACTGGAGTATGAGCAGGTCAGTATTATAAATCAGTGGTTACTGAACAAACTACTAGTCAGTAAGTAGTGCTGGGGTAATTGGTTATTCGCATGTAAAAAACAAAAGTAGACTTCTTTACATCAAACATGAAAGTAAATTAAGGAGAGATGTATTACATTTTAATTGGAAAATATGAAAAGTTCAAGAAAACAAGTATTGTTAGCTTATGGTCTACAAGTAAGAAAGATTTCTTAAAAAGTGCCAGAAAGAAGCACAGATCGTGAAAAAAATTGATGAATTTGATTGCAACTAAATTTAAAACTTACATTCAAGAATAAATATGTTAGACTGAGAGAAATAATAGCAATTTATGCAATAGATCATAAATTGTGCAATGGACTCCTACATGTCAATGAGAGAAAACAAAAACCCCAGATGTGCATGAGGAAATGACAGCTGTTGAAACTAGGGTTGATAGTAAATATAAAAAGAATATATAGCCATACTAATAATCTTGAGACTGTAAATGCAAATATTGAGATATTACTTCAAACCACCAGAGTAGCAGAAATTAATAACTGATGATATTTAAGTGTTGGCAGAGAAGAGAATTAAGTAACTCAGATCCTGAAGGAGCACAAAGTGAGCTAACTGTTTTGGAAAGCAATTTAACATTGAAGCTTCATGTGACCTTTGCCTAGCAATTGCTTATGTAAAGTAAATGCTTTCGAGAAACCCTCAAAGGAGTTCTCATGTATACAGTTGCTAGAACGCATACTGTAATGTTTTAGAAAAGAGGAAATAATCAAAACTGTGAGTATGTAAATTGTGGCAACTCTGTAAAATACAATATGATCCAACAGAGGAACAAAACCAACTATGGTTTTGTGTAAACTGGTGAAACTTAAAGCCATAGTCTTAAATGAAAAAAGGAAATTTCAGGACAATGTGTACAAAATAACATTTTTATAAAGTTTGTAAATATGCCCAATAATTCAAAATACTTTATATATAGATCAAAGCCTGTTCAGAACCATCCCATAGACAAGATGAATGTTCCAGGAAATAGGTTATTTCTGAAAGGGAAAGAAGTGGGACTATAACAAGTTGTGTTTATCTATGCCTATAATATTTCATTTCTCCAAAAAATAATCTGAAACAAATATATGAGAGTAACAAGAATGAATAAAAGCTAAATTATGGGTCATTCACAGATATTTGTTATACTATCATTTCCCACTTGTTTGAGCATTTTAAAGATTTCAAAATTAAATGAAGAACCAACCCACATCTCTGGGATGTAGATTTTAATGTTCCCCTGGGTTTATTTTCCAAGTTCTTACATCCCCTGCTCCCAGTGAGACTGAAACTTATGACTCAGTAAAATGCCTTATGACCACAGAGCATAAACATTCAGACTATCTGTGAAAGCATCGTAAACGTGAATGTTTAAATGCAGAAATATCCAGGGCTAGCTACAAACACCTAAAACCAAGTGGGAACTGAAAAAGTGAAAATGAAAACAATCTGTTTGCTACAGTGTTCAGAACAATGTCGAATCTCGTCTTTTCTGCTGCAATCCGAAGAGACTGACCTTTGCATTTGTGAACGATTATCTGGCTATAGAACCAACAGTTGGCAGAATAGACCATACAGGTTAATATAAAGCAAAACACAGCAGAGCCTGCTCACATGGAAAGAAAAGAGTACTCTTCAAAATGGCTACACAGTTTTTGGTTCCCCAAACAGCTTTCCCAGCCTTGACCTTCTGGTTTGAAACCTCTCCCTAAGCAGTTACACACAGCTTTGCAAATGTTAGAGTGACTTTTGGACTTGGCTTGTGTGATGGGCTCGCCTGCTATTGTGGGTGTCCCCAGGGGCACGCCAAGCTCCAGCTAGTCAGTATTAGCTTTGCCAGCCTCCCTCCCAGAGCTGGCAATAACATTTACCAGCTACAGTTTTCTCCATTTTCAAATATTTCCTCTGGCCCACGTGATAGTGATCACCTAGCTCTTCTATAGACTGCAGCCTAGAGAGAGTAGTTTAGTGAGAGGAGGGCCTTCCTTTAAGAACTTTTAACATTTACCTTTTATTAAAGATTTTACTTGTTTTTTAATCAGGCTTACCTCCTAGGATTTGGATATGTTTGAATAAAATCAATTATTAAAATCTCATACCTGGGGGTAGGAGCACATACCTTTGGATGTGCTCATGTCAGGGGAGACTGAAAAAATTACCTCTGATTGGAGAAGAATTCAACCTGAGATTTTACCAGAAACTTCTTAAAACCCTTAAAAAATCACTATTGGTCAGGGAGTGTTATTGTTATAACTATAATTTGCAGTTTTAGAACTTTGTTATGGTTAATATGTGACAGGAACTGGGTTTGAACACCTTAAATGTGTCAAGTGTGTGGTCTCTCTCTTTTGCTGTATTTCCAGAGTCTGAATGAATGCAAAAGAAGTGCATTTACTCCACCCCAAAGCCTAAGGAATCACTAATATTGTCCTTATTTTATCAGTGAGGAAACTGACTCAGAGTTAAGTGGCTTTTCCATTCAGAAAGCTAGTACCTAACATGGTAGGCCTTTGTACACCTGAGTAGAACCTCAGTTGCACAGCTATAATGTGCATTGATGGAGGTACATACATGCTGGAAATGTATGTACCAGAAAGTTAAAAATAAATATGAACACAGTAAAGTTTCAATCAATAAATGGTGACTAGGAAAGAAGTAAATAAGCATTACCTTTAGGCCAGTAGCATATATAATAAATGTTATAGATAAAATCCACTAATGGCTGCTAACATGCGTAAGACCGAGGAGAAACAAGATTTGCGTAAGTGCAAAGTGGCTTCTCCAAGATGACACTTATCAACTAGAAAGGAAAAGATAGTAACTGAAGAGTGGAAAACCTAAGAAATGCCAACAATCAAATAGTCAGCAAAACACCATCAGGAACAAGATGTATTAATATCACAAACCTCTTGATATAATGCACTGAGACAATGCAATTTTCATATTTTTGTGAAAAAATCCACATAATTTCATTCCAATCATGAGAAACATTGGGTACATTGAAATAATAAATGATAAATCATAAATGGTAAAATAATTCTCTTAAAAATGACACAAAAGACAAGGAGAGACTGAGAAATAGTTACAGACTGGAGAAATTGGAGGAGAAATAAGGAATGCATTGTAGACAGAAAAAAAAATTGGAGAATGGGGTAAAATTTGAATATGGTTTGAAGTTTATTTAAAACATATCAATATGTACTTGCTATTAATGATAATCACATAATGGCAATGTAAGATGTTAGCATTAGAGCAAGGAATATAAAACATTCTTGGTATAATTTTTGCAATTTTTCTGTAAATTAGACATAGCAAGCTTAAAAACAACAACCAAACCAAAACAAAAGATGAACAGAAAGTACATTTGGCTGTCTCTTTTGCTTCCAATGTAAAGAGAGAAGCAACCATTTAAACTAAAATTCACACAGAAGCAGTCTTGTGGGCACTACTGGTGATGGATGTATGTACCAGATAGAAGGGCCAGTCAGTTCAACCTGGAAAGAGATAAGCCAGATAAGCTTCAAAGAGATAACACTTAAAGTCTTTGTTCATTCACCATCTTTTTGATAGAGCACCCACTATGAGCAAGTCTTCTAGAAAATAGCTACATAGTGGTGAACCAAAAGGAAAAGGTATCTATGTTTATGGGATTTAATATTCTAGAAGCCAGAGTCCAATGCACATGTATGGAAAAAAAATCAGATAATTTAAGTGCAGTGATGAAAAATCAATGAGCTGATCTGATATACTAGACCTGGAGAGGGGAGCAACTTGAGAGGATGTTTGGGGCATAACTTTCTGAGGGGATAGTTAAACTATTTGGGGTAGGGCCTGTATGAGAAGGAAGTAAGTCAGCCCTGGAAAATAGACGGGGAGCAACCACTCCACATTTTCATTCCACACTGAAGAGCAGGTTGGCTGAATGCCCCAGTGCAAGCATAAATTGGTCTGTGTGTGTTCTAGAAAAAAAAGGATGCCAGCATGCTGTGCTCTTGTGAGTAATGGGAGAATAGAAGAAAATGAGCTCAAAAGGAAGGTTACTGGGTGGATTTATGTCTAGGGTGGCATAAATTTGAGTAAAAGGTGGTAATATTAATAATTATCATAGAACATTAGAAGTGAAATGGATTATATAGGCCAAACCTGAATAATACAATCCTTCTATTGAAAGGAAATAAGTCACGGTGGACCTTGTGAGTCAGCCAAGGAGTATAAATATATTCTTAGTGCATTAAGACATAGGAAGGTACTTCAAGGGAAAAAAGTGATCTGTCTGGCTGCCATGTGAATATACAATTGAGGGCAAAAATGAAAGTAGTATAAGTGATTAGAAGATTAGGAGATGATTTTAGAAGTGTTGTTGGAAGACAGAGGATAGGGGCTGGGTAGTTGATTCTATTTTGAAGGTAGAGTCAATGAGCCTTGCTTGTTCTTAGCAGACACACAGAGAAATTCCATACAAGTGGTAGCCTGACCAAAGCTACAGGGTAAGAGCAAGTACACTGTAGGATCCAATAGCATGTTCCGTGGTGAATGCGAAGGGGCACAGTGAGGGTAGCTAAGCTAGCCACAGATGGGACGGGAGCTGAATCATCTAAGTTCTTAGACCTGTGGTCATTTGAAAGTTCTTGACATGAAAGTGAAATGATTTAATTTTTGGAAAATTGACTCTAGTGTAACTACAAGAGGAAAATAAAAAGATAAAATTAAAAACAAAACCAGCTGAAAACAGAGCCATCTCTTGCCAGTTAGAAAAGTAAATAAGAAATCACAAAATTTCCAAGGTGGCACAGTAAAGTGAGGGAATTTTTTACTGAGAACTCTCCCCATTTATTTATCTTCACAGTATAATTAATTGTTGACTCATGGACTTCTGGGTAGGGTCACTGAATCAGAAAGGCAGCGCCAAGAGGAAGACCTCACGGATGAATTAGCTTCAGGTCTCCTGTACCTTCTTTCTCCTGCTCTAGTGTTATTCTTGGGTTTTTTCTAAGTTTTAGCAATATTTTTCTGGGTGTGACTCATGTGCAATTTTGAGAAACTTGACATGGGGACAGAGCCAGGTATCTTGTATCCCTGAAGACATGTAAACTTGTCAGTTGTGGGCTGGTGATATAATTTACAATGCAACCCTGTAAAACAACTTGCTCTTTGCAGGGAAATGGAGCCCTGACAAGAAGAAATCTCTGTGGCCTAATTGTAGCTAGGTTTTCCATTGTTTCTGTGGCAGCAGCTTGGCTAGGTTTGGTGCATCCTAGTAACTGGCCAGACAGTTACAATTTTGTTGTCATTGTGTTTGCCAAGCTCAGCACAATTTTAGGCTTTTCTTAATATCTACCCCAGTATCCCATGATCTTAGAGGAATGGCCATAGAACTCCACACTTAACCTGAAGGAATTGAGACATAATTGGATACACCAAGGTCATGACTTATCTCTTCATGAAATTATCTGATGTCTTTCTCTTCTAATAAAGTTCTTGTAAAATGATGTTGATAGAAAGCTAGAGAATGGGATTAGTTCAGATATGTCATCCTGATAATATCTATAGTCAAATGATTATCTTTCTGCTATTAATTGTTTCTTGTTCTTTTTCTCCACAGTGTACTATAATAACTATTTGCATTCCTGTTATTATGCCAATAAGATGACTTTTGTTCAGCTATTAACCTGGATAATCATACCTAAAGTTAAAGCTTGTGGAATGTCTGCAGTTTTTATTCTATTGCTAGATCCTCAGAGTCTAGAAGAGAGTCTGGAGCACATAGTGTATACTCAAAACTATATGTTGAATAAATAAGTTCAAATACTGACTTAGCAAATCTACTCTAATGGTTGGAAACTAATACTACAAATGATGCAATTTCCCAAGAAGAACATGTTTTCTTAAGAGTTAGCCAGGGAGTTGATGGGCTTGTGTGTTAGTCTGAAACATAAAAAAGAATTCAACATGCTGATAACTGTAAAACTATGAGGATAGCAATTTCATGGTCAGCTTATTAACTTGGCGGGCCTAGATTCTACAGTGCACAAAAATGTTGAATTGTACGATTTCTCCTTATTCATTGTTTTTTTTTTTGTTGTTAGCTATATCCACTAATATATACTTTATTTCACACTCTGTGTGAGTTTTGTGTAATATCTGGCACCATCAGGATTGTTTTATATTTCTATTCCATAGCTTTTTCTAAGAGCTATGCTGAGAATAACATGCCTATAGCATGCCTATGTTTGCCAGCTGTGTTCTAACCAAGGAGTTGCCATAAATTTTTAAATATTACATTCTGTGTAAACCTACAGTCATGTGTTTCAGAACAGCATGGATTTTTTTTTTTATCTTTTTGAGACAGGGTCTCTATGCAGTTCAGGCTGGCCTTGAGCTCACTTTGTAGCCTAGGCTGGTCTTGAACTCACAATGATCCTCCTGTCTTAGCCTCCCAAGAGCTGGGATTACAGGCATGAGCCATCACACCCAACTCTACCATGGATTTTTCACAGTGGAAGTAGGATCTCTGGGGTTGAGTGTAGTCTCTACCATGATCATGAAAGTAGACTATACAAAATGGGTGGGGCCTAGTGGAAGCAAACATTTTTGTAGCGCCATTAAAAAGAAGACTTCAAAACCTTAGTTTTTTCAGCTATGAAATAAAAGTTTTAGAGGAAAGTAAATTTTAATCTGTGCAATTTAAAGCAAGTAATCTGGTAAGTTTTTTTTTTTCTGACTAATTGACCAGAGTCATTTTCTGAGCATAATCTGCCTGTGATGGTTATGAGCCATTTTTACCATGAAAGATAAATGTGAAATACCTAACTCTAGGACTATTGAGTACAGGCTATGTCATGATTGTGAAAATCTATTGTATTAAGAAGTTGAGAAGAGGAGAAGCTGGGAAGATGGCAGATCAATAAGCAGCAAAGTAAATAGCCTCTCTGAGAGGAACAGCTGAAATGCTGGGATATAGCATTCTGGAGAAGACCAGACAGAAGGAGATGGATCCTCTCAACCCAGGAAGAAACCAAAGTGGGGGGAAAAAAAAGAAAGATAAGACAAGACAAGACAAGAAAAACATGGACAGAAGGCTGTACCAGACACACTCTCACCAGAGCTGGTCCCCACTGTGAGCAAAATGCCATTGGAATCTGAAAATGCATGGTCACGGTGAAGTTGGGTGTTGGCAAGCCCAAGGGCTTCAGTGGGAGGACATGGTGACAGAGGGGAGCAGCAGACGGGAGTACATGGGCTGGCGGAGACTGGAGAAGTACACCGGCTTGCGGTAGGGGTGGGGAACTCAGTCCTCCCTTGGGTGTGTGCGACTGGCTGAGCAACATTTTGGAGTTGGGCAGAATAAGCCCAGAACCAGAATTGCAGCCAGCTTCACTCAGCAACTTCTAGTGCAGAGCAGATTGGTGACAATTGCTGGGACTGAGTCCCGCCCCTATGCATGATCCAATAGCCAAGACTGAGGTTTCTCTAAAGCTATCCCTAACCGGTTCTGACCTAAGGGCACACAGTAATATGGTGAAGACTCCCAGTGGTTTACCAGCTCAGAAGGGAGGGGCCAGCCTGCCCTGTTTGTACTCCAGTGGTCACCAGCAGATGAGGGAGGGCAGCAATCCCTAGCCAGCATGCTTCAGAGGAATTATAACCAATACAGGAATTGCTGGGGACCCCCACTATCCACTTGTCTGGAAGAAACCAGAAACATGACAAGAGGAAGAAGCAAAAGGAAATAAATCACCAGCCTCCAACCCAAGCAGTACTGGTTCAGGAAAGGTGAACACAGAAGAGATCAGGGGTTGCACACCTGCAGTTTCTGAAGAAACAGCATGTGACATAAAGAAATATCTTTGTGAAATTATAAAAGAACTTAAAATAGAAATACTAATACAAGTAAAGGAAGATATAAGAAAAATAAAAGAAATGTGAAACACCTCTCAAGAAGACACAGATGGAAGAATACAGGAGCATAGAAAAAGGAGGGAAACATTCGATGAAAAATATTTTAAAAATCTAGAATACATGAAACAGATTCAAAGAGATTAACAGGAAATTAAAAACTCTATTGAAAGCTGGCAAAACTTCTTGAAAGAAACTAGATAGACTATCAAACCTTGATGACAGGTTTGCAGCTTTTGATCACAAAAGGAGAAATCTTTTAAAAATAAAGAGCCAGGAAGTAACAATACAAAGACTAGAAGATGACAAGAGGATCTATAACTTAAGAATAAAAAATGTAATAATAAATAATAAAAGAAGCAGGGGTTAACACAAATGAGAAAGGCTATTTATAGAAATAATTAAATAAACCTTCCCAAGCATAGGAAAAGGAAATGATATTCAGATATATGAGGCATACAGAACTCTAGCCAGCTATAACTGAAATAGATCTATACCCAGACATATAATAATCAAGATCCCAGAAATTCAGCACAAGAACAGAATATTAAAAGTTGTCAGAGAAAAGAAACAGATCACCTATAAAGGAAAACTCATCAGAATCATGACTTCTCAACACAACCATCAAATCCAGAAGAAATTGGAGTGAAGTATTCCAAGCCCTGAAAGAAATAACCTCCAACCCAGATTGATGTACCCTGCAAAACTCTCTCTCATAATTACTGGAGAAATAAGATGCTTCCATGACAAAGAGGAACTGGGAGAGTTCATGACCACCAATTCAACCCTAGAAAAAATACTGAAGCACATTCTAGAGAGAGAAAAAAAGACCTTGGCTTCAGGAACAGTAGCAGAGGGGGCTTGTTGAACAGGACAGACATTGAAATGAACAGGAAAAGTAGACAAACAATGACAGAAAAATAGCATGGCAGAGATGAGGCAGAGAAGGTTGGCCATAATCACTAACACAGATGGCCTTGATACACTAATAAAAAGAAACATAGGCAGAGTGGATCAGGAGACAGGGTCCATCAAGATGCTCTATATAAGAAATATAATTAACCTGAAAGAGGGTTTATGGACTGAAAGTCAAAGATGAGAAAATAATGCTCTATGTAACAGGGAGCCAGAAAAAAGTGGGAGTAGCTCACCCCTCAGCTGCAGACTGGTTGGAAAGACATAACACTTTTATATAATGGAGAACTACTCAGCTATAAGGAAGAAAAACCTTGAGGATCCTGTAGGTAAATGGATACAACTTGAGATCAAGCTCAGGGGTAAAAAAGTTCAGAACCACTTAGGTAAATAGCAGGTTGCCTCTGTAATCTAAAAACTAAGAGTTAGTGTGATACAAAATGTACAATGCACCCTGTGAAAGTGAAAGGGGAGGAATTGTGTAAAAAGGAAAGGCAGAGGATATTGCTAATCTTGTATCATGATTTGAAACCCATATTGTTTTCATCGCTCTGTTTAATTTGGTTATTTTCTGTTCCAGTTTGTCTACTTGTACTAGATTTGATGGCATGGACAGCTATTCCAAAGATAGCAGTATATACTATGGTAACCATTTATAATTTCCTATTAACTTAATCTGAAGTCCTGTATTGCTATCACTGTCTTGTTTTGACTTATTTTATTTGAATCTGTTTTGTTTGATCACTGTCTTGTCTTGACTGATTTTATTCAAATCTGTTATGTTTGATTGTATCAAGTCTGAGAGTATAGACAACTACTCTGAAGACAGTAAGATTCACTATGATACCCATTCTGGTTTGACTATTACATTCTTTTGAAGTCCTATAATGTCTCCATTGTTTTGTTTTTATTGATTTTGTTCTATACAGCTATGTTCAATTTTAATGTGCCTGATGATATGGACAATTCTATTGAAGATAACAAGAGACACCATGGTAACCATTGTAGATCACCTTGAATTTTTGTTTTAAGTCATGTACTATGTCCATCCTTTTGTTTTGACTGACCCCATTTTGTTTTTTCTCATTTGGTTTTATTCTCTTCAAAATAAAATTTTTTAAAAAGAGAAATTGAACACAGAAGAAAGTAGAATATCCACTTGATCTGTGTACTTGATTAAAATAGGTTTCATAATAAAGAGAAAAACTAGCCATTTATAGTTACATTCCATTTTGCAGTTTGAAGAGCTCTTTCAAACGTATTTTAGTATACGAATTTTGAATGTTACTGAAAATTATGGAAAATAAAGGTCAGAGAAAGACACACCTGTGAGAAGTAAAACTGAGGGGATGACATGGGGATCTCTTAATGCACAGGTTCTTTCTTCTGTCATCACATGAGAGCATTGAACTATCTCTAGGCCTCAGAAAACTAAATTATATCTATGTGTCCATATAGCTACAACATTTACTGAGCACCCTTTGCTATTGGGCATTATTTGAATATTTGCATATTCATGCCTCAGTGTTCACCTTTATGCTGGAGACCTTTACCTCTCAACTCTAGACCCATTCTCTCTGATCCCTGGATCTTCTCACTCTGCCGCACTCATCTTTGCACCCTGGAAGGTGGTTGTGGTTGTGGTTGTGTAGCATTGAGAAGCTCTCTCAGCCTGTGTGTATTTGAGCAACAGGGACACCCATGAGAGCTGAGGAAAAATAATGAGATCTGGGTATTTAATTTCCTGGTTCTTGACCTGTGGAAATGCTGCCAACTGACTTGACCCTTGATCCAAGTCACCACACTTGAGAGAAACACTCACAGTACCCTTTCACTTTCTCCCTCTGTCTTCCTTTATGCTCTAGTATTAGATTTCTTTTCTTCATCATATCTGGCAATAGTAAAGGTATTTGTTCTTAAGAACCCTGAATACTACTTTATCCTTGGAAGGTTAAGTATCCTTATTATACCTTGTAGGTATTACCCTTATAAAACAATTATGAAATGACACAAGTTGAGTGAGTCATCTGCTTCCTATTCATAACTGCTAGACTGATTTAGTATTATTATTACATATGCTATAAATGGGCAAACTGAGGTCCAAGAAGGCTCCAAAATCCAACAACTTGCAAATCTAGGTATTATTTTCTGCTTCCAGAGATAGCATACTGAGCATTGATTCCAGAAGGAAGACTGACCTGTATGTGTAGATAACATTGCATAATAGAGCTTTCCTGAATTGACAGGGATCCAATTCTCAGAAACACACCACTGTCATTAAAAATGGTTATGTTTTGAGATTTATAACATGTTTCTAAAATAAAACAACAGCAATAGTATTAGACAAGATTACATCTGGTCTCTCAGCACACAATTCTGTCTTTCTTGCACTACTACGGTTTGCTTAGAAATAAGCCTTTATCACATTGCCATTTATATAAAAACCCTCTATATGGTCAAGTATCTTACCTCCTTGACTGTACTTACAAAACCTTTTTAAATGAGCCTTCTATAGAATCCTCCAGTCTCAACTCTATCATCTTTCCAGTGGTTCACATCTGAGGATCAATTTTTCTCTCAAGGATCACTTGGCAGTGTCTGGAGACATTTGGTTATCAGAACAAACAGAGGTGCTACAGAGGCCAAGGAGACTGCTAAATTCCTCAATGCACACGCAACCTCTGGAGCACTTACTTGGTTCAAAATGCCAAGTAGAGTTGCTGTTGAGAAAACTTATTTTATTCTCCCACATGGAACTCCTGTTCCTTCAGTTTTCTGCATCATAACTATTGTCTATGAGATTCTGTGGCAGGCACTGTGCTTTGGATGTGATTTAATTCCATGCCTTTGCTACCTTTATGCTGGTATGTATGCAGCTCCTTCAGCTAGAATGCCTTCCCACTTTCTTCTTTGTGGCTCTATTTTTCTCATTTTTGAGACTCAAGTTGCACCCCATTCCTAGCACTATGGGCAAAGCCACAGATGCCTGAGCTCAATTCTCACACACTTCATTTACCTTTCCAGTATAACCTTTTACCTATTCAAATCTATAGCTCAAACTTTCTAAGCACTTAGAAAAAGCAGCAACCATGTGATTTGTGCCTCTCCTTCCATTTTAGCCCAGCATTTGATGTAAGTTACGTTTTCATCATTTGAACGAACAGTGGATAGATTTCTGAAGAATAGTGTTATTTAATTTTTATAGATGAAGTCAAGTTTTAAAATTCATTTAAACATGCTATGAAAAAGCTTCATGAATTCTTTGGTGAAATGAACATTTTTCTTAAAAGTGTACACTTATAAATTACATTTCTCTATCCCATTTACCTTTTGTTTCTCTTTTCAATGTTAAAAAAGTATGGACATGTGTACACCTACTTTTCTTAAAGCAAAAAAAAAATCAATATTTTGTCATCTCTATAGTACTCTAGTTTTTTTTAATGAGAAACCAATATTTCTGAATGTATTCCTGAACAGCATCATGTTGAGAATATGATATGTCAGTTCTTAGCCACATGCACAAAGGGAAGATATCATCCCACAGCCATTCCATTGGTTCCCTGGAACTGTTGGCTACTGTTAGGTGTGTTCTGAGCTGGAGCTTTATGTTTCTCATACTATTGCAAAATAGAAATTTAGAGCCTGACAGGCATTCCTGCATAGACTTACACCCTGTGTAAGGTCATCTTCATTTGGGTGAAGAGGACACATTTCGTGTGTTTTGAATGCTTTGTCAAAAGAAAGAACTCTTAAGAAGTGTGTGAGGCTAATAGCCACGTGAGTGAGCAGGAGGGTGTCTTGAAGGTATTAAAAGAGAAAAGAGTGTGGAAGAGGGTATATAGCGGTGTCTCACAAGATTGACCTTTCGAATGTCTTCTTTCCATAGGAGATGGCTTAAGGGTGGGTGGAAGTATGGTAATAGGAAAAGAAGTCCTCTTGGTGTGCTAAGAGCAAAGTGGACATGTCAAAGTCCATTTCAGGAAAGCTCAGAATTAATTGCTTTTAATGCTATATCAATACCAATGGGCCTTTTGTATTGTTAATAATATATCTATTTTTTTATTTATTAATTTTATTTTCTCCCTTCCCATTTCTGGCCTTTTCCTTTGATACTGTAGGAGATTTAAATGGTGTCCCTTTTTAGTATTTTTAGACAAGAAAAAATACCACTATATTGTCCTTACAGTCCATTTTCCATACAATTTTTACTTTTATTCTTGATTGGAATTTACCATGCTTAAAGCAACATATGCTTTTAGTATGATTAAAGAAGTTAGAACTCCCAAGTTTATTACTTTCTGTTTCTTTTGGGTCCAGATGTACTAACTTGTTTAAAGAAAGAAGAAAGTGGAAAGATGATAAAAGGAAAAATTGCTTATTTACATAGTTACTAGCCCCATGTAAAGTAAGGAGTACCACCCAATGTCATAATTGTCAAAAGTGGGAGCAAAACCAAGGATTCCAAAGCTAAGACAAAGAGAATTGTCCCGCATAATGAGGCTCCTAATCTTGCCTTTTCTGTTGGTGTAGACTGTCTAGTTCATAAAAATGCCAAGAACCATCCTTCATATCTTCATATAAGAAGCAAATGCACTAGATATTCTTGTGTACTCCATCCTCAGCTGAAGAGTAGTGGGTCTGGTTATGCAGGAGATGTCTATGTAGCAGAAACAGAGAGAGACGTTGAAAATCAAAAGTCACTGGAGCTCTCTGGATGAGAAGTCCTAATGTGTTCCCTCCTTTGCCTTGAGTATAGTCTGCAGCTAGGTGGGGTGACTTCCAGAGTGGGACACTTAACTAAACTTCAGAAGTGAGTACACAGTCCAGGTAGTGAAATAAAAATGAAGGACAGCCTTTGGTGAGCTCATCTTCTCTCCTCTTCGTTTCCTCCCCATATTCTACTGTCTCTCCAGTTACAGCAAAAAAGTGCTGAGAACTAACAGTATTGAAGCACTGCAGATGATACTGAGAGTCAGAAAGTCACTAAAATTATGTTTAAAGAATAGAAGTCCCAGGCCTGGACACCTGAGAATGAGCAAAACAGAGACTATAATGTGACAGTGCAAGTAAAAAGCAGTGTAAAAATAAAGGAAGGAAAGTGGCTTAGAAAAGTCAAAGATTTTGTAGGGAAAAAAAAACTCAAATGAATAAGCAGGAAAACATTTCCATGAGGTATAACCTAGAGTACCTTTGCACTAAAGAATAAGTTAAAATTAAAATAATGCCACAAGGATTCAAAGGCAAAACTAAAACCATTTGTCGGAGGGAAAAGTGAGAGGGAGATTCTAGACTGAAGGGAAAAAAATGAGAGTCACAACAAAGCCATTACATAACTAACTTGAAATAACTTCATAACAATAAGAAGCAGAGAAAATATAGCCAAAATTTGAAGTTTTGCCTTGAAGTGCTAGAGATCTTCACAGTGATGGCTAATGAAAAAGTCAGAGATTAAATCCATTTTAGAGAAACGAAGAGGAGGACTGACAGAAGAAAAGGCTTCCACAATAAAAAAAAGCCATATTTTAACAAAAAGATTTTCCAAAACCAGTGACTTTTAGTGTATAGAACTAAATCTGAAGTTCAGAAGAGCATGCTAGATTCTAAGAACATTTTATATGGTGTCCTCAATCTGAGATGTGCGTTGATTGGGGCACTGGATCAAATTCCTGTTCTTCAGGTATATAGACGAACATTGCATACTTTTGATGAGGTAGGACGCTGATAGCACTTGCAGTGTGATTAGCAAACAATGAATGCTTAAATTAAAAAATATATATTAAAAGGTACTTTGCCGGTAACCCTCTCAAAATACTCTCCTTTGTTTGAGCTCACCTGTATCATCATTTTTGCTACTTTCAGGAGTAGTTCTGAAAGTCCTCTTTTGTGTCTTTAATTGTGACATTGTGGCTATCTTGATATCCTGAACTGATTCAAAATGTTTACCTTTCATGGTCGTTTTTCCTTTGTGGAAAATCTGGAAGTCTCATGGTGCCAAATCTAGCGACTAAGGTGAGTCACCAGCATTGACTGTATTTTTGAAAGAGATCAATGGCAATGTGTTTTTTACTACTTACACATTTTATATTTCAACCTTCACCATATATTTCAATCACACCTCATACAATCTCAAGTACAGTAAAGCAATATCTACAAAATTCTCTGTTAGGATTTTTCCAAGATGACTGTAATTGCTAGGTATTGCAAACATATACTAATAAAAATAAGTAAATTTTTTTTGTTTGAAGTGTGAAAAGAATTATGTGCAACAATAATGTAACCCACATGTAAAGAATATAAGCAGACAGCCACAAATATTAACAAATTACATAACACTAGTAAGTTTTGTTTTCCAAAGGTGCTACCATAAAACCCAAACATCTAAGGGATGAAACAAAATTACTTAAGAGTAGAGAAACTGAGATTAAAAAAAAAATGGTGAAGGAAGTGACACTGAAATACACAGAGGTATATTAGTTGTACACATCATTAATATATAACAAAGAATGCCTGTACGTTAGCAGTTGGGCTAAAGACATTTAATCTGAATAATTCTCTAGGACTTAGGACCAGAACATTTTACATTTAGAGTTGGAGTTTAGTACAGTAGAAGTTAAACAGTGACATCAGCAGAGGGAAGAGGCACATGGAACAAAGCCTGGAAGAAACCGGGCACAAGGTTCCAAGTGTCCTTTCCCAGTTAAGTCTCAGAGAGCACAACTAATTCCTATAACATATTGTGTTATAGCACATGCAAAATGTGTCAGGAAGCAACTCTGGAGTCTAGGTTTTATGTGGAAGGATAGTTACATAGGCCTGAAGTGCTTGCATGACAGATTTTAGTTACTGATGCTTCAGATCCTAGAGGGACAGCAGGTGTTACACTGTCAGTTATTACCTCTCTAGATGAATTAATACAGTGAAGCTCAAGGCCCTAAACACACACACACACACACACTCATCACTCAGAACACTCCATGAGCTCAATTCTCAGGAGCTGCTGTGGGACCAACCATCAAAATAGACCTTCTTTGGGAAGGTATAAAATGTGAACAACCCAGATCTTTTGAGTTAACACTTTTTCTACATAACATGTGATCAAAGAAAGTTCCAAAATTCAGAGATGGAGAAATGTAAGAGATTGATGTTTTCACTAGAAGACTTAAAATAATGGCATAAAAATTTTCACATTTTTAATGTCATTTGTAGATATTAGTGGGTTGTTTGGGGGAAAAATTCTCGTGTAAAAATATTTGAAAATTTAATTTTTAATTTGTTAGCCTCATGAAAAATTAACCAGTTAGAAGGCATATACAGAATTTTTCCATCTTTTCAACAACTCATATTTATCCTTCTATTTATGTACATACTTAGAAAAATATCCTTCCCTATTTTTAACAATGATTATTTTTTTGGTTGGGAAAAGTTTAATTCTTTATTTGTATCTACATCTCTTAGATTTTAAGATAGTATGTACTATAGATAAAATAGTTTTTTCTTTAAGAAGAAAAGAGTAAAAGACAGGAAATTCATGATTTACTGAGGCTTGTTTAATATATGCTAGATAAGTGGCTATCATTTTACAGGAAATTCAAGCATTGTATAGGTAAAAGAAACACACAAAGTAAATACTGTTTTCTTTCTTCCTGAATTGTTTCTTTAATCTAAGAATGCCACAGAAAACTTTTTTTTTCATACTAATTTTCTTCATTAAGTTCAATATAACAGTGCCAACATCTTTCTTTAGTGCAGGGAGCCTCTGACTGCCAGTGGGAAGGTAGGTTTTTTTTTTTTTTTTCCTTTTGGCTAGAAGATGGCAGTGTAAAAAGATGTCATTGATCAGTGAGGTCAAAGAAAATATCTGAAAATAAGAAAAATGTTAGTGGTAAAATGTATTTTTAAATGTCATAATGACTAAAGAACAGCAATTATTTATTCCATTCTATAAACAACAGTGATGCTTTATGACAAATACAAATAATCATCACTTAGAGCTAAGAACAAATTATGGAGAGAGATGTGTGAAACATGTAATAGCAAAAATATACTATCTCTGGAATTGCTAATCAAGGAGCTTAGCAGACTATTTTCTTTATGAAATGATCACTTAAATGGTGATGATTACATGTTCTTGCACAAATATACAAACACATTTAAATATCGCTTAAAATTGTTCTATTATCCTATATCAAATAAAGATGTTAATGCAAAAGACCTACTATACTGCAGTAACAAAACTGAGAGCTAAGACTTTTAAACCACAACTTGCTCCCACCTGGTACCCTACTTCTCCTGGTTATAGAAGCTTTACTGCAGGTGAGTGTGGTTGAAACAAGAGCTCTTTCACCCTAGAAGGGGCAGGGGACACTTCTTAACTCCCTCCCATATTGCAGCAGCAGTATTCTAGGGAGGCACAGGAAGGTGGGCTCACTTCTCTCTCCATTCCTCATTTGTAGATCTGCGTCTTAGCTCTTGCATTCCAAGAATACTGGGGTTCCAAGTGGCCCTCAGCTGGTTTACTCCTAGAGTGGAGGTTCTATGCTGGGAAGGTTAATCTGAGAAGGTTGGAGTGTACCCTCTTCTCCCCAGGACTTGTTTATACTTCCAGTACATCACTTAGACAGATGTGGACTGCTGGCTTCTGCACTCAGCAGGGTGCGATGGAGCAGAAGTTCTGTCCAGGGGAAGATATCCATGGTAAGAGTCAAAAGCCCCACGTGTTTGCAGAGGAGTCTATCTGAAAGAAGGCTTAAAGAAGTTCATGGTTAAGGTTCTTTAGAAAGCAATATAAGGGCTGGGGATTTAGCTCAGTGCCATAAGTGCCTGCCTGGTAAGCACAAGGTCATGAGTTCAATCCCCGGTACCAAAAAATAAATAAACAAATAAATAAATAATAAAAAAGAACGCAATTTGGATCTTGTAGATAAGCAATTCCAAAAAAAAAAAAAAAAAAGAAAAGAAACAGTTGGCTCCATGACACCAGCAGTAATGAGCAAAATGGCAGACTATCCAGAAGCTTATTAGAGAGAATCAGAGGAGAGAAAGCCATGAAGGGTCCCACTGGGATCACTCTTCCTTGTGAGTCTGGAATGTTGACATATTTGCTCATATACACACATTCAGGAGTAATCAGAATATTGAGCTGATTCTGAAGCATTCCCAAACCAGACATGGCGCCATCAGTTAAGGTAAGAGACACACAATGGGTTCAACAAACTAAATAAAAAATAAGCTACTACTGCTTCCTTGAAAACCTGGCTTAAAAATAAAACCACACTCATGCTTGGTGACCCGAAAGACTGTCCTCGTGTTCAAGGTTGTACCTACTCAAGACTGAGAAGGGAATAATTTCCAAACTACCTGTCCCTGGCTAAACATGATGTAAAAATTATAAACTCTCTGAAAGTAATCCAAATCACAAATATCTAACAAAACCTAAAAATCTAATTGATTAAGGGAAGCTTAAATATATAACTAATAAGTAGCTTATACTGACCCAGGGCAAGAACTATGAAGGCAGAGCAAAATAAAAATTAAAAACAAACAAACAAACAAACAAACACCAGAGAAAATACTTACCTGGCAGGGAAGATACCATGATCACAAAGGCTTATAGATTGCACTCGGGATGTGCTGACCCCTGCGATTTCCCCAGATGTGAGAAACTTGACTACATAATTTGTGGTAGTCAGGAACTGTGTTCACGCTTTCCCCTGGCAATTAAAAAAAAAAAAAGGGGGTGTGTGGGACTGATAACCATATTTCTAGGTTCTTGTTGGATTGTTGAACAGATCTGTTTGCACTTTCACTGCTTGGGTTTCCACTTTGTTTGCTTTGATTTTGTAACTTGAGAAACTATTTCTAAAAGAACAATGTGTAATTTATCTAGTGATTTCTTACTGTTTATCTTCTTTTCTTGAAATTCTGTAATATTTCTATCCTTTTTCTGTTTTTTTCTCTTTAAATAAAAAAAGAGAGCGGAAAAGAAAGTGCTCAAAGGGATATAACTGCGTGTATGTTTGAATGTGTAAAATAGATGACCATATTGCTGAATCTTTGTTGGATCTTTGAGCAGAACTGTTTGCAGTCTCACTGTTTGAATGTTTACTATGTATCTTTTAATTTTGTAACTTGAACAACTACATCTAAGATGACATTATGTAATTTATCAACTAGTGATTTCTTAGTGTTTTTTTCTTTTTCCTTTTAGAATTTTGTATTGTTGCTACCCTATTTTCTTTTGCTTTTTTTCTCTTTAAATAAAATACAATAAAAAAAGGAGGGGCTGGGGGTTTAGCTCAGGGGCATAAGCGCCTGCCTTGCGAGCGCGCTGTCGTGAGTTCGATCCCTGGCACCGATTGAAAAAAAAAAAAATGGAAATGTCTCATCAGGGAGATCAGAGACTTCACAATACTCAGAAAATATGTGTCATGGATTATTTAGCTCAATCATGTTTCTAAATAAAGAAACATACATACACACACACACAAGCACAGACTTTTTGGTGGGTCAGTATCTAGACTTAATTGTGTTTAGAGAAATAAAGGAAGATGAGATAATGATGACATATCAAGTAATATTAGTGAAAGAAAAGTTATGCACAATACTATGTCCAGATGAAAATTTTGGATTTGGAAGGTACAAAAGTGAGAAATTTATTAGAAGACTTCAATAAAGATTTGAGTTGTTAAAAGAATCAATAAACTTGAAGGTAGATCAGTGGAGATTATACAATTTGAATATAAAAAAATGAATGAAGACTAATTTTAACAGAGAAATGTGGGTACCTTTAAATATACTAACAGATGTAATGGGAAATATAGAAGGACATAGAGGAAATGTTTAAGTTAAATCGGAAGACTTTCAGAATTTGATGACCAGTGCTCATCTACATGTCTAAAAAGTTCAAAGACAAAGAGATCTATATCCAGATATGTTACTTTGTAATAAAAATGTTGAAAGTCAAACATAAAGGAAAGTACTCACCATATACAAGGGCACCACGGTGAGTTCAGTACCTGGCATCTTTTCTGGAACAATAGAAGTTATAGGCAGTGGGATGATATTAAAACACTGGACAAAATAACTATTAGTGATGAAGCCTATATGCACTGAAGCTGTTGCTCAAATCTGATGGTGAAATAAAGACCTCCCAAAATAAACAAAAGCAGAGAGTGCAATATTAGCACATTTACCTTACAAAACCTACTAAAGCAACTTTAGGCTGAAAGTGAGAACAGACATTAATTTGAGTTTATGTGAAAAAAATTTAAGAAACTACAGTAGAGGTAATTATGTAGGTAATGATGAAAGATAGCATAATTACACATTTCTTTCTCAGTATGCAAATGCATAAAACAATATCTATAAAATCATGTTGTTTTACCTATAACATATAGAACTGCCATATATTTGACAATAAAACCCAAATGAAGGAAGCTGTACTGGAAAAAGGAAGTGACACCAGATGGTAACTTGGATCCATAGGAAGAAATGAAGAATCAGAGACGGTAAATAACTTAGCTTAATTTAAAAATAAAGTAGTGTATAAATGTAATTGTGCTCTTTCTTATCTGCTGAAAAAGATATATGTTTCTAAAGATATGATTATAACAATATCATTGTTTGGTTTTATATATATATATATATAGTAAGAGAACAATATAAGAATAACATTTCTGTTTTTGAACTGGGGGTGTAGGTTAGTGGCAGAGCAGGTTCAATGCCCAGCACTTCAAAAAAATTTCTTATAGTATACTGAAATTAATATGAAGATGAAATAGGTTCTGGTAAATTAAAAGGTATATTATAGCCTGGAGATTTATCACTAAGAATGTAGCTCTAAAAGTGTTGTTAAATATCATTCATAAATTAAAATAGGATTCTAGAAAAGATTCACTGAAGCCAAAAGGAAATAGTAAGCAATGAAAATAAGAATGGAGGAGGGAAACAACTTAAGCAATGTTTGACCGACATCCCTTTGTGTAATCACTCTATATTCAATGATCTGATAGATTTATAAGTTGAATAATTTTTCTTTTAGACTCATTTCCCTCCTAAAATTAAGATTCTAATCACAATAGTCCTTACATTTTGAATATTTTAAGAAAATTAATATGAGAACTTGAACCAGATTTTGTTTCAGGTGATTCCTGTGTTAAATTTTCTGCTTCACTGTATTCCTCTAAAATATTTGCTTAATGATAAAACTCACAGGGATGCACAGAAGAGGGTACACATTGAGATACACACTTTATCTCAAATCATCATTTTCTATATTCACCTAGTATTTATTCTTTAATACATTGATGTAAAAAGATGCATTTATTTATGTATATGTTCTGACACATACGTATTTAGAGGATCAAAAATAGCCAGTAAATTTGGAATACATAACACAACCATTTGATGTCTCAATACCCTGATATCTTTTGAAGGGGAGTCTACTGATACATAGTTACATATTGAAGGTATATACTATGATTAATGGTGTTCATAATTAGACACAGAGCATTGTGCACATTTATTATTATGCACAGAGTATTGTGTATATTTATTTAGGACAATATGTTGTTTGATAGTGTATGTATCATCTATGTTTATATACATTCATATATTCATAAATAATATATAAGTTTAGATAATGGCATATGTATATATGTACATACACATACATATTGAAGTACTCTCTAAAATGAAGCATTGTGCTTATTTATTTTAAATTTTATTTTAAAGAGAATAAAACCAAGCAAAATAAAACAGAATAAAGCCAATCAAAACAAGACAGTGTGACACAGGATTTCAAAACAAGGTAATAGGGATTCAACAGTGGTTACCACAGTGCCTCTTGCCTGAAAAATCACTGCCCATACCTTCAGATATAATAAGATCAAACAAAACATAAAAAGAATAGAACTAATAAAAACAAAACACTAAATGCAATACCAGATTTCAAAACAAGATAATAGTAAATCCAAAATGGCTACCATAATATAGCGTGTCATCTTCGAAACAGCTACCCACGCCATCAGATACAACAAAATCAAACAAGACAAAACAGAATAAAATCCAACCAAATAAAACAATGAGAATGATACAGGATTTCAACACAAGATAATAGAGAATTAACAATGGCTACCACCTTCAGAAGGAGGCCCCCATATATGCTACATTGCGTGTTGCCAACCTCTGAATAGATAATCAGACTACTGGCTTTAGGCCTGCAAAATCAGTGAAACACTATGAACACTACAAGAATTAAGTTTTATTTTACTTCATTAGCTATCTTCACAGCCTGTATTTCTCTGGATCAGTGTTTGCTTACAGGGAGATGCTGGAGGATTGGCTCTCTTGTCTCCCTGCCTATGTGCCAGAAGGGGCTGACATCTGGCTCTCCCTCAGTCAGCTTGTGCATGGCACCAACTCACAGGAGATCTTAGCTTCTTGTTGACTTTTTGTTCTCCTCCCCTGCAGTCTGAGAGTGGACTTTTTGTTCTCCTCCCCTAAAGTCCACAAATGGTGCTGAATCACAGGAGAGGGCTGGCATCTGGCTCTCCTCATCAGCCCGCACGTGGTGCCGACTTACAGGAGGTCTAAGCTTCTTGTTGACTTCTTTAAAATAAAGCATTATAAATATGCTCTACTTCTTAAAAACTTGTGATCTGAGCATGGTGCCACACACCTGTAATCCGAGAACACTGAGATGCTGAGGCAGGAGAATTGCAAGTTCAAGCCCAGAATTAGCAACATAGAAGTTTAATGAACCCCTGTCAAAAAATAGGTAGTTCATTGTAAAGGCCCTGGGTTCCTAATACCACAAAAAAAAAAAGAAAAAAAAAAAAGAAAAAGGAGAAACCTGAATGTGTGCTTAACATAACCCTCTGACAGTTTGATAGATGTTTGAACCCACAGTCACAAGAATCAGACTGAATTCTGCTCCCAATTCTACCATTTACTGGCTGTGTGATCTGGTGTTTAAAATGTAACAATACTGTTTTCCTCATGGTCCTCTTTAGGATTAAGTGATTTCTTAATTTATCTAAAATTCTAGAAAGTACCAGGAAAGTAATTACTCAATACATTTTGGCACCATTTCTAACCTTTGTTTGATGCTGCTTTTCCAGGAGATAAAATTATTTTTTCATAAATGGAGCATGTGTTAAATTTAGATTGTATTTCTCATCTAAGCACATATATTCACAATATTTCAGCAGCAAATAGAAATGGCAAAATGACATCTGGGATTTGGAGGCAAATTTATTTACGTTGACAGCCTGATCAGGTACATTCCTAAAATATCAGACCCTGATCTCTGGTGCTGTAGGGCCTATATGAGAATGGCAAGCAGGAAGTACAGAGACAGAATGGCTTGTCAACTGGGGATTGGTTTATACAATGTATAACCTAATGACCAGCTATGCATCACAGTGACCAGTTGTTTCTAAGAGAAGCAACTGGAACCTAGGCAACTAAGAAACTGAAGTATACTGGCTTGGGGGAGGGCATTTTCTGTTACATCTCCCTCCTCTTTTAGTTTTCCTGGCAAATATTTGCTGAGCATATTATATGTGATCTTCTGAGACAAGGCCCAACTAGAAGCAATAACATTACAGTTGTCAGTTATCCTAGGGTGGGCCCTAGCCAAGGTCCCCCAAGTTGTCTTGTTACAGAGTTTTTCTCTACATTGTTTTAAGAAGAGACATAAATTAGATCTTTCTGTTCTATAACATTACTCTGGTAAGGTAGTGAGAGGGTTAATCTGATTTAGGAGAGTGTCCAATGTGCCATGAACACTCATCAAATCTTGGTTAAGTGTTTGATTGTTCTATTTTCTTGGGATAACCATCTGTAGAATTCAAGGCAAAAAACAAACAAACACATAGATATCAGGAGCTAATGAAGCAAGGACTGAGGTAAATAACCTAAAAAGACACAAAAATCAATGGGTGTAAGTATGGAGCAATCCTGTGAACATCCTTAGGCTTCAGCCAAGTGTGGACTGGCCAGCATCTGGAGTGATCAGAGAAGGGATTTGAGTACATCATCTGTTTAGAGTGAGTGTTTGGTCCAAGTAAATTTTTCAGCAGATCTTAGGTTGGATTTCTGAAACTTGTAGAGGTAGTTAGTGTATAGCTAGGTTACATGTGAGGGTAGGAGTGCCTACAGATATAGCTAATCTTTTAGCTAAACTTTTGTGGAGCTACTTACAACTGTTTCTGTGGGGTTTTATTTCTTGTGGCCTGTATGTGGTATTTCAATGGTAGGCCATCTCTAGGGATGATTTTCATACCAGGACCCTATAAACTTCTTCTCATTTTAGATAAGGAATGGAAGTTCAGGGCTGGTGACATGGATGCTGAAGCCTGAGCTGGCTGCAAGGGTATGGAAGCCACCACTGAGGATTAAGCTTGCAGAACATATGATGGGGGCAGGTCTGGCTTTGAATAAGATGGATATTCCTGAAATAATGGACAAAGGTTTTTTCCCCCCTAAGGTTGATATTTAAGCTAATCAGATCCCTGGAGAGGGGTTATCTTCTGGATCAGGTTTTTTTGAGTACAGGTTTGACCAAAATAGCTTTGTCCAAGGTGACTTCATTTTTAACAGAACAACTTCCATCCATAAACAGGATGTACTCAACATGTATAGTGGTCTACAGTTATTCAGGAGGCCCCATATATCATGTGGCACCTGGACAATTAGGTTTTGGCCTGAGGTAAGATTTTCAGCTTTCTTGATCAGAATGACAGTGGCTTTTAGAGGCAAAGGGAGAGAGGCAGCCTTTAGTGACTGGATCAAGATATTTGTACAGATATACATAGGCCACTGGGCACTCTCAGGGATACTATGAATAAGCATCATAGTTTTTGTAAGCTCAAGGATCCAGATTCTATAGGAAGCAGAAGCTCCAAGAAATTTGTGAAGGTTTTTTTTCTTATAAACAATTTCTTCCAGATATTTTAGAGAACTTTTGTGTCTTTCCAGCAGGCAGCTTGGTTCTAATCCAGAACTGGGGCCTTTATGAAAAGGAGCTGGCTGATAGGAGCCAGCTGAAGGCAGAGGAAGGCATTCTTTTAGTCCAGGCAGGTGTAACAGCAGGCTATGGGTGGCAGAAGATTGAAGTGATATATATGGAGGGCAGTTGCCATGGCATTAGCAGCACAGAGATCTGGAACTGACTTGACAGGCAGGAGAGATGTGTTTCAGCGGTTTGTCTATACTGTTTGCTTGGGAGGCTGTAACAATGCTGAAAGAAACAGAGAAACCTCTGATAAAAGGTGCCGGAGGCTTGAGAAAATCTGTTGTTAGAGCCTCCCTGAGCATAGTGGGAGAGTTCTTAACTTCTTGTGGCAATTAAGCTCAAGTGAGCTGGCCTTTTATCTCAGGATCTTCTCAGTTGAAGTTGAAGTTGCTGTATGACTTGCAAACAGAGAAAGTCATCTTTTAAATCTAGAATAGTCCAAAAGAGGTGTGTGGGTCAGGAACTTCAGAGTGCGAGGTGATGACTGCATTGTTGAGGGCATGGAGATCTTGTCAAAGGTGATTAACAATCTATTAGGCTGATGTGTGGCTGGATGCCTGTTTGTTCTTCCCATGACATTTGACAGTAATGGGAGGTTGTGGTGAGGTGGCAAGGTTGATGGCCAGGCCCAGAGGTGAGTCCTTAGTTCATACTTCTTCAAGGAGAGTTTTGCAAATTTCAGGACTGTGGATGTCTATCTCAGGCTGATGTGATCATCATCCTTCTCAGGGAAATGATCAGAGTTGAAAGTGCAGGGTTAGACAAGAGAGAGGCTGACTGGCTTGGTGCAAAGGAAACAGTCATTTCTAACTTGAAGAGGAGTTCTCTTCCCAGAAGCATTATGGGGACTAGCTTATACAGGAACTTATGTTTGGTGATATATCCTCCTAGGTTGCAAGTTTGTGCCTGGCAGAAGGGATGCGATGCAAGAGTCCCAGTTTCCCCAGTGATGGTGTTATGGGTTACCAATGGCCCAAATGAAGAAGGGAGCCTGTTCTGGCATAGTTTGAACCTGTCAGAATGATGAAGAGGCTGCCAACTGATCCAGGTTGAAGTTTTTGATAATTTTTATTTATTTAGTTAGTTGTTTGTTTGTTTTACTGTCCATAGTCCTTATAACTCATAGCCAGAAGGTGTGGTCATCTATCAGACTGGATTTTCTCACAGACATCAGGTAATTTTTTTGTCAGGTTCCTGGGTAACTGTTGTTAAAGGGCTTCTTGTTCCCCTTTGTGACATCTTTAAGAAGTGCTTGACTGGATTGTTTCCAAGCAAGGTAGCCTTTGAAAAGGCAATGGCAACTTATTCTTCAGGGCTGAGAGTCCAGTTTTTCTCAGTTAGAATGTGGAACTGAGAAGAAATTGTTGACAGTCTTCTTAGATGGGTGTCAGATGATACTGTCTAACCTGGATAGGTGTGTAAGCAGAAGGATTTGGAGGGAGGGCTCTATGGCCAAATGCAGACAATAGCTAGCTGGAACTAGTTCAATTGGATGGAAGTAGATGAATTGGGAGTGGGGAGTGAAGCTATAAGTGTTGGCAGCAACTACAGTGGCCAATGAGGGTGCCAAGATAGAATTCTCAGAATAGGCCCCTTTTTTTCTTTTTCTTTGAGATGCAGGGAGAAGTTTGGTTTTATTTTTAACTTCATAAAAGTCCTTTTTCCTGAAGTTAGGGAAATCCCACCTCTGAATTCCTAGTGTGTGTTGTGTACCCTTGAACTATGTCATAACATGCACAAGGTTGGGTATATCTCAGAGAAAGACCATTCAGATGATCATCTGGATGCACCTCTCATGCAGATTTAGACACAACTTAGTTAAGGAGTGTGCAAGGCCTTCATTATGCCATATGTTGATCACCACAGAAATGCAGGTAACGTCCTGCATCAGTTACCATGAATCAGTATTTCCCAGTCTTGTTACACAGATGGAGCAGCCTATTGCTTACACTGTTGATTCTACTCACATAATCCTTCAGCAGGCACTCAGAGGTAAACATTCCAAACCCCCTTCCTTTCAGGGTGACCTTAATTAACAAGGAGTTGATCAAACTGTTCTGCTTGCACTGAGTAGGACTGACAGACTGGAGTGCTCCTGGGGTTCTTACCAGAATCAGACAGGCAGGCATACAGATAGATTGTGTCCTCTTCCCTTTGGGGTCTGATGTGAATCACTGAAGTGAGAAGCCAGGAATCTTCCTCTAGACCTCTGAGTGACTTGAGAAACCTCGGAGCACATGCCTTCTTATTGGGACCCGGAGAGGTCCTTGCTCCATCCACCAGGGCCATGACTGGTGACCTGAGGTCAGCATTATCAGTCTGCCTAGCCAGTGCACCAGGTGAAACAACAAGCAGAAACACCAAAATGACACACAAGATTTAAAGGCAGATGTATTTACCTTGACAGGCACTGATTGGGATCATTACCAAAATATCAGGCCCTGATCTCTGGTGCTCTATGGCTTATCTGAGATAAGCAAGCAGGAAGTATAGAGACAGGATGGCTTGCCAATTGGGGATTGGTTTATACAATGTGCATCATATTGACCAGCTGTGTATCACAGTGACTAGCCATTTCTACAACACAGAAGCAATTGAAACTGGAACAGGAGCTATTACCTGTGCAACTAAGAAACTGAAGTAAACTGGCTGGCAGGGTACATTTTCTGTTACAATATGCCTTTTATTGTGATGGACACAACACCTGTAACACTTTTATCTATGATCCTCTTACAGTTTGCAAATTGTAATGTACAGCATGGCATGAGCTTTACCTGAGGGATGGTTGTTTTCCAGAAATCTGAATGGTTGCCTTTGTATTACATTTCATAGACTTTCTGTGGGCTATGTAAATTGAGTGATGGTGCAGTCAGCCTGCCACTTGTCCATTTGTCTTCACCTGTCCTGATTCCTTCTGTATATCTAAGCATGGGCCTTTATCTCTTTTCTTTTTTCTTTATTTTTACATCCTTAACAGTGTACCTGATACATAGCAACAAACAAATGTTTTGTAGTATTTGCTGAAAAGTCTTAACTACTCACCTTCCCAGAATACACCAAAGTCCATTGATTTTATTCTGGTGTTGCACTACTTTTGTGCAACTGCATTTACAGGAAGGCCTCCCTGGAATCCTTGGGGGATTTGTCCCAGTACACCCTGGATCCCCAAATTCATGCATACTCAAATCTCTTATAAAAATGATGCAGTGTTTGTATATAAACTACACATATCTTCCTGTATACTTTAGATCCTCTCTGGATTGCTTGTTATACCAAGTACACAATGAATGCTCAGTAAATAGTTGTTCTATTGTATTGTTTAGGAAATAATGGCAAGAAAACTATCTGTATGTGTTCAATACAGATCACATTCTAAAAATACTTTTAATCCATGGTTGGTTGAATCCATGGATATGGATGCTGCAGATACAGAAGGTCAATTGTGTTTCCCAAAGAAAATATCTAAATGTTCCTCTTAAATTAATACTTATCTGAAAATCTCTCTTTTTTCTTCCTTTATGTTACAGAGATGCATGTAATACATATGCTAAATCTAATGCTATCACTTCTTTCTTTACAAATCCCACCCATCCTCCAGAAGTGTCCACTCTGTCCCATCTGCTTTATTCACCAATATCCCACAGCCCCTCTGAATGCCACTGGCTTCACACAGATTTAAAGTCACTTTTATATTTTAGTAAAGTTATGTGTACATTCTATGTCTCCTTTTGGAATAGAAACATTGTTTTACCTAATATTCTCCATAGCACAAATAGCAACTATTTGTCAACAACAAATATTTAGTAAGGAGCCTGCTCAGTGCCAAATACTGATGCCAGTGGTGGACTGACTTCATAGACTATTTCCCTCACGTGTTTGCTGAAGATATTTGCCAAATGGATGATTAAACAAACATACATGTTGAGTAGCATGGTGTTGCAAAGCAGCTCTTTGATTTGGTATGAGATATAATGGTTCAAAATCTGGTCTGGACTTTGATATGATAACATCTTCCTCCAAGAACCTTGATTTCTTTGTTTTAAAATTGCTTTAATTGATTCACATGATAACACTGAGATAACTGACAGGGTGTGACGGTTGGGTTCTCTTAAACAAAAAGTGCTTAAACTAAAGAAAGCATCAAAAACCAGAATCTCCTTACTATCTTCCTTATGGAAGCACCATTTCAATACAAATAAAATTAGTTTCCCAAGAATGCCACTAGCTTTATACTGTTGTTCTAATTCTGGCTTGCTTGATCTATCAATGGTCTGAGCAACTCTCACAGTTCCTGGTCACAAGGGATACAAATGAAACTGGCTCCATGCTACTGCCTGTTTCTCCCAGCTCTCTGGAAAATATCTGTTTGTTGATTCTAATGGTTATACACTGTTGCTTCCCTACTACTACTAAAATATGATGGAGTGCAGTGATCCTAAGTTTTGTTTTTTGTACATTTGTTTTATTTATAGCATACAACATTATAATTACTATATGTGGGGGCATTTTCACTTTTGCAAAATACCTTCCCATCCGTTATTTACTTTGGTATCCTTGACAGGTTTGTGAGCAATCTAGGGCAGGTATGACTTTTGAAAATGAGGAAACAGAGCCTTATGGTTTGAATGGTCTGCACAAGGTTATGCAGTTGAAAAGCAGAGCATCAGTGTGTCAATGAAGCACAAGTCACCTGGTGTAATTAAACACAAGTCACCTGGTATTTTCTCTCCTCTACTGGGTGCAACAGGCTATTTGAAACTGTAGCATTCTTTATGCTAACCATTTCCTCCATTCTCCTTTGGCAGAGGCATCCATCCTGAGCTATGATGGCAGCATGTACATGAAGATCATCATGCCCATGGTCATGCATACTGAGGCAGAGGATGTTTCCTTCCGTTTCATGTCCCAGCGAGCTTATGGACTCCTGGTGGCTACTACCTCCAGGGACTCTGCGGACACACTGCGTCTGGAGTTGGACGGGGGGCGTGTCAAGCTCATGGTTAATTTAGGTATCGTATGCAGGACCCTCTGCTATTCTGTTTGGGCTTGTCTTCCCTTTCTTTTCTGATTTTCATTGGTTTGATTGGATTCTTTGTTTTTTGAAAGTTAGCTGCTCACCTCTTGTTTAATAGACCGAGGATGAAACCCAACAGCAACAAAAATCTTCTTGTTTCTGCATGAGGTTTTGATGTCAATTTCTGATTTCTGACAGTGGTGGTTTTTTTATTAGATTATTTGTTTTCTAAGTTTCCTTTCTTCGTTTTTTTGGAATCGTTTAGCTTTTGTGTAAAACACGCTACTTTGGCCCATCTTTTGATCAATCATAGTCCCATTACTCCAACTTCTTGGTCACCACTCAAAACAGTCAATGGTGAGAGTCCCAGGGAAGGAGTGAGGCAAAATGGGAGGATGAAGTTGAGAGACCTAAGCCACATGAGTAGGATGCGAAGGGCATTGTGTCTAGCTCTGCAGATACTCTGCAGACGAGAACTCTGGTATCCTTGATGACACTGGGATCTCTTTATGCATTTCCTAGTGGGATGATACATCAGATTGTTTCTGTTGTTTCACTAGAAAAGTAATTCCCTTCTTTTAGAGTCCTCGATATATGAAAGGAAAATGTGCCTCCTGACATGTATCCCTTTTTCCTTCCTAACCTGTTCAACTACCTCTCCACTGCCCTTTGTATGACAGTTGTTGTCTCACACTGTCAGCAGTCACTGTACTCCTCATAGACTATATGCTTTAAAAGCATAACAACCTCAAATTTGTCACTTTACTGGGACAGTATCTGCTCTTTCACTGCAGTTACCCAAAATGACTACTTTGGAAATTCTCCTCCTATGGCCTAGCAACCTCTCCTGACACTGGCTCTCTTTACTGGGATTTGAATTGGTTTTCTCTGGAGAATGGAGGCCTGTTGGTTTTTGGAAGAAACAAACAATTTTTATTTCTGCTTTTCCCACTCAGCAGAAAGTCACTGCCCAGTGCTGACAGGATTAGTGATATAGTTGAGTCCAAGCACTCTAAGATAATGGATTTATTTTAATAGGTAGATTATGTTTGGCTACAGTCTTTTTATAAAAATTCTAGTGGAACAGCTTGTTAGAGATATAAGAACAACATGACAGACAAATGTAGAGATATGAGACCATAAAAAGCTCTAGTTGGTGGAAAGGTAGGATTTTGAATTCATACCAGTCTTATCTGCTGCCAGGTCAACTGGTCACACTTATAAAATGCCTAAGCTTTAATTTGAAATCTGTAGGACACAGAGGACTGTTTTGAGCAGTGACTTCTCTAGCTATGTCTTTTATTTTACTTGCAGTTTGCAGCTTTTACAACATTGTGCCCTTTCTCTTGCCCAATTTCATTTGGTTTCTGTTGTTAATGTGACTCTTTGTTTTCTTTTGTTTGTGTACCTCTGTGTGTTTGGTTATCTTTTCTTGGTGTATTTTTTTTTTTTTGGTGCGTTCTTGAGTTTACAGTCCTCCCCACATCAACCATGGTAAATCAAAAGATGGTATTCAACCCTTCAAAGGCCCAAAGCCTGCGGCCCGCATAGCAAACAGCCTTGAGAACAGAGAGTACTGAGCAGCCCACAGGGATTGGCATACCCCTGCCCCTCCACCCTCCCTCCCTTTCCCCTCCTCACCTCAAATAAACTGGCATTAAGTATATATTATCCAAGCCAGCAACCAAAAAGCCGCAGAAGGGATAAAAAACAAAAGCAGAGCCAAAAAATTAAAACAAAACCAAAATCCATATACAACCCCTTCCCACAACCCCTTCCCACCTAACTCTCAGAAGAAAGAAGATGCAGATGATCTTTATGATTGTACCTACTTCAAACTTAGAGACAGACAGACATATGAGATGAATTCAGCCCCGTGGGACTCTGGAGGAACACACCCAGTGTCTATAAACAGATAATTTGCTTTTCCATATTATATGTTGATGTTTAAAGATCAAAAAGTCAACCGTGATTGTTCTCACATTTTAGAATAAAACACTAAGGACAGAGGGGAGGAAAAAAGGAGATAAACAACAAAGAAAGAGAGAGTATGATCTCGCCTGCTTTCCTTTTCTTTTGTTTCTCCTCTCTCCTCTGTCCCCCCTTTCTCTCTCTCTCTTGCCTCCCTCTTTTCCCCACTCCTCTCCCCCTCTTTCCTCTGCTCTCCCTCTTCCCTCTCCCTCTCTCTCTCATTTCCTCCCTTCCTCCTCCCCTTTCTTTCTCTCTCACATATGCTCACATACAAGCACCCGAGTTAGTCATAGATCCCACACGTATTCCTAGAAGCACACTTTTTCTATTTTAAACTGTGGCTGAAAACTGGGGCATATTCTTTTCATAGGTACATATTTTACTTTATTTTATTTTTTTGCCTTTTGGCATGCCATAAGTCTAATTCCTCCTATACTGAAATAGCTTGCCCAAAAGAGTTAGCCCCTCCTTAGAGTACCAATTGCTTCTTTGTTTCTCTAGAGGGCATTATTCATCACAATTACTGGTTTGAGTTTACTTAAACTTCTTTCAGATCTGACATGGAAAACTAAACCTAAAATCTTTGTGCTTCTATATGGGAAATTCTTCATATTCATGCCTTATTCAAAAGTTCTTCCACCCTGTCCTGAGTGGACCCTTTCAAAAACATTTTCTTTCTCTTTGCCAAAAATTCATATTATCTTTTGTCTTGGTTATAAAAGAAAACCTCTCCAAGTATAGTTTACATATAACAATGTTCCCTCAAAACTTCAAATGATCACTTTGATCTTTTACTGCTTTTTTGTTTTGTTTTGTTTTGTTTTGTCTTGTTTTGGTGTCAGGGATCGAACTCACAACTGCGCTTGCAAGACAGACGCTTATGCTACTGAGCTAAATCCCCAGCTTTTACTGCTTTTTATAGCACACCAACAATTGATAGTTCAATTTATTTATTACACATGAGCTCAGGATAGAAAAGCCTAGTAAACTATCTGCTAAATGTGAGGATCAGTACTGGAGGAAATATGAAAAACATTCCATATCACACAACATGTTTTTAAAGGCTGTGAATTTGGCTATTGATCAACCATATTTTGCTGTGTACTGAAATACATAACTGTATTTTGCTCCAGTATGTGTGAAGATTTAAAAGACTTCATGTTATTTTAATCTCACAACAATTTTGTAAGATAAATGAAAGTGTTTTTATGCTTATTTTTTCAGATGTGAAGCAAAGAAAGAAATATACAGCCTTGAAAGCTTATATTAGAAATAGAAAGCCAGGACTAGAATGCATGTCCCTAAATTGCTAGATCTTCATGGATTACCTGTTACCTCTACAGAGGAATACTGTGGATCAGTGATGCGCACATGTAATGATTTCAGATTGCTTTCGTGATAGTTTTGAAACATGCTTAGAGGGAATCTTTTTTTCCTTCACGCTTAGTTAATATGAGCTGAAGCCTGCAGAATCCTCAGCAGAGTATTGGAGTCACTTTTTCCCTCATGCAAACTCTGAGGCAGCATTATGCAGTTTGATTAATTGCATTTGAATTCTGCAGATTTTCTCTCTAGACTTGTTGACTATGTTTATGCATTATTGAAAGCATACACCTTTTAGAAACATTCATCTCTTCTGTGTTCAGCACAAAACTTACTAGTAGAGAAAATAGTCATTTCTCCTCATTTATTGAAATAAAACAAAAAAGTAAATAAAATCAAACAGCTTGCGCGCGCGCGCGCGCACACACACACACACACACACACACACAAATACAGAGATACCTTAAACACTGTGACAAGGCTCAGATTTTTTTCAAGCAGAGAGAAAACTGGCTGCTACACCAGATAGATCTTAAGGAAGTAACCTTCCCAAGTCAATTCCCCTGCTAATTTTTTCCTTAGAATATATACCGTTAATAGAAGACCACCCCTCAGAGTTTTTGAAGAAGAGACTGGGGTAGATTTTCCTCTAGAACCACTTATTTTCAGGTGAAGTAACAAAATAATTTATATCTTGATTGAAACATATTGTCTGCCATTGTGAAAGCCCCAAGTATTCACCTTGTTTCAAAGACACCATTCATATCACATGAAATCATTTGACTGTCCCGGAAGGATGAGCCCAACCCAGCACATTTCCCTAGACCAGATTTTGTCCAATACTAATAATATCTTTCACTGTACCGAAACCAAAGGGGAAAACCACTCCTTGTTGGCAGTCCTTTGGTTTGTGTCTTTAGGCTCACTTTTTCTTTTTTCTTTTCTCCTGAGCATACAGTTAGATGTTTCCCCTCCGTCTTTCATAAAACAGGAAGAGGCGTTGCTCTAGTTTTGAATGATAGTAGGTGCAGCCAATACCTAAACACCCTCCTTCTCCCTCCCTGCCTTCTGTCTCTGTCCTCCCAGGGGCATGGCCTCCTCTGTCCGGTGATCGTACCAGTTGCTCCAGGGCTGTTTGCTCCCACTTTTCTGTTGCGGTTGACGACACATGACAAACCTAACCGCACGAAACTGTACCCAGATTTTTTTTCAAGAGATGTTTCTTCTGGGGAACAAATAAACTCCCTGCCTCCTTCCTCAGAATGATTGGGTGCCATAAATTGCTCCTATCTGGATTTCACATAGTTTCATTCTGCCTCGTTGGTTGCAGTAGTTTCTTTTTCACTTGTTTGCTTAAAATGATCTACTTTGGGAAATATGTACGGTGGCGTTATCTTCCACCAGTTCTCTAACAGCTATTGGGCCAACCTTAAGCAGAAGAGCAATACAGTTTATAACTAGATATTCCCCTCTACTAGTCTTCCTTTTCACTGTCATTTAATTACTACTTTTAAATGTCTAACTTTCCCCAAATTTCTGTCGGGATTCCCACCCAAGGTAAACCAATCTTATGTTCAAATGAACAGGTTGGTTACAATTAACTAAGACGCTTCTCAAACCATTCCTGCCCAATCCTCTAGTAACATCCACTGACTCTGTTCAGGAATCTTTGTGGTGTGTATGACTCTCAAAGAGAGATTAATAAAACCACAGAACCTCTGGCACAGAACACCTTGTCTGGTCATCAGCACTAGGCAATTAGACTTTTCTTCTTCTTCTTTTTTTACATTAAAAAAATAAAACCCGAACAAATAATTTTCTCTCCTTGAGATGCAGAATCACAGAATAAAACAGGCAGGATGTCAAAGGTATCCACAGCCTCCCCCACACATACCTGCCCTGCCTTCTCCCTGAATGTTTTGGGCAACTAATTCTGCCTGGCATTCAGGCAGGAAGACAGAGATAGGCCTGTGAACGGGTTGGCCTGGAAGCCTTTGAAAGAGCAGCAGTCAGAAAAGCCCATCCACTGAGACTGCATTCTATATCTCCTTTGCCCTACACCCAATGACCCACCTCTCTAAAATCTGGGATGGGTGTTTGTGCGGTTAGCTGTTTGCAAGTGGCCATTTTATGACAGGAGAGGACCAGGTGGTATTAACCCTTTCCTTACCTCCATGGGTGATGGCAAATTTGCAAAGTTCAAAAGCATTTGGGGCCCAACTAGAGAGGGTGGAGGGAGTTTGTTAGAAAAAGAGAAAGGGTTTAATACTACCCTGAGAAAATTCAAGGACAGATTTTTAAAAATTGATATAAGGTATCAGATATCAATGAAGCACTAATTGTGTTGATACTACTTCTAAAGATAAAGTTTAAGAAAATAAATATAGAGGGAAGTATAATCTGCATTTGGTAGGGAAATTTTTTCTAATTTCCTAAGTTTAACAAAATTAATATTTCAATACCCAGGTTGGAAATACTTTATAAAAATGAGTACTTTTTTGGGAGAAGAAAAGAAACATGCTTGGTGTCTATTGTGGATATATATGTATACCAGTATATATCTCTATACATATGTGTATATATATATGTGTGTGTGTGTATATATATATGTATCCAACTTTACTAAATAATATACTGTACATATACACCCACCCTTAAACTTGTACATGCTGTATATATATATAGATATAAAATGGCCACATTTCTTGCGTGTGTCTGTCCCCGGAAGGGTGGACTGATTGTTTTTGGATGTCTGCAGCTGTTACCTTGAAGGATGCAATTTCATCTTTCATTTATTTTTCCCCATCTAGACTGTATCAGGATAAACTGTAACTCCAGTAAGTTTTCCCTCAAGTTTTATTTTGTTCTTTAAAAAAAAAAGAAAAGAAAAACTGACTTTATTTTATTTACTGTTTTATGAACTGTTTTTTTTTAATTTGAATTATTTTATTTTTTGACAGTGGATTTGCGGGGGAGGTCCTGGGGTTGGTGAGATGGAGGGTGGGGGTGATGGTCCAGGGCTGAGCATGGCTTGGGTTGTGTTTCCTGAATCTGGGCAGGTCTTCTCTTCTTTCTTTGCATTTCTTTTTGATGCATATAAGGAGGAGAGGGCATGTGAATAATGAAATAACTGGAAAGTAAATGAAACAGTAATGTGTTGTCTTTGGGAAGTAGCCCTGGAGTGAACAGAAAGCTTTAGAGCAACCTATATGCACTTCTTCACTACTAAAAGTGGCAGAGGATAAAAGCAAAGCTCATGACCCAGAGATGGCTGCCAACTCTGACATTTCTTTCCTGGCATTTATCACCCTAGGGTGCTTTTAAGAGGGTAGGTAAAGCACTGTTCTTGGTGACAATGCAACGTTTTAACCAAAGACTTTACATACACTCTCTCTCTGCTGAAGGAGGAATTGCAGGCCACCATTCTCCCCTCAGATGATTCAGATTTCTTAGTTCTTAAAGAAGGGTCTTCAAAAGTACAGCCTGCAAATTACTCATGTTTCTTTCTCTGCTTTAGAAATGAACAGCAACTGGAGTCAGTGAAGAAGGGAAAGAAGATAACTAGAAAAGCTCAAAATGATGGAAACAATAGATCTAGATGATGAAAAGATAAAACAATATGTTTTGAGCACTATAGCATATTAGTTAGACTAATTAATATTAACCTCTATAATAAATTATCCTAAAATTTCAATGGATCAAACAAAAGAAAGATATTTTTTCTTGTTCAGGCTACTGGGCAGATTTACCAGATAGCTCCCTTCAAAGAAATAATTCAAAGATTGAGTTCTGTGAGGTTGGTCCATTGCCGTGGAGATTTTTTCTGCTATAACCTTGGGGAAGACATCTTGATAGACACAAAGAATGGTTCATTGCCTTGCCTGGAAGTGACACACATCACTCTCACATTTCTTTACCAAACATGACACCATCTTAAATGCAAAGGAAGCTGGAAAATGTAGTCTTCCAGTGTAGAGGAAGAAAAAACTGGATTAGGTGAGCATCGGGCACAAATACTTTTCACTGTCATCTCATCACTTTTTTTGGTTCTTTCTTTGCTAGAGTCTTTCTGTAGGAACAAAAACAGAGAAACAAAAGGACATAATCAAATTTATGTATTGTATTTATTCATTAATCTCATCTTACTAGATCTTGTACAGTTGCTAGTTCAATCTTCTTTCTTGATGGTAGATGTAGTATCTAATAAAGCACAATTCTACTCTTTTTAGGCAAATATTTCATATAATTTTTTTAAAGAAAATCTGTCTAACAAAACTATTTCCTGGAATTCTTTATGCATGTCTTGGTGTTACTTTCAGTTATTTTAAGCAGTGTCCTATTTTTCTGTTTAAATATTTTTCATTAGCCAGAATTTTCTCATGATATTTAGATCATTAAAAGCTTAAGTAAAGCATCCTTACTCTTCAAAGCCTGTAGTTTTGTGGGGTTTGTGTTTGTTTCTAAAGCAGTTTATTTGGAATGTAATTTTCCTACCACAGGATTCACTCATCAGAAAGCTATGCTTCAAGGATTTTAATTAAACATAGAATTGCCAAAAATTATCATGATCACATTTTAGTTACCAAAACCCCTCAGATTTTCCTCATGTCCATTTGCCATCAATCTATTCTCTTACACTTAGTCATAGGCAACTATTGACGAGCTTTGTTTCCATAAATTTTGCTTTTTGTGAACATTTTATATAAATGTATTCATGTAATGTGGAGTAATTTGTGTCTTGCATTAAAAAATGTACAGACTTTCTATGGAAAACTTATTCCTTTTCTTTTTGACTGTTTGCAGAAGTAAGTAAAAAGGTAATTGAGCATAAAGATAGAAAGACTCTTGTCCAGCATCTTCTGCTTTCAAAACCTATTTGGAGAACAGAGAACTGAGTAAGTTATTTGATAGGAGTTCTGGGATTTTCTTTTGCATTTCTATCCATACTTTCTCAAGAAGTCAATTCCATGTATTCCATATTACTGACCATTTTAAAAATCATCATAAGACCATCTCCAGAATTGTCTCTCCTAGGAAGAAAGTGACATAGTTGACAATAGGTTTTCCAAGGGTGATAAAATATTTTCTATTCAGAATCACCAAAAGTAGGACTCAGAGAAAAATATGTCAACAAAGATGTGTTCCTACTCTTCATTACAGTATAGAAAGAGTACAAATAATTTTAATTCATTAATTAGGTAAAGATTCAAGATTGTATTTTGGATACATTGTTAAGTTCCCATGATAAACATTTAACAGGCTAAGAAAGTTGACTTTTTGCAAAGCATCAGAGAATTCATATACTCCCACTATTTGAATGATGGTTGAATAGGAAAAAAACTAGATCATTCAAACTAACCTCAAATCATTAGTGTAGAAATATGGGAACATAGTTCTAGGGGTTTTATGTAATCACAAAGCAAATGTGATATATGTTCTTGAAGTAAATTTTACCTGTTGATTTGTAGTGAGATCTTAAATTGAAACCAAAGTGATATGTTATATTGAAGACTCCAAATAGCCATGTAGCCTTAAGAAAACAATAAGAACTTAAAGACATTTTCTTTTGATTGCTTGTCTTCTCTATTAAATTCCTAGCATTATTAGCACAGGGGTGGAATAATTGGTGATGATTATACAACTAAATCAGGAGAGAAGGACTGCACAAATAATTAGAACTTCTCTCACCTTCTTATTGACTCTTATGTCAGAAGCTTTGGCTTGGCGAGTTGTTGAAATGCAAGATAGTTCTATAATAGGAATGCAGGTCTTTGCTCTCACTGATTGTTAACTGAGTGTACAGGAGACAAGATTGGTGTGTAGTCTGTGTTTGGGAGGGAGAAGGCTTCCTTCTCACCCTGGTCTCCTGCTGCTAGCTCAACAAAAGTCTGAGGTTGTCATGCTTAAGTGTTAAAACAGCTTGAGATTTTTTTTTCTCCTCAAAGGGCATACCAATGATAAACTTGGGTCAAATTTTGAATGTAAGTTTATGAACTTTAGTAACTCGTTTTAGGCCTGTCTTTTGCAAAGCTACTCATGTAAAATATGAATGAAACCAGCTATTTTTTTGTTGCTGTTATCTGTCTTCCAAAAAGCAGCGTTGTGGGAAACAGCTCTTTCCCAAGACCTCCTGGGACACTCATTAGTGGCGAGAAGAGCAAGAGAAAGAAGGCTGCTCTCCCTGGGTGTGGAGAACACAGCTGGCTAGATAGAGGGCAGTCTTGGGACCTTTCTTTGACTGACTTCCTCAGGCTTTGCAGAGTGGCCCTCCCATCAGTGACCCGCCTGTTACAGGCTTAGGGTTTCCTATCAAGAAGCAGCAACAATTTCTTATCATCTTCTCTGCTTGGTTTCTTTTCTTTCATTTTCTCAGTACTGTGTCTTTCCTCATGATACCATTTCTGCATTCCAAATCCTGTAAGACTACCACACTCTGCATACTCCCTGCCTCCTATCACCAACCACATCAGAGAGTGTGCAAAGCAAGATCTTTGGTTAAATTGAGTTCATTTGATTCATCTGGAAAAATACATTCATAGATCTTAATAAAGAAGTTTCAGTACAGGGCTTATTTTTAAAATGCAAATGAGCAACAGAGTTGGCAGTCACCAATGGTGGACTGAACTCCAGGTTGACCTGGAATTCTGCTAATGAAAATAGAGCTGCTTTCTGGAGGATTTCTGGAAGAAATCACCTTTTCCTATGGCGCTGGTTACATGAGACTGACCGTAACATCTGGTGTATACAGTTCTCAAAACAGGTATGATATTCTCGATTGTTTTGGGTGCTTGCTGAAATGAAAGTATGGAAATTTTGTGGTTTTTTTTCCTTGTCTGATGGTGACTCTGCCCTGTGACTTCATTCTGTTTCCACTCAGGTATAGTACGAATAAATGTAATTAACTCATTAAATTAATGTGTATAGTACAGTTAAATAGTGTGACTATATAGTATCAAATATCAATTTCCCTGCTTTTTTCAAAAACATTCCTGTCTCTCAGAGACTAGTTTCTTTGTGTTGTGGCCATTTTTTGAGTTTTCTTAAAAAGAAAGATATCTATATATGGAAAAGGAATTGTGAGCTAGTGGATATGCTTCATTATTCAGGTGTATGGAGAAAGTCTTTCACTAGTTACTTTTACTCTGAAGTCTTATTACTTAACTCTAACGAGGTTCATTTTTTCTTTTTTAAATATAGATGAAAAAAGAAAGTACCACCTAAAATATATATGAATTTTGAGACCACGGGGCTGTTTGTGTTGGTTATAACTCTAGCGATCTCATCTGTCTTACAGGTACTCTGACAGCTTTGTATCATCATAGAGGGGCACAGTGTCAGGGATGCCTCAAAGTAGAATCATGAGGATTTGCTCTCTCCAGGTCATCTCTCTGATGACCACCGGGGTTTACTCGAGTGTTCCTTCTCTTAGACCTCCTTGCCTTGGTCTTCCCTTCCATCTTCTGTTTTAGTGCCTGTGTCTTTAGTTTCTAAGAAGATTCCATTTCCAGCGTTTTGACAAAAAACATCAGGGTGTGATTGGTGACCCTTATTTCATTTAGGTGGATTTTGGTCAGCTGCAAGTTGGTTGTACTGGAATTTGGTTTTCTTCTCTTTCTTCTCTCTCTGATCTGCCCATAGTATATGAATGTATGATTCATATACTATGAATCTGAGAGCCTGGTTGTCTGAGACTCCCAAACAGGACTTACTTGGCTCATCCCATTAACCTATTAACTTCTACCTTGCATCAACTAAGAAACCTGACTTTTTAGTTTTTTATTATTTTTTTTCTGTGAAATCTTTCTGGAAGTAAATCGTAGAACTCTCTTTGGCATCCATTCCAAGAGTTTAATAACCACAGCTTTTAGCCACTCATCTGATTAGGATTTTAGTGGAAATAGAGAATCATGAAATAGGGTCTCATTATGATAATACATCACCTGTCTAACTTTGAACATCACTCCTGAAATTTTCTATCTTCATACTGAATGATTACACTTTAACTTTTCTCAAAACCTGTTTAGGAAAGGTAATACATAGTTTTATTTTTTCTTAATAAATGTTCATTCAGATTTTTTTTCTGCTGTGCTGGGTATCAAACAGGTGGCTAAAATTATGTATATGGAACACAAGACCAAATAGTTAAAATTCTCCCCCAAATCCTAGTCTTCCAATTCTTTTTATCAAGGGTAACAAAAGTTGTTACTTTTTCTTGTGTATTCTGTCAGAAATAGCCCCTAAGTATATATCTACAGTTAAACCCGTGCTCTCTTCATCTTTCTTCTTGAAACAAATACAAACAGATTCTTCCACATTTTATTTTTTTCACTTAAAATGTTTTATGTTATAGTCCATATAAGAATATAAAGTTATTATTTATAATTATCACATAATATCTCATTTTGTGGAGAGATAATATTTTATTAAATTAATATATTGCTGTGTACGTTTAGATTTTTGTAGTGTATTAGCTGAAGATACTCTTGAAAACTGGTATATATTTGAGAACAGAAAGCCACATATTCTTAAAACTACACTTATCAGTACTTTAATAGATGCCTTTAAGTGAGCATTTCCATCTTCTTTTGTCAGTTATCCTGGGTAATAAGAAACTGTCTAACACCATCATAGTTACACTGGATTCTGGACTCACAGCTTTACTAATAATTTTTGATGAAAGCAACTTTAGATTATGTTGAGATATTTTTCCCTACAGTGCATTGTTAAACAAATAGTGCATGTTAACTGAAAACTAATGAACAGACTTGATTTCATAGTTCTCCTGTGCTTGTTTTAGTGTCTTTGATATTGTTTTTATAAGCATGGAGCTCTAAAACAAAATACTGTATGGCTGCTTTCATTTGAGTAATCCAAAGTACAAATAAAGTAAAGAGCAAAATAAAAGACTGATAAAAGGAAATAGAAGATAAATCTCATGCAAATGAGAAGGGGACCAAGAGACTGAGGCTGGAAGTATGGGGAAGGGAAAAGGGACACACAAGGTGGGCAGAGGGTAGGGAAGGAAGGAGGGTAAGGGGAATCAAGGTGTGCTAAGTACGTATTCCTACTCCCTAAGATGAATGTAAACTTCGCCTACTAATAAAAATACTCTCTTTAAAAGACACAGATCTGATTAGAACATATTATCATATCTGTAACTTTAATATCTACTGATACCAATTTCACATACTCAACACAAACTAAAGCAAAATAGAGTCAGAGATATAAATTTTTGTGGCAAGGGTATAGATTTCCATCTGAGAACAACATTGTCTGTTTGTGGGCCCTGACACATTACTGTTTATGGCTTTGAAAGTTCCCAAGTTCATTCAGACCCAAAGTGAGGAAGCAGGGTTAGTTGGCTAAAAAAAGGAAAGACTTACCCTCCTCTTAGGAGACTTATATTTCTACTTCAGTCTGTTTGTTGAAGCATAGCAGGATGAGTTAATATGTTAAGAGATCTACACCTGGCCCTCTGAGTAATCCAAATTACACATATGTTATGGGCTGGTGGCTCTGTCTATATCAGGCTTGTACTTGATGTCCAGGGAACTAGAAAATTAATAGCCACTTAGCAGTTAGAGCTACAGTACCATCCCAAACTTCAGGGGATGTCCCTTGAAAACAGATTAAAAGAGATATTAGTAGGAAAGGAAACTTCCCTTGAGTAACTTTAACTATTGCTTCTTTTAAAAAAAAACAAACAGTTTTAGAATCATCCTGATCTCTATGTTGTGAAGATATTATCTTTTGTTTGACTTGTCTGTGTGCAATGTTACTGTCATGCAGAAGAGTCCACTTGGGATGGTACTTTAACATCTGTAATTCACATGGACTTTACTAAGGATAAAAAAATTGGGATCAAGCACCCAATTAAAGAGTACATGGAGTTAAATTATAAATAGGTGGCTTCTGAAAGAAAGTTTAGCCTCAAAAAAGAAGCAAAAGAAATGGCAAAGAAAGACAAAGTGTATGTAAGCTGAAATCACAAACTCTTACAAGCTTCATAAATAGAAACCTTAAGGTTAATAAAATTGCAGAATTCTTGGAAAGTTTGCTAGATAAAGGATTGAAATTTTCCTTTCTGAACATCTTAAAAACAAGCAAATACGTTTTTAATCTAGGAATGTTTTATTGTAAACTCTCAGGCCAGAAAGGCAGTATGTATAGTTATGGAACTGTTTATGAACCACAGTTTAAACTATGGTAAGTAAGCATATAAAATTAGTGCATGTGGTTTGGATATATTCTGTAAAGTTAATGCACTAGTTTTCAGAGACATATCTGGAGGTTGTGGGAGAGGAAGAGAGATATAGCTTAAACTTTTCAAGCTGACATCTACCACTGTGAAATATTTGTGACTTGAAGATACTTTGTGTATATTCAATAAATAAATTTAAAATCAATGAAGTTTTTAACTGTATCTATCTCTCCACTTTAATTTCTTGTTTGCACACTCTTAAAAATCAACCTAGGAGGAATGAGCCTAAAATTTTCAGACTACAGCTTTGTCTTTCTGTCATTATAAACAGAAGAAAACTAACCAAAGAATAAATTTGTCCTTTATCCTTGATAATGTGAAAAAAATTATGCTCTTTCTATAAAATAAGAAATTTAGGACCAAAATGAAGTCTGGTTTGCTCAAGCTTTGATTGGAAGCAAGGAAAATTTCATTAAGAGAGATGTGTATTTGTCTCTAAGTTTTACATGTTGTCACTCTTCTTGGTTCTGCATTCACTTATTCCACATATATTCATTGGACATTAATAGGATTCCAAATGCTCAGTGTCAGATTTAGGGCATTATACTGTAGTCTCCTTGGATTTCTAAGGAAAATGCAGAGAAATTCTCTATATACACCATCATTATTTCTTGTTCCTTTTAAAGAATTTGATTGGCTGTGTTATTCTATCAAATGTATTACTGACTTTTTTGCCAGCACAAATACAACACTCTGTTAGTATAATTTTTTTCCCATTATATGAAAATTTTTTGGTTCAAGACTCTGAATACTGGTCTACTTACTTAGGTCTTTCTCCTCTTTTTATGTTTGGTTTATTTTGTTTTGATTTGGTTTGTGTGGTTTAATTGGTTCCTTTGGCTTGGTTTGCCCTCAGTTACCTCACCTTGCCTGCTTGGAGCTGTGCGAACTGTGGACCCGCTCCCTTTTCAACAGCTGATATTCCACGCACTGTAATTGTCAGCAAAATTCTGCTACTGTCTTTCCATCTACTTTTTGAAGATTTCTTTATGGACTCTAGTACATAATCAGGTTTGCAGAGTGAGCAACTCAGTATTAATATTAGGTACAGTTTAAAATTTGAATATTAGCGTTAAAATACATTTAAATGGAGACCAGGCCTGAGGAATCCTTGAGCAGATAGAGCCAGTTAGAGCTAATAAGTGACCTTTCCCTTGCTTGAATTACAAACATAAGCAATACTTAACTGGAATTATTTCTCATAAATGCCTATATTTTTTAAAAATCCAGACTTATATTTAACCAACCAGAAGCATCCAACAACATTATATAGCTAAGGGCCTCCAATGGAGGGTACCAAATGAGACAGCTATGTAATTATCACCATTCAAATGTTTTGTTTACTCCCATGTTTTCCTATAAAATCATTTTCCTTGTATTCCCCACTGGAGCTCCTGTACCACTTCTGGACAGGAACTGTCCAGCTCATGAATCACCATTTGCTCAAATGAACTCTTTAAAGTTTTATGGTGCCTGGTTTACCTTTGTAACAGGTTGGCTACTTTATTAGTGAGGAAAATGACATACAGTGACCATTTTGTAGAGTAATTTTATCAACCAAAAGTCTCCATTTGTGTTTGCTAACAAGATAAATGTATCAAGCTATGCACTTCCTATTCATTATGTTTAATATAGAGAAAATTATATAGAAAAAAATACATATATGGGGAGGGGGAAGTATTCACTAATAGGAGAAAAGATTATAAATTGAATTTAGAACAAATTTCTGGAATAATTAGCTAGAAAATGCAAGTTAGTCTAATGATTCACAGCATCTCAATAAACACAGTTTTCAATTTTGAGGTTAACTAAAATTTATAAACCAGAAGATGTTATATCTTAAAGAGTTGTTTTTAGTCTATTCTTCTGTCTAGTGACTAGAATTTTATAGCTCTTAAATTTTGAGCGTGTTAGAAGTTAGGGAAGGAGTTTAGCTTTTGATTCAAAGATGTGGAAGTAAATCACATAAAAATATGCATTTGTTCTCAAAATAAAGCTGTTAGAGGAAATAAGATGATATAATATGTGTAGGCAAAAGTTAACCCAGAATAATGCTTGTGACACACTCTGTCAGCAAACAGTCTTGGGTAAGACTTGAAGGAGCCTTGTTGGGAAATGGGCAATACGAGGGAGCCCTAGGAGTTGCAAGCAAAAGATGTGATGCTCAGTAACACTAATAACTCAGTAACACAACCGAAGTGTCCATCTTCCTGATAGGTGGAACTGTACTGCAGGGTGAAAATGTTGAGCTGTGTATGTGTTTTGAAAAAGAGGCAGAACGTTTTAGAGACCATGCTCTCTGAAGCAAAATCTTTGAGTGGTTATGAGCTCATGATCCTCCCAAGGGTCCATTGGTCACATTTTTAAATATCAACATACTGCAAATTGTGAGGCTAAGACTCCTGAGACCAAGTGCATTGCATGAAGTCTCAGGGTGATAAGCGACAGATGGGCATATTTATAAACCTTTCTAATTCTTAAAATAAATAATCCTTTGTCACCTAAGTCAGGCTGTCTTTTAGTGATGACATGGGACTTTTTCTCAGAATTGCTAAATATAAAATTAAATTTTAACAAAGAGGCTTGCTGCAGAGGTTCAAAATTAGAAATGACATTATGACCTCATCTCTTGGCCATAGGATGAACAACAGCAGGAATGGAATGAAATTTAGTTCTGAAATCTAGGAGATGACAGAAATGAAATTGGTGTGTCTACAGGAATGGGCAAGATAAAATCTAAAGCAATAAACAGGTTTACTCCTCTGTTTCTGGGATAATAGAAACCAATATAATTAGAAACACAAATGCTGGAGGGAGGAAAACATGCTTATTTCCTGAGTGGTTTTCTTGTGATGGTAAGAAAAAGTCTATAACTTTCCCTTCTTACAGAGAAAAAGAAAACACAAAGGATAAAGAAAATAAGATGAGAGTTTTGGGGTCCTTAACCCTGGCTAAAGAAGGAAGACCATCATTTTTATGAGAAAAAGTAATCATTGAAATTAATTCACATGGCATATATACCTGTCAATAGTTAGAATGTTTAACTGTTCAATTAACTTTCTGTAATTGACAAGCAAACTCCTATTAATAATGGAACCAATTTAAAAACCTGATAGAAGTGGGAAAATGTAGGTAATGTATCACACTAAAGAGCAGATACTAATATTCCTGGCTTGGTTTAGTCACACTCCTCTGTACCTGGTAATATACACAGGGGTGAGAAAATCATGAATCCCACATTTCAAAGGCATAAGAGTTGATCACCAAGAAAAGGTATTGTTTCATTCTTTTCCATTTCCACATTTTTCCCAGACCCCTTTCATTTTTGTCACAGCAAAATTGGCTCTAACTTTCAGCATAAGAACATTTACGATAACATTTTGACAACCATTGTTGTTGTTATATCACATACGTGGACTTCATGGGTGACTACTGAGTATAGTGAAAAATAATAGCAAGTATTATTTTCTGCATTCCAGACACTCAGCTAAGTTGTTTCTTTGATTGTCTTGTTTAATGTCCATCACAATCTTACAGAAGAGGTTCTGTAATCTAGTTTTGGAAACTAGAGACATATGAAATGCCTTATTTACCCTGTGATCCAGTCTGTCTTGTTCCAAAGCTACTGATCCATGTCATGGTGCATAGTATCCCCGCTGCCTTGACGGAAAGATTGATGCTCAGTGAATTCAGTCTACTGCCTCTGCTGGGCAAGTGCCAATAGTCCCCATCACTCATAGCTCATCACTGTAGATACATTAGTGTCTCTTCCTTGTTTATCACTAATTTCTTCTAGGGGGACTACTAATTTCTATGATTGAAAAGCATTTGGCATTTAGGATGCATAGACAGTGAATTAGACATTACTATAGAGGCATAGTGCAACTAAGAAAAGGGCAACATTGAATGATACAATTCAGTTTGCCTTTATCATTGTTGAGTCTCCATCCATGTGCTTGATGGTTTGCTGGGTTTCTGTTGGTAATGTGAGTGCTCTTGTGTCTCGTCTCTTCCTGTTTTTACTCTACTCTTCTAGCCTTCACTATAAAGTGTGGTAACTCCAATTCCCCCAGCTCCCTTACACCCCGCTCCCATGTCCATGCTGTACTCTATGCTCTATATACCATTTCTTTATGTATCTGCCTATCCAACGTCTGCCGTCCTTCCATGGCAGCTCAAGTCCCATAGCAACTTTTATATCTCTCAGAATGCTCACTGCATTTGCATGACTTTGTCTACCTGCATCTGAGCTCTGGCCATTTCAGAGTTTGGAAAGATGGACTGATCATCTTTATATCTTTGCTACCTAGCACAGAGTCAGACACATAGTAAGCATTTAATGCACATTTGTTGAATTAATTCATCACTTGAAGCTGTAATACAGGAAAAATCTATACAGTTAAGTATAGATTTTTTACTAAGAGAAAAATTTTCCATATTCCCAAAGTGAGAAATTGTAAATCAGATGAAAGTAGCATAGATTACCATGTTCAGGAAAATTGTCCAACTCCTGAAAAATTATGTCTTAAGGCTCTGTACTGAATCTTATATTAGAAAGATAAATTTAAATATTAGAAATACAATTGTAAAACAGGCTGATTCATCTTTCACCCAGATGGTGCTTGTTCAAAGACATTCAAGACAAATCTTTTTCATGCATTAAGGTTCCATACATGTCAAATTGGTAGGTTTTATGTCTTACTTGACCTAGACAGAAATCTTATCTATTCCTGTATGTTTATACACCTCTGTAAGCTTCAAGCTCATCCTTAAAAGAGGAAGAAGACTCAGACTCAGAGCAGAAAAATAAAACATAAACAACAGTGACAGCATGGATGGCAGCACTGCATGTTGGAAAGAACAGAACCTTCGGGTCCAGTTAAATCTGCTTTATCATTAGTTAGTTTTTGGTCCAGGGGCAATTTCTCTGAGTCTTCACCATTAGTAGTAAGAGATACAATGTCATTTGACGAAGAGGGAAATTGTTTGCACAGAAACATAGTTCTTCATCATGTGCTTTTCTTAATAGCCTTTGACCCAGCACCAAAACCCACAAATGCTTACAGCCCTGGTGTCTCACAGTTTGAGTGGTTCATTGATCATTTGAACTTCAATAACAATAGACACATCACTTTCCCCAGGCTTCTTAGGTATTTATCTGACCTTTCTGATTTGTCAAAAGGAATCGTTTCTTTTACAAAATGCTGTGTAGGAGATAAGACAAGAATCAGAATTTGAAGAAACTGAGTGTATTGGAGACAATTTCCAGGGTTTTAATGGGGATGGCAGGTTGTGACAGCTGGTTTATAATCTTATATGCAATGAAATCAGGGATTTTGTCCCATTTCAAGCAAGCTCAAGTTATTAAGAGTGAGGAGTCTCCTCTATCAGTCACATTGTAAATTTTTTTATATTGTTAATACTGTTAATTCCTTATGTTTCCTGGATGTCTTCCCTTATGCCAAAGATAAATTTTGAAACCTATGAACTATTTTTTAATAAGCGTTCACACAATGGCATTGAACAATCACATTTTCTAGGCCAATATAAACATGCTTCCTTTCCAAAAGTCGTATTGCCCATAAAAATTAGTTCTCCCTAAAAGAGCATGATTCTCAGTAGTCACTCATTCCATGTCATGGTGTCTGACCTTTTCCTTCCTAAGTTTCATTTTCAAATGGTGCCCAGTGTGAATGGAGAAGTCAAACTCCTTGTCCGTTATTACTGAACCCCCAGTGTTCAAGGGTCTCAGTTATCCTCCTTATCCTTTCATTGCTCTAGTTGGAACTGGGAAACAGAGTTTGCAAATTACCCATTATCACATTAATGTACCATTATTGCACAGTTTCCTTGAGCAGAGAGAACACAAACCCTAAAAGGAGCACCAACTCAAGAATAATTGCCTATTACTATTTTAAGGACAGTTATCTCCAAAGACTTGGTTTCTGATTTAATGTCCTGTATCTCCTTTTGACAAATCTAAAGACGAGTCAGGTGAATTCTCTATGCAGGAAGTAGATGATAAGAAAACTGTTGGATCCCATTAGATGTTTCTTCAGGACTGAAGATTAAACCTAAGGCTTTCGCACTGAACTGTCTCCCAGCACTATCTTATTTTTAGTTTTTATTTTGAGTAAGGGTCTCTGAGTCACTAAGCTGCCCCAGGTGGACCTGAATTTGCAGCCCATCTGCCAGAGATTTCCAGAGCACTGTGCTTACAGCTGTGCTCAGCATCCAGATTAGAATAGTTTGAAGGAAAGACTCCTCCTTCGCAGCACATCATACAGACTGCTTGGAACAAAATAAGAGCAGAATGGTTTCAAGTTAACATGTGAATGAGAAATACTTGCTGAGGCCATTATGACTGCCGTTCCTAAGGGCTGACAGGCCATGCCACTTTTCAGTGTCATGTTGGAAAGAATAATTTATGCAGGCTTCCATGGAGGAGTCCTACTTGTTTGTCTTGGCCCTGCTTTCTCTCTGATTTGGGACATTGCAGTGGGAGCTGACATGGTGTGTTATTTGACTATCTCAGCTTCATGGCCAGCTTTTACTCAAAACAATGTCAGAGGAAAATGACAATGTCCCCTCAGGGGGCTAGACCTCATCCAGTATTTGTATTCATGGAAGAACATTTGTCTGTGCTCAGTTCATTTCATTCTATGTAACATCATACTTAGTTTTGTCTGATTTTATTTTCACCGTCTTTGATGGCATACATTTACTCTCCTATGGTGTAGTAATGTCATTCTGTTCAAACTGATTTGCATTAAGGAATTGGTTTGCTTAGACTATCTGCATCCAAAGTGTCAGCTCATATCACAACTACCCACTGGCAGCTTGCATTTATTGACAAGGATTTCATCACCTTTTTATGTGATTACATGTTTGTTTAGCATTCCCTTCTAACTCACCACTTAGTTGATAGTTCAATAATTATTGATTCAAGTGCTAGCAGCGAGTAATTCTATTGCTGCCAAGTTATGTGTTTGGGAGGCAGGTTAACTTTCAAACTTATAGTGTCTTTCAGAGAGAATGTTGCTTAGCCTAAAAATGATGAAGTATTTACTTAGCTATTGATTTCACATATTAGAGTTACTGACAGAAAGGAAACTTCATGTCTAAATATTTTTGCGATTGGAGAACTGGTGGTCCACTCTAATGAGTGTATTTAGGGACTAATTTTTCTGTAATTGACCAGGTAGTAAATCCAGTATTTTAAGCTTCAGAGTCATGGGATCTTTGCCACAACTACTCACTTCTGCCACTGTAGCACAGAAATAACTATGGACAATATGTGAAGTAATGAGCAAGTCTGAGTTCCGATGAAACTTGGTTAAAGTATATTTTAAGCCAGATGTAGTCCAGTGACACAGGTGCCATCATTTACCCTATGGCTAGAGATACATTTATAGAAATTGTGTTTCGGAATCAGGCTTAACTACTTAGGATTCCAAACCATAAGTCATGTGGAAATTTGGAGAACTGTTCACTTCAAGTGCCACTAATAGAGTGGTTAAAAAAAAAAGACCAACACTTTTTCTATCTGTATGAGATTTGCCTTCTATGGGAGATATCTATAAATACATAAATTCAAAAATGAGTTTAGATAATATCAAGTGCAATGAATAAAAGCAAATAAGGAAAAGTATAACCTGGAGTTAGGAGGAAGTACAATTTTAGGACTGTATCAGAAGCCTTTTTGAAAAAATGATATTGATCTTTGAAAATTTAATATTCACGATGACAAGGATATCATTTAAGAAGGTTTGGGGAGAGAGGATTTTGTGGCAAGGCATTGACAAAAGTCAAAGAATTATGGAAGGATCATACTTGGTGCATTTGAGGAACAAGAAACTACTAGTGTTGGAAAGGCAGAGGGACGTTTAGTCTCTGTCTTGAACTGTCCCCAACAGAGTGATTTATAATCAAAATTTTAAGTAATTCAAAATTCTCCTTTGTTTTACACTTAGTTATTCACTTGAGGAGGCAAATTCACAGATATCTACAGCATTTAATGCCAAAATATAATTTTCACGAATTCTGGTCCACTATTACTAGACTGGAAGCAAGTCAGGGTTTCAGTCGAGGGACATTTAACTCATATTTAAAACGTACCTAAAGAAATAGTGAGGAGTATGGATGTGGCTCAGTGGTAGAGTGCTTGTCTTAGCACCAACAAAGGCCAACTGTCCATCCCTGAGTCACCCACACACATGTGTACACACACACACACACACACACACACACACATAAGCACATGCACACATGCACACACACATATTCAGGATACCAGAGATAAGACAAAAGGGGTTAAGAAAGACATGCATCAGATCAATAGGTATAATTATTTGTGCAATAGAGATAATTTCACAATAGTCACTAACTTGTAGCAAAATTGGCTAGAACAGCACAATCATCATTTTCTCTGAGCATGCTTGGTACCCCAAACTCACCAGTTGATTGAATATTGGAGACAAGGAAAGAAAAATCTTCATCCCCCTCAAAAAGAATCAACTCAATTTGTTTTATAGAAATTATTGCATCTGGTCCTATATTACATGGTAATTTTCTGATACTTTAAAATAAAATTATTTTAAATTCTTTGTTTGAAGTAGTAAAAACACTAACCGAAGGAGAATTGCTTAAATCTAAATAAAATGCTAGGAGTTAATTTCACTCAAAAAATTAAGTCCTTTGCCTTAATTAAGCAGAACTGGAGGAAATGGTTATAACAGAATGAAGTTCAGTGCAGGGACATTAATTAGAGTGTCTTACCTGGAAAGAAAAGTTAGTTTTCCAGGCAATGGTATTTGATAACAGTGCTTCAGATGAATGCTAAAGAATTCTACACTCTGTTAAGAATTGCTGAAAGAGATTAAAACACTCTGAGCAACTAAATATTACAATTTCAGATAGCCAAAGGGAGAAATCAATCTGAATTAATGAAAGAGTTCATCATGATTTTTAAAAGAAAATCAAATTGTTTCCAAATACATACAGTAATTCAACCAAGATGGTGTGTCGTGTGTGTGTGTGTGTGTGTGTGTGTGTGTGTCCTGTGCTCTTTACCAGCATGCTAATAGTTGATCTTAGGAAATACAAAAGCCTGATTTATTATTATTGCTTTAGTTAATTAAAATAAAATATTTTTTCTAAGTTACTTATAGCATACTTTGAAATATTTTATACTAATAAGCAGGGTCCATAGACTTAGCTAACTGGCTTGATGAGTTTTATTTGCTTCTTTAGGGATACTGTAAAGGAACTTATCAGCCTAGAATCTGTTAAATTCTAAAGCTGTGTTTGCTTCTGAACTAATAAAGTTTTATTGAAGATAGAAATCTAAATTCAGCATCTTTGCTAACATAATATAGGATCTCTAAAAGTTTAGTTGATTGGGAAAATGAAGACAAAGAGATTATATTATGTAGCATAGGTTACCATTTCTATCATGTCTTAACACAAGATATTATGTGCTTTTTTAATTTAAACAATTTTAAATCAGGATTAGTATACTCCTTCTCCTTGGTGTTTCCTATATGTAGCTAATGGGATACCTCAAGCCTTGGAACACCAAAGAATGTTATATAAAATAATATTTGGTGGCTCCATTTATTTTTTTTTCCATTTTCTGAGAGTATAGAATGCATCCATTTGAGTATCTTAAATTATCTCTCTCTTCTCAAGAAGTCAGCAACAGCAAATGCTATAGTGGAGACATTTTTGAAATATGGACTTTAATCATTTCTAGTGCCATATCCATCAGAGTTTACATTTTTATTCCTCATTCAACTTCATTCATTCTTCCCCCAATAAAATAATGCTTCTTTTGACGTTCATGGAAGTTTTATTGCATAGCATTAAATTCTCAGCAAATATTTAAAACATTTCACATTTCTTATAACTAGGAATCACACATCAAAGAGTATTTTCTGATTTGGAAACTTTAATGCAATGAAAAGAGTGAAAAATATATTTTGACCTCAGATGGAAGTCCAGTAAGCTGGTCACTTAACTCTTCTAATGTTCTTACAGAACAGGGTGGCAGAAATCTTATTTTTCCTTTCTAGAGTGCTGCAACTATAGTTGCTTAAATTGGTGATGAAACTTGTATTTTTAATCTCAAATTATGGAACTTAGGAATCAAAAAGATTGATAAAGCAAGACACCATTGTCACTGCTAAAGGTAAGACAATAGCATTTTTATAATTTTAGCAGAGTTCCATCGATGAATATCAACATCCATTGTCTCTTTTCCTGGAAAGTCCTGTAGTTCAGAATCCCAACACCTTAACAATTAACTTTCTCCTTTGCTTTAGTAATAACAAAAACTAGTGCCATTACTATCACCATTTAGACTTTATAAATAATGGGGCCATCACTAAAGTACATAAAATCATTCTGTGTTTGTTTTTTTTATTTGTTCAGGATCATGTAAAACTGCTTTCCTACAAGATTCCTCTCTAATTCTCTTGGTTTTGAAATGATAAATTCTTTCAAAATATATATTGTATAAAAACATTTGTAACTAAAATATGGTTTAGTTTTATCTCTTGGGTAAAGAAAATGTTTATGGAGTTTTCTGAGTGTGTGTAAACATTTGATGCACTCTACTTAGAGAAGGCTTCCTAAGATGTTGACACGATCAACTCTGTTTTGTTTTTCTTGCCATGAAAAGTTGATCATTCCAGATTCCAGGTGTTGTGACTTGGCTGAATGTTTTATTGTATAAGAAAACAGCCATTCATGAAAACCGGTTGTAAGTACACAGCACTTAGGTATTTCATAATTAAACTAGTTGCTGATTATAAGATAGCACATGGCATCAGATTTTTCAACCAGTCTTAATGAGAATGAAACTGTGGCTTAGTCTTGGTTTCCCTCTTGTTTGCTTTGGACAAATCATTTTTGTGCCTTGATGTACAACACCAGCCTGTTTCTCCATGGAGAAAAAAGGAAGACAGGCAGACTAACAAATGGATAAATATGCTGAGATCAAAATAAGCAGCAGATACCTGCTGGATATTTTATACCAACTTTTGAAAACAAAACAGATCTAAGCTATGGTTTAAATCGTAGGTCAAATATGTTATGTACATGTATCTACTACCCAACATAAAAAAGTATACTTCATGTATTGGAAACATGTACTAATAAAATGTTAAAAATCAAAGATTGGTGTCAAAGCAACCAGTATTCTTACCAGCATCTCCGTGACTCAGCGTTTTTAGTCCTTTACTGGACCAATGCCATGTAGGACTGTGACAGGGAGTGCCTGTGTGGGCTGGAAAGTGTAGACTCTGTGGAAGTGAGACCAGGCATCATATAAGATGGAACAGATGTGGAGTCACCTGCAGCTCAGCACATGGAGCTTACAAGTGAGTTTCACTCGTGAAATTGGGCTCTGAGGAAGAGAGGAGCTATTGCTCCAGAAGATTTGTAGCAAGGGGTTGAAAGTGGATTTGTGCGGGGCTAACTCTGCCCACCAGAGCTGATCAGACTGGTGATCATATGAGGCTGGTGCTCATATCTATCCAGTTCTCCTAATTCCTATGACTTGGTAAATAAACTGATCTATTTTCAGTATTCTTTAACAACTTTTATAATCCATACACTCTACTTTTTTTACTGCACTGAATTGTATTATTTTTCTTTTTTTGTCTAAGTCTTGATGTCTTGTAAGTAAGCTCTTCCTTCAGGAGCCCAAATTGGGCTCTGGTCTTGCCAGTCCACAGATGTCAGGCTGCCTCTGAGATTTCTGGCCTTATAAAGTACAGAACATTCATTTCCATAGACTTCTGTTTTTATTTCTGGAGGAATCACTGTGCATCCATCTCCTCTTGAGGCCTGGCAAGATACATACCCTTTGGACTGAAGAATGAACATATGGCTTTGTTCACATATACAATTTGAGAAATTAAAATAGTTCTTTTCATGTTACTGCTTTCCTTAGAGTATTCCAAAAAGAAAAATATTAAAAAATAGCTCAGTCAAGAGGGAAGATCTTGGGTCAGGAAAACTTAGATATCTTTTTGGAGAGATCATTTGAAAAGGATTAAATATTTTTGAATGGTCAGTGTAGAGCAAAGTTATTTAGAATAGTTAGAATCACAGAAAGTATCCTTCAAATCTGGGCACAACATTTAAAGACCTACTGTGTGCCAGGGAACATGGTTAAAAATTTATCTTCATTGTCTTGTGTGGTCCTTTCAACACCTCTGCCATGGTATTATTAGTTCCCTTTGAAATGAGGTTTCAGTGTATTCAACAACATCCATGCAGTATTTATTGAGTGTCCATACCTTTAAGTGCTGATAATGTAGATGTGAACATGACAGCTTATGTTTTAAAGAAAGGAGGGAGGTCATTTGCAAGTCAATAAATAAATAGTATGATTATCTTGGGACGGTATGTTATCAAGAAGAGAAGGCTAAGTAATGGCATTCTGGGTGAGCAGGGATGGAGGGAGGTCAGGAAGCCTGTTCTTGGGAGGGGCCACTGAGCTGAGATTCAAAGCAGAAATGAGAAACTACTTTGTATAAGTCTCCAGACAAGCAGTTCAAGCAGAGGATGTGCCATTGTAATGTGGAAGCACAGAAGTCTATCTACAGGACAGAAAGGAAATGTGTGAGTGGCTATGGAGTGAAAAGGAATGGGTGGCAGTCAGGAAAGAGGATAGGACCAAGTTGGTCTTGCCAGGCGAGGCAAGGAGTTTGGGTGTTATTCTAAGAGCAATGGGAAGCTTATGGGAATGTTTAAACAGATGAGTGATATGATTGAATTTGCATATTTCAAAGCTTCCTCTGACAGCCAAGATTGAGTAATTTATTCAAGCACTGCAGGTATTGAGAGGAGAGAGTGAAGGGGTTCGATTGCTCACCTGGGATTCAGGATCCTCTGCCTTCAAACACCCCACCAAATGTGCTTTATTTTCTATGGTTGCCGGTATTAAATTGCAAGAGGTACAGTCATGGTAAGACTGGGAAACTACACTGTAACAAGCCAAAACCAAAGGTTCCAGTATTTTAGAAAAATTCATCATGGCAGTGGCACCCCATGGAAGTCTGCAGTCAGTTTATCTATGAGTGGAGGGCTGGATGGCCCTTGCAGTATTGCTCTTGAATTCCTAGAGATCCTATTAACATTTTTCTGGGAAAAGCAAACTTCCTTGCTAGGTCCTCAGGTGCAAAGAGAATGGGTTAGCTTAAGTATTGCATGCTTTCTTGTATATGAAAAACCCAAAGTATAAATAAGGAGCAGAATCAAAGATAAGGACCAGGGAGATACACACTTTTCTCAAAGGAAAGGGGATCAAGAAATGGAGAAAGAGGGACAGGGGATGGAAAAGGGAATGTGGCATGTACATGAACTGATTCTACACAAGGAATATAAACATTGTGGCCTACGTGCATGTCCTTATGTACAAAGTACTTTAGGTCCCTGAAACTGATACTGATTTTTCTCTTCTTTCTCGCTAATGTCATGACCTGTCCAGCTCCTGCTGTGCCCACCAGTGCTTGCCGTGGTGTGGAGACAGAGAATACACATTTTATTAGCAGCAACTTTTGAAAGAATGGGGACTGAGCTGTACACAAAACGCTACCGTGCCCTGCTGAATCAAGAATCCATATTTAGCCTGTCGCAGGGAAAAAAAAGTGAGAGGGGGATAGAATGTTCCTGGAGATTATTTTTTGTATGTGTAGCAGGCATCCCCTCCCCCTGTCTCCTCCCATTCCACCCCCAGTCCATCTGTGACGCTTGAATCCGTACAGGGACTCTCTATCTAAAGATACCTTAGCCTTCATCACGTTCTGTGCATAGCATGCCATTCCCAGACCTACCTACTTATGACAGTCGTTTACCAGTCCCCTTCAGCTGCCTGCTCTTTATCATAGTATGGATCAGTTAGTCTTGGATGGCTCAGGTTGGAGAAGGAGAAAGGGCTGGAAAAAGAAAGCAAAGGAGAGAAGAGCAGTGGGCGGTGGACAATCAGTTGAGATGGTTCCAAAAATAGCTCAGCCAAGCTGCTGATAGCTCTGCTTGCAGCCTCCCTGTATGGGATTTATGCACTTCACTGGGATTCTCTGCTGAGACGTATTGGACTAGCTGCTTCTGCAGTTGGTGGTGGCTGCTAATGGTGGTAGTGGGCCGGCTATACCTCAGGGTGCAGGAATAATAGACTTGGACAAGGCAAATGCCCACAAAGGCGATGAGATTTTTCAGGACTTATTAGGACCATCTGGGTCCCAGGGTATCTGTGTCTTTTAAAAATTTGATCTGGACACTTGGTACCCACCTTTCTTTCTTTTTTTTCCCTATCTTTTTTGATGAGGCAGATGGATAAGGGGTGAGAAATGATCATATTGGAAAATACGTTTATGCTAGAAATTTTATTTTGTTGTTGTTGCAAGTTTATTGAATGTTTTGGCTTTTTTTTTTCCTTTGTTGCACCTTCTGATAGGATTCTCAGCCACATAAAGGTCAAAATCTTATAATGATACTTTGGTCTTACCTAGGACCTTTGTTGACCACAATGCCTCTGGAAACTCACTGGGGTAATTATATAAATAAATGCAACCTTGATGAAGGACCTGTCCCTTCCAAGTTGCTAAGACCATGTTATATAGAAAATATACTATTTCTCCTCCTGATTTCATCTTGAGAGGTAACTGTGTCTCAGAAAGAAATCATATTCCACAGGCTATCACAACGTTCTAATCAAGTCGTTTTCTAGCAACTGTAGCTCTAATTACAACTTTACTTTCACATCCTGATTATTCCACGAAGTCCCGCAGGGGTGCCCCTATAATTTGTCATGCCCTCATCTTGTTCTGACGCACAGAGAGAGTTTTAAGATCTCTTCCAAAATTTATCTACTTCATCCAGAAACCTCAAGTGTTAAAATTATACCAGCTTGAAAAAGTTAAGAGGTTTCTATTTTCTAACCTAGGATACTTGGAAAAGTAGAGAATGTTACTTATTTTTTATCTTTTATGGGAAGGGGAGAGATAAAAACATCTTTCTCCTTAAAAATCCTAGTCTCAAATCCTGCCTTGAATGTAAATATTGCTTAATTTCACCCACTTTTTGCTAGGCTCTTCATTGAAGTATAAGATAGGAACAATTTTATTGCCCAAGTAAGGGTCTATGCAAAATCTCGTTTCCTCCCCTCCATGTTGAGAACATCTGATTTAATAGCTGCTTTGGGATAGAGCATATTCATTTTAATAAACATGTTCTGTAATTCTGTCTTGGAGTCTCAACTGGAGGAATCTTACATTTTCGGTAAATGTTTTCTTTTATAACCCAGTGCTCTAATTTGAAACCCTCAGGAAGAGAAGAAATTGATGGAAGATAAAATGGCATAATTTATGCCTTCCATGAAGGTTTAGTGAGCTCTACTATTATTTCATAATATGTAGTTTTGTTTCATTTTGTTGTCCAATTATTCTCTTTTATGTTCAAGCTATTTTGAATGGGATGATTTATGTGAGTAGAAAGTTGCAGCACCAGAATTTGTAGAAAGCTGAAAGAAAACAGACTAGGTAGGTAGGACCGGGAATGGCTCAGGCTAAGGTCCTACTGTGTGTCAGAGTTGGTGATTTTCTTGTTGCAGAACAGGTAGGATCCATCTTTCTTTTCTTTGAAGTAAACCTTAAAGAAGCCACAAGGTAATTCCATACCTGCAGTCTGGAGTCAGTGAAGACGAACCTACCTTGCCACCTGCTGTCCTCCTCCACCCCTAAGAATCTTTTGCTTGGGATCAGGGTGGAGCTCAGGTGAGTGGGTTCCCAAACTGTATGCAAAGAGACATTGTGAGAGCACCTTAGTTGCATGATTTGCACTGGTTCATTTAGAAATAAATGTTTCTAGCCTTCAGAAGCATAAAACCTTTTTTTTTTTTTCTTAGCTCAGAAGCAAATTGCCTTTGGGTTAACTAAGTTCCTATTAATATGAAAACAAACCTTTCTCCACTTCATGTTTGAGGTACCCTTTGCTAGCTTTAAAATATTCATTGAGTTGGGGATTTACTATTAGATCCAACTTGGGTGCTTTTGGATGCCTCTGGCTGGTGTCACCCTGTAAAAGCTGCACCCCAAACCTGATCCTCTGTCTTTGTTTTTGTGGGAATTTCCCCCTCCTTGAGAATGAGGTAGGCCTTCAGTGGAAGGAAGTATACTCTCCTTCAGCACCTTTCTCTGATTCCACCAGAAAAGCAAAGATCCTTTGAGAATCACTTGTTAATAGTGGTTAGCACCTTACTCTTAGTTCTGAACTAGAGGTAGAGAGAGAGAGAGGTCACCCTTTGGGTTGGTTGTCTCCCACTCTGGTCTTCAATTACTCTTATATTGAAATGTAACAGTTATTTGGTTTTTCCATACGTCACGAGACCCAGTTTTGAATATTATGTCACAAGGTAGTAACTATTCCAAAAACAATTTTGTATGTAAATATAAAATCTTGCTTTTTTAAGTTTTGAACTTATGCTGGATTAGGTAGCATGTTCTTGAGTTGATTCTTTGGAATTTAAAGATGAGTATTTATATAAAAATGTAGGAAAAGCTAAACATATTTTTAATGAGAGAGTGGTCTTAGGGACAGATTAGAAATTACTGATATAACTAGATTTTTATATTAGATTTCAGATACATAATACAGTTTTTTTTTCAAAGAAAATAGGAGTAACACATATTTCTCTCATTTTCAGCATTATTACCTAGAATATATAGTGGAAGTTTTAAAATCAACACCCCCCCAAAATAAAATCAACAAACACTTAACTTTCTCTAGCACATTCCTTCTTACAACATATATGTTTACAAATTTCTTTCTTGTCTGGAAGATATGGATGCACAGATATTCCTGAAAAATGGGTTTATAATGTGTCTGTAAAATGCAGGTTAAGCTACTGTGTCAGGAACAGCTGCCATTTATTAAGTACCTGCTGTTTGCCAGCCCTTTGGCAAACACTGTTGCAAGCTTCTATTTTCTTTAATTCTCAAAATAACCTTGAGAGGTTCCTTTCTATTTTACAGACAAGAAAATTAAGATACCCAGAGATTAAGTTAGTTAGTTAAGTGTACATTTAGGAACTGTCAGAAAATGAACTTGAGTCCAGGGTCAGTATTATTCCAAGAGTTCATTACCACAAATATATGGGACAGTTTTCTCTCTGATCACGTGTGAGGATTTTGTCATTTCTTTCTTCCTCCAGAAACATCTGTAGTTAAATGTGTTTGGTCCAAGATTCCACTTTTGACTTATAGTCTTTTTGTTGTTGTTGTTGTTGGGAAGAATAAAGGAACTATAATTGCCAGAGTGAGAATGGTAGATGAATGTTTATTGGGGATAAGGACTTTCTCCTTTTTTGTTTTTTTTGGGGTTATTACATACACTATATTTCTGAGGGCATAATATATGGGGATAAAATATATAAGGATAAAAAGTATTATATGCTGAGAATTACAAGGGAAAGGGAGAAAACTGTAAAAAGTCCTTATCAGACCAAAAGTTATGAATCCATGCATTACAAATATAGAACAAACACTCTTTATTTATCTGACCTAAGGCTCCATCCTTGAATTGCTTTTCCTCACTATTAACCTTCTTAAGCGAAAGTTTCTTCTGATCTTGTAGCTCTTTTGCCCTCCAGGCAGTCGTGTTCTGAAAACTTTCTGTTTTCAGTATTTTCAGTTGCTTATTCATTTATCTTTATTCATTAATATTTGTAGGAGATGATGTTTATTTACATTTAGCTGGGGGAGTGGGTCTGTGTGTGGAACATATCTTCATTTTTTGTATCCCTTCCCTTCCCCATTCTCCCACCTCCATCTTTACGGTCCTTCTCTTTCAATCATTTTCATTTTTTTTAGTTGATATTTGCAAGACCTAGTGATCATACCCACTGTGAGAAATTGGTCCATGTTTACCACTTGTTCTCAGTTTCAGAAACCTTACCTTCATATTGGTCATTTCTGCAATTTATGAATACTATAGAAGTTTTTTTTATCTCTGGTATTTAAGAATATATCTTTTGGCAGAATATCTCTTTGGTAAATTTATCATTTATGCTTTGAATTGTTTTGGTCTGCTTTCCCAATGTTTTATTTGTTTCATCCACATCCACATTGGTCATTTTGTATGTTAGTTCAGTTACTCATGGAGGGGAGGGATCATATACTCTTCGAACTTTCTGAACTTACCGAGTTTTCTTTCTTTTTCCTTAATAAGTGTGTACAGTTTCCCCACTACCTGGTGTTTGCTTCCCTCTCCTTCAGTGCTCTCCAGATCTGCCTTGGGAGAGCTGGGAGATCATGTGGACCCATTTTTATCTTGTTTTCCCTTGTTCCTTTTGTGTGTGTGTGTGCGTGTGTATGTGTGTGTCTGTGTCTGTGTGTGTTTGGTGCTGAGGGTTGAGGTAGGGTGAGGAGATATCATTTTGGCTAGTCTACTTTCCAGTGATGGGCTTTTGTCTTTATTTGACCTGAGATGGTGTTCAGACCTTCAACTATTCAATTTAAATGGTTTAGACCCTGTTATTGTATTATAAGGAGGCAATTACTAGCATCAACAGAGCCAACCACACATTACTTGCATGTATTCAATCTTGCATCTGTATTTTCACTCTTTAGCAGTAGTATATGAAATTGTTATTTGCAGTTAGCCTGTAATGTGGGGGAAAAAAAGAAAGTAAGAGAAGAAGAGATCAGTGAAAGAAGGGTGTGAGTCAGTAGGAGGAGAGATAGATGAGGAGATAATAATAGGTAAAGGATTGTATAAGACACCAGGCTCTTCTGTATGTCTTTATAGTTAAAGGGTAATCACTGAGAAAATAGGGGCAGGATATAGCAGGAGGGAGCTGTACTTTGGGAATGAGGTAAGCTGCCAAATTGTTAATATATTTTACCTGCCTTGATGGTGGAAAAGAGGTGAAAGAAGGTGAAGATATAGGTAAAGTAGAAACAGGGAAGATAGAAGGTTAATATGAGAAAAGATGGGACAAATTAAGCGAGAAGAGAGTACAGGAAAAAACATGAAAAAGAATTTAAAAAATAGGAGAAAGAAGTAAAAAAAAATGTATTAGTGTTAATACAGGAACAAGAATGGAAGAGAAAGAATGGGGAGAATATGAGAGAGAGACTAAAGAACACAATTGTTGGGATCACAAATCAAACACTCCAGCAAGAGATTATCCACACAATGCCCTTGTGACCGCCATGACATAATGCCTGAGTGTCCACACGGCCAGCTTGTTGCTTTAGCCACAGCCTCTTTGCCTGCAACCACACTCCTTTCCCATCTGTCTGCAGCAGCCTGCTGGAAGCAGCGAGGTGTGTCAGTTTCTGTGAGCAGCCTCTGTGATGGACGCTGTGCTTAGAGCCTGGCTAAATGCAGCCTTTTGTCTCTGTCCCGTGATCCAACCACCTCAGTTATTTTGAGATCAGGAGGATGTGAAATAAGTTTAATGACTCTGAGCTCTATTTCATCTTCAATTTGTGGACTTGGTTTAGGGGACCCTTGCCCAGAGCTTGGGCGATGGTCTCTGTTCGGATTTTCTTGCAAAGTCAGATTTTTCTGTCTTTATGGAACGGCCAGGGAAGAGCCCACTCTGGACTAACGGTTCAGCCCTGCTCCCTCCCTCTGACTTCAGGGATGTGATCCACGCTGCATCCCTGCTGATGACTCGGTGGGCACCTTTCACCATCTTTTTCCTCTGTCTGTCTTCCCTTGCCCCTGGTGAATGGTACAGAAGAGGCTGCTGACAAACAGCATCCTCAGCATCTGGAGCGATGGCAGGGAGTCCCGGAAGTCTGGCCTGTGAGGTGCTAGTTTGATGCTTTTTGGGAGGCTCTCAGGATGGTTGCTCTAGCGGGAGCAGGGGCAGAGGTGGTGCAGAACCAGCAGTGGCACTGCTCCCCCTTTTCAAAGATCTAGATGTTTGGTTTGATCTGCATGTATTACCTTTTAGATTAATTTTTCTTTCCAGGGTGTGATATTTTTTAACCCTGTGTTAGAGTACCTGTGCTTTCCGTGTATCCTCTCCAAGTCTCTCCTCCCATCAGCCAGGTTAGATCTTGGTCGCTAGGGCTCTTTCTTTGCTCAGTACCCCTGTGTCATGGTTCTGACCATGGGGTTGGGATTGCTCTGGTCGGTGTAAGGCATCTGTCTGTCTGTGCTAGAGAAAGAGGAAACCTGTTTCTCTTTTACATTTCCCACTTCCTCCTTCCCTTTCTCCCTCTTCCTTTCTTTCTACCTTCGTTCCTTTCCTGCAGAGCTAGGTATATAACCCTGGGTCTTGAGCAAGCTGAATCCATGCTGTACCACTCAACTAAATACCCAAGCCCCTTTTGTGCTTTTGGATCCAGCTCTTCCTGTGCAGTTATAACTCATTTCAGCAAGACCAAGTGACAAGCAACTCTTTTTTCTTCACTTGTTTATCATAGTCCCTGTACCAATGTTTCTTGTAGTTAAGGACCTAAAAACCACAGAGTTTGATACCTTTAGAAACTGAATTGAGCCTGTGCACCTCTATTCTTTTTCTAGAAAGTTATCGGGACATTGAGGCTAACTCTCAAAGTGGGAAAGCTGTGTTTCTGTGAACTATTCCCTAACTTAGTTGTTCTGACTGATTGTGAAAAACATCCCCTGCCAAAGGGGGAAATTTCGGCATCTCAAAAACTTTCATAAATGTCTCCAAGAGAACTTGAAAATCTATGCTAGTAGAACATTCTCATCAAATTATAAAATCTTTGGTTGAAGAGACTAAAGGAAAATCTTGCCTGTCATGGAGGGTTGAGCATCACTTTCTCACGCCAGCCACATTCTAATTCTGGTCTAATACCTGTTATGTGTGTGCTCCATCTAATGTTCTCTTGCACTGGAATTCTTTCTGGTCAAGAATTTCCCAGTCCAAGTACCTAGATCTCCATAGGGAAAGGCCTCTGGAAGCCAGTGCTGGAAGAGAAAAGGAGGTGGTTTTGTATAAAAGAAGCAAAGTTCTTAGGCAGACTTTGCTCCATTCTCTGTAGTACCTTTTCTTGTTTTACAGTTACCTGCTCAGCTTAGCACTTGGGTCAGGGATAGTAATGGGTGCTAGAGATTCCATACTTTGTACTACAGACAGATGCTAAACAAATAAACAAGGGAAGAGTTAGATCCTTAACTTCCTCTGTGCCCTGAAGGAAAGTTTCAGTGTATGCCAGTATACCACTGGAAGACCTGCTCTATTCTTATGACTGTGGAGTGTCTGGGAGGGTTTACTGAGCATGACATTGGTGTCACACTTAGAATGATGGGTGGGAGGGACCTGATTTGATAGAGATGCATCAGAATACTCTACGGAACTTGAAAAGAATGGGACTGAGAGTATCAGAGAAAGAATTGAGCCTTAGAGAAGTAGGAAGGATGAGGTAATGCTGACCAAAAACAATCTTTGGTAAGAATTTTATTTTTAAGGCAACTGAGCCTGTGTGCTTTCATTTTGCTCTATCCAAGTGCTTCATTCTTCACCCTTCTGCACTTTTTATTGTCCATACCATTTGGCTGAATCTTTCTCAAAAATTGTTACATCATCTGGAGTGAAGACCATGGGTCTGGATGATCTGTGTTCCACCCAGGACTGGCTCTGCAGATCACCTTTGAGTGACTGCAAGAAGGTGCATGGAAGTGATGGGAACATGCCCTGACTCTCATGTCCTCTGTCCTTGTCCACCTTTTTTCCTCTGAACCTAGGCCAGACCTTGTCACTCTGATCACTAATTGTCCTAGATGAAGCAAGTAGGTCTCATGTCTTAGGATGTTGGGGGGACTGGCAAGAATAAAGACTGTCACATCTGCCTGCAGAGGTACTCGTCACCTACCCCCTGCTTCTTTCTGAGCTGTACAAATAGTCTGCAAGTGTTTTTACACATCAGTGCCCCAATAAAGAAAACTCATGGAAGGATTCATTGTTTTCATGCATCCTTTATGGAACAGGAATACAGTTAAGTTTTTGTTACTTCTCTGGGGACATTAATGCAAGACCCAGGAATATCAGTTTTACAAATTTTTCTTGTCTTAGAACACATTTGAAACAATGAGAGAGGAAAAATCCCAACCAATATTCCTTCTGCAGAGATAGTCATTTTCAAAGTAATTGTCTTTTTTCTAAGAAAGCTATTTGGCTAAAGGAAAGTTAGTAGGAATGGACATTAATGGATTATTATGAAGATGGCTTAATAATCGTCTTTGTCATTATTTTGTCAAAGAGGAAGTTATTAAATACCAAACCTTGTTTAGTATTGTTTAAGGCTCTGTTATGTAATTTTTGTCCCATGGAATTTCAATCCACAAGACTCCCTTGATTCATGATCAGTTGAAAAGGGCATATAGGCAACAAGGACTAGAATGAGAGATCCAATCAGTATATACATGGACTAAAGGTGTTTTGTTACTTGTAAATTAAAGATCAAAACAAATCTGGAAAACTATTGTATTTGTCAGGATAAGTTAGATTGGGCTGAAGTAAAAAACCTTTTATCTCAGTAGGATAACACAATGGAGTTAATTTCTCATTACATATTTTACACTCATCAAAAATTGATCCTTTGTGTCATAATCATTCAAGGAATAGGCTAGGAAAATGTCATTGTCTAGAATGCTACTAGTCAGTCTGGAAGGAGGAAGGAAATTAGGGGACTCTTGTTTGGATTTCTGTTCAAAAGTGGCATTTTTCTCAACTACATTGTATTAGTCCAGAAAAGTCATTTTAGTGCTCACTGAAAAAAAAACAAGAAAATACAACCCTGCCATTCAATCTGAAGGAAGAGGACTGAAATATTGGTGAAACAGTAAAATTTAAAAGTTATTCTAGCCTTGATAATTGGTCAAAGTAGTAATTAAATGATAATAATACTACTATTTGCCAATAACAGAAAATTTGCTGTATTAATCAGCTCCATGTTATTATAACAAGAGGTCGGAGACACTGAACTTGTAAAGACAAAAAGTTTGTCTTATGGCTTGAGAGATGATATTCTAAGGTCAGGTGACCCCATTGCCACATTATGGCAGGAGTATCTGCCAGACTTTGCGCTTACATCATGAACCAGGATGCAGGAAGAGACTCAGAGACCTGGGTCCATAGTCCCCTGCACACCCAGTGACTTCTCAAAAGTTCCACCACCTTCCAGTATCACAAGCCTGAGGATCTAGTCTTTAATACACGAACCTCTGGGGAACACTCACACAAACCATAGCGTTTACTGAGCACCAAATGTGTCATTAAGCATTTTATACACATTCGTTCTTTACTAACCTATGAGGAGGGTGAAATTAAAACTAGAAATTTTTAAATTACCAGCCTAAGGTCACATAGTAGGTATTTAGTGAAGTTATTGTTAAAACCTACTTCCTCTAAATTTAATAGTCTGAGCATTTACTCCTGTTCCTATCATGGAACAGAAGCCCACTGATCCTTTGTCATAAGGTTGAAAAGAACAGACTAGAGTGACTTCTATCACTGAGAATTTCTTCTTTGTTAGAAATTATATCTGGCTCTGTTGATATTTGTATCAAATGGATTACTTTTGTAAGCTATATTCTAGCTGGTTTTCGGCCTACGTTCTCATTGTTAAAGAATAATCCTTTCCTTCTTGTGAGTCCCTGGGTCTCCTTCAGAATTGATATACGTGATCTTTTCTGTCCTTCTGGGACTACCTTAGATTTCAAGAGCTTCTGTATCCACTGAAATACTTTTAGAAAAATTTGCAAATGCAGAATTCCTTAATAAAATAGAGACAATTTGTTTCAAATTCATTCATATTACCACAAATGATTTTTAATAAAAATCTGCTTTTTTTCTCCCATGTATGAATTCTCTCTCCCTTTGTGTTACATTGTTTTATTCATTCATTGTTTTCTTCCCTATCTCCAGTGCCTAATAAAATACCTAATTTACGTTAATTGTCCAAACAGATCTTTAAAAGATCTAGTAGGTTTCATGTTCATAGTTGTAGTTCTTTCTCAACACCACTGCCTGGATTACCTCTGTCACTACTGTTTTTGCAGAGTGCAGTACTAGCCACTCTGTCCTAGTTACTACATCACTTCTATGTGATTTAATGAGCCTTGTAATGTGTTTTCTCACCTGTAACATGGGGGCCCCCACTGCTCATGGTTGGGGTGAGGATTAAATAATTTTATGCTGAAAAGTACTTAGAATACTCTCATACATAGAAATTACAGTACTCTATCTTTGATATCAGAAATCAAAGTTTTCCCTTAAATTTTACTTTTTAGGCTTTCATTTTTCTTGTATTGAATTGCATCTCAGATTTCTTTTTTTTTTTGTACCAGGGATCGAACTCATGACCTCACTCTTGCCAGGCAGGCGTTATGCCGCTGAGCTATATCCCCAGCCCATATCTCAGATTTCTTATGCCTGCTGTAAGTTTTCACTGCATGAAGTTTGAAGTATATTATTAACACAGATTTAATTATTCGTTCTCTTTAATCTGATCATTTATAATCAGACCAGATTATTGTCCTGGAGTGTGATATTTTGGTATGACATTAATTCTTTTTGGCTTTAATATTCGCTTCTGAGATACAATGAAGCTTGATTATTTTGGTTCCATGCGTAGCAACATTTTTATTCACGGACTCTTTCAATCATTCAACACATTTATTAAGGAACAGAAAGATAATTGTAGAGACTAAAAACTAAAAAGACTCTTTCAGTCCAAATCAGCCCTCACTCCTACACATATAATACTGGCATGGAAAAGGATCAGTGTTAGAATTGGCTTCTTTGGTATGAAAGTTGCCTAAAGACAGTATCAAGTAAAGGAATATTTCTTTATTTTCTACATCCTTCTGGGCAATCATATTCACTTCAGTACAGAAGGAAGGCAGTCATGTGAAATTAGTGCTTGTGTAGATTTCTTTAGTTTCGAGTCTTATGAACACTTATGAACATGTAATTATTCTCGCCCTGTTCTGGAAGTCGTAAGGAGCAGCGGTTTTTGCTAATATAGAGTGTTCATTTTATAGAGCTCCCTGTGGAGGGAGTACAGCCATCTCTCCCGGTTCCTGATGGATGTCTGGATGTGGCTCAATCTCTCGTGCCTGTGTCCCTTTTCACACGGCTGTCTCTGTTTTGTGTGCCCTGAGTCCACCTCACAAGAATACTTAGGATTGCATTTAAGGTCCACCTGGCTAATGGAAGATAAGCTTCAACCTCAAAGATGCTTGACTTAACCACATCTTTTGTTATGTAAGATGATACTCACTTGTTTTCCATAGGAGAAGGCATTCATAGATTCCAGGAATGAGCACATGGATCTTTTTTTTTTTTTTTGGAAGCTGCTGTTCAATTATGATACCTGAACCAAGGCTTTATTCTTTGATTGATTTCTTTTCATGATTGGGCAAGTTATCACATCTTTCTGAAATTCTTGTTTCTTATCTGTAAAATGAGAATTACAATAGCCAAATTGCAGAGTTTCAATGAGAAATGAAAGAGATAAATGCATATATTTACCTAATCTAGTTCTTAGCCATAGTTTCCGGCACTCAGAGGGTAGAACAGACTTTAAACTGCTTTACTTTAAGGAAATGGGTAAGGTTTACCTACATTTGGTCAGTAACTTGTTAGCTTTTGATAATCTGGTTGAAAAATATTCTTGAGCAACCATGAAATGGTTTTATATTTAGTTCATCATTACACATAGGCAGCTACAAAATGGTTTTATATTCAGATAACCATTATTTGCTGGCCATGCTCCATTTAATAATAATTTCTTTCTATCTGCTTTCTGTTGCTTCCTATGCTCTAGCATATATTGCAACATATTACTATCTGCTGTAAAATTCTTTAAATAATGCAAATGATAGTTTGAGGAATAAACCAGTGATGTGTATGATGTCAGAGTACTGAAAAGAAATCTGTGGCAGCTATCTTCTTTAGCTGAATGAAAATCAGAAGCTAGAATAGAACTTATCACCCATTCTTCATAGAATTCTTCTTTATTTAGTGAAGGGTTTATATTCCAAGCTCTTTATTAATTGTATTATGCTTTTTGTATCTGGAAGTTAAATCACTCGCCAAAAATATTATTACAAATAAGACATCAGAGGTTTCTGTTAATATATAAAGTTAGTTTTATAGATCTTTCTTGTGATTTGAAATAACTGTTTCTGAAGTAGGAGACAACTGAAGAAATGTCAATATTCACAGATACAGGTAACAGAAAGTCAAAGCAATTTTCAAAATGTAAGATTTCACTATAGAGCTCTGCTAAGTCTTATTTTTAGTCATTTTAATTCTTGTAGAGTCATAAGCTTTCAGTATCTTCTTTAATTCTCTTTCTCCCCATTTATATACTTATACTTTCCCTCCCTTGGTTTCTATTTTCTCTTCTTAGCTATGAAAATAACATTGACTTTGAATATGCATTATTTTCTATTCAATGAGCAATCATAAAGTTGATGTCTAGGTTGTAATTAGAGTAGGCAGGAGGCAGAGAGCTGGCCCATATTGCTGTCCAGGAGTCTTCCAGCTCTAACCTTCCATGGACGATTATACTTGTGAGTATTAGCTCCATAGATAAGATCTCACACTTTCCAGTTGGATTCCACGACTCCTTTGCCTGTTCCCCTTCTTCTCTAAAGGAATTTTTTATTATTTTCATATGTCTTCTGAATTATGTTAAGTGGCTAAAAGATAAATAATATGTATGTTAAGCTTAGTTATTCCAGGAAAGTATGAACATGTTGATGGGTGTATATGTGTGCATGTGTTTATGCATGCATTAGTGTGTGTGAAAGTAACTGAGACATTTGTTTTTAACCTTTCAATGCTTTAGAGACTTTCAGAATTTCCAGGTAAGTTTAACTCATGAAGATATGCCTGATTTTTTTCCATACAGCAGCCATCCCACATCTTCTAAGAAATGACTTCAAGAACATCTGCTTCAGTACTCATAAACATCCAATTTCCTCAGCATTTCCATTCTTTTACAACATCCCCTTCCAAATCACATCCAAAGTGACAAAAAAGAAAGAAAAAACAAAGCAAATATGAATTTAGATGCCAATCGTGTCCTCTCTAAGAATGTTTTCCGTATTTGAAATAGCCGGGGAAATATTGTTCCTTTACCCACAGTATTTTAGAATGAGAGGAATCAGATAAGGGTCATTTCTTCCATCTTCTGGGATTTTAAAAGCTCTGTTTCTTTCATACCTGAGAAAATCTGCCAGTTTCAAAACTATACAATATAGTGGAGAAGTGCATATGGTTAATTATGGCAATTACAGTTAGTTCCTTACAATCTTTGCTGTTGCTATGGAATTTAAATACCATAATGTATATCAAAAGGACAATATAATGTTTCTGTGTTTTCTGCTTACAGATGTTTTTATGATTGGGTTTTGCTCATAAACAGGTGGTTATAAGATGAAATCCTTCCATAAATTCATTTATCTTATCCATCTCCTAGCCTGGGTTCTTTGGTATATCCTTCGTGCAAATGTTGCATTTTCTAGCAACTCCAAGGTGATTTTAGATACTAACAAGTGTCCCTTGAACATGTTATAATGAAAATGAAACCACTTTATGATCAGTAGAAGTAGTTGAAATAAATGTAGCTAATGCTCAAAGATTCCCTTCAATAGCCTTCCTCACTTACAATTTCCTTATAATTTTCTGTGATCGCTCAATCTCCACTTATTCAAGGTTGCCTCATGAAATATTGTACCTAATTTCTATTCACCATTTGGGATCAAGCATGCTGAGATGACTGTTGCATGTGGAATGTAAACTTACGTGTTGTTGGTAAAGTGATTTCATTTCTGCTGTTGTAAATTGAAGCTACAGCAAGTACGGGTGCTTCCACCTCAGCTGGAAAATAGGTAAGATAATCCTTCTCTTTCAGCCCACCTCTTTCTAAGCATCTCTTTCCTCTGCCTAAAAGGTAGGTACACAGAAGCTTATGGCTAGTGAACCTCTGTAGGAAGGCTTTCCCCTTTGAGTATATCTTGCTCAAACAACACATTTCCAGTTAATGACCATCTGGAAAAGCTGACAGACTTTAGTCCTCTTAATTCTTAACTGTCTGAAAATAATGCACCCAACTTGCTATGGCTTATGACTGAATTATAAACCATGAAGCATAATAAAGTCATTAACTTTCAACATGTCAAATTTGACTCGAATCTTGCACAGAATTTGATGACCTTTCCCCAGCACTTAAGAGAGCAGGCTAGTGTACTACTCAAAAAGCACTTTGACGTTTCTCAAAGAACCATTACCTTTGTGTGACTGTCGTGGCAAAAGCATCCACAGCTCTGGGAGAAGAGAAAAATCTGGTGATGTGTGTGGAGAAGCAAAGATGAGCTTCCTACAGAAAGGCACTGTGTTTTGCATTTGGCTACTGTTCATCCATCCTCAAAATAAGATTCACTTTTTAATGAGGAAATTTGGAGAAAAGCTTGTGCTTTACAATTCTGATTACCCTTCCCTTTTGTTACCCACTATCAAAAATAATCACTCTATAAATGCCAGTGGAATATCATTAGAGGGAAGTTATAGTTGTGGAGAACCAGGTGTCGTTCTGTCAGATTTCTATGAATAAGATACATCTATATACACTTTTTCAAAGAAAGAAAGGTCACACCCTACCCTACTTGTAAAGCTGTCAGAGAATTTCAGAAAGAACTACAGGGCTGTCTTTTCACATTAGAGGGAAATCTGGTTCTCAAGATATTTGGGACATTGCACTGAATAAGGAATATTAATAGAATTCCCCTCACAGCCTCCCTGGCTGAGAACAGATCTGCCTACAATGTACAGGAGAAAGGCTCCTACAGGCTTCCTCAGTGATCATTACACTGCAGCTTGAAGATATTATGCTGAAGGTGGAAAGAGAAAATATGAGCTTTGGTACTTATTTCTACTTTTGTCTGGTCTACCCCCATTTTCCCTTTCCTTCTCTTCCCCGTAATTCTATTTGTTTAGCAAACAGACTTAAGATCACAGGATACTAAAGATTTTTCCTCTCTTGTCTAAAAACTAGAATAACTTTGGGTGCTCTCTGTTATGGCATGGCACCGTGGTTGGAAGAGTGGCACCAAAGATGCTTTTTGTAAGTAGATTTTTTTTCCCCCAGATTTCCAAAGGCTCCATTTTAGGTGCCGGATAGCCTGGAAAAGAAAGGAAAGAAAGCCCTCTGGTGGTTAGCATGCAGTAATACACTCACTAAGCCTCTTTTGAATGAGTTTCAGAATAATGTGTTTATTCCAACTCGCAAATGAGGTTATTGATATATCTGTCACTCCAAGTATATGTCAATTTATTTCAAAGGAAATAAAATATAATAGTGTTTAAGGTATGAAGAGTATGTGAAAAAGACCAACATAAGTTATTAAACTTCTTCTATGAGCCCGGTGAGGCACCAATATAAATCTAAGCTGTTATTTTATAAGGGTCACATCTCAAGAATATTTAGTTAGCAAGAGTGAGTAGGTTGTTAGTTTCTGTAGGTAAACAGATCCAATAAGAAAGAAGCCCTACTTGCTGAACTGAATAGTTAGGAGGTGGTTGATGGGGATGGCGTCATGGTTTATGTCAGTGGCCCCCAAGCCTCATAAATTATGAACTGGACCAAATCTAGCATTTGTGATTGGTTCATTGTCTGGTGCTTTGATTGGTGGTGCGAGTGTTTCACCCACCCAGGGGTGGAGCCAGGATATGATGTGTGGAAGGAAGAAGGTGTCTCTCTATTGCTGGTTTGCATCTTGATATTCGCAGCTGGGCATGGATGGCAGCCCACCAAGCCATGCTGCCTCAGAGCCAACTGACTATGGACTGAACTCTCCAAGAATTGTACGAAATAAACCTTTCCTTCCTTCATTTTGTGTATTGAGTATTTTGTCCCAGCAATGAGAGAAAATTAACTAAGACAGATGGCGAACTAAGTCAGACCTTGAAAGATAGGTAAGATTACAGTAGGCAATGAAAATGGAAGTGAACTGTCTTAGTCACTTCATTCCTGGAACAAAATAGCTGAGAATCCCATAACTTATAGGAGGATAGGTTTATCTGAACTGATGGCTTCTTAGAAGTTTCAGTCCATGGTTAGCACACTTCAATACATAGTCAGCATGGTGGAAGGGCATGCATGGAGGAGATCTGTTAATATCATGGTGGTCAGGAAGCAGAGAGAGAAGGGGGAAGCCAAGAAAGAATACACATCCTTCCAGGTCATTACCCCACTAAACCACCTTTTCTGGTCAGATCCTACCTTCCAGCAACACACTTAACTATTGAGCTTATCAGTAGACAACTTTGATGAATACAGCACCCCATGACCCAGTCACCTTTTAAAAGCCCCACATTTGCACATGTGAAGCCTTTGTGGAACATTCTAGATCTAAACTATAACATTCCACTCTTGACTACCAAAGTCTTGTGTCTATCTCTTTATGCAAAATAAATTTGGTCCATGTCTAAGAGTTACCAAAATCTTACTAGTTCCAGCATTGCTGAAAAGTCCAAGTCCAAAGCCTCCTCTGAGACTCAAGGCAAACTTTTAGCTATGAGCCTCATGAAAATAACAAAGAAAGCTAAATACTGGCTGCTGTTGTGTGCTACCCTATCCCATTTCAAAAGTGAGAACTAGGGAGAGGAAAAGCAATGGGATCAAATTAGCACAAAACCCAATGAGGAAAACATTAAATCCTGTATTTCCATGACCACTCAAGGCAAAGATGTAAACTTCAAACAGCATACGTGGTCTTGTTCCTATAGCATTGTTGGTTGCAACCTTTGTGCTTTATCTCTTGGAGGTGGATTTACTCACTTCCTGTACTATTCTTCAGTGGATATTCTTGACTTCACCAACTTCCTGGAGCCTCCACTGCACTTTAGGCCTCTCTCTTATAGCTTCATGTACTGCCTCTCAAGACACAATGCCTGATCTTTCAGAATTTCCTATGAAATCTGAATTGAACTCTTGCTGATTCTACAACTTTTTCATTATTGAAAAGCCTGTACAACTAGCACCAGGTGTATAACATTAAGAGCATAGATGTACCCTCTTGTATCATGGTTACAGAGGCCTATGAGTACTGCATTGACTGACCACAAAGAACTGCAAATCCCAGGGATCTGGTTATCTTCTTGAGCAGGGTACCTTGGGGTTGTCTTCTCAAAACAGAGTCTTTCACTTTTGTACTTTCACCCTTCAAAGAGCTGGATCTTGCTGATTTTTCTGACTCCCTCAAGGCATCTTTTTGATGACAGACTTTTCAGCAATCAATATCTCCTTGACCAAAATAACATAGGCCCTACTTTACAGCTGCTTCCTTTCTGGAGAAACTCAAATACTTTAAAAATCACTTAGCTATGCTATTTGCTCTTGATTCTCAATATACAGTTGACTAAAAACCTCCCAAAGTATGCATGCCACTGACTAAACTTTGAGCTGCATTAAAATTTCTTCTATCAGATTAATTAGTTCCCTACTCTCAAGTTTCTGAAAAGTCTGAGACATAATAAAAATGTGGACAAATTTCCTACCAGAACATAGTAAACATAGACCTGAGTCCAAATGCCAGTGGAGACCTTGTTCCCCACTGAAACCCAAGGAGCCTGGCCTTTACTATCTACATTTGTATCAGCATTCTAGTTTTCTGGGCAGCTCTAAATAGAATCTCACATCTAGCTTGGTTTATGACCTTCTAGGGTTTTTCTAGCTGGCATCTCCTAGCTTTTCTTTCTTTTTTTTTTTGTACCGGGGATCAAACTCACAACCGCACACTTGCAAGGCAGCCACTTGTGCCACTGAGCTAAATCCCCCGCCCTCTCCTAACCTTTCCAAACTCCTTCCACAAACCAGTTCTCAGGGTTCCTAAACCATATTGTCAAGTACAGGTCATGGTGATAATCCTATTTCACTGGCGCCAAAATCTGTCTTAGTCACTTTCTTCATGGCTGAGACAAAACATCTAACACCTACAACTCTAAGGAGGGGTCATTTATTTGAGTTTATGGCTTTAAAAGTTTTAGTCCATGTTTGGCAGGCTTAGACACAGAAACAGCATGATGGAAGGGCTGGAATATAGGAGACCTGCTCATTTCATGGTAGCTGGGAAGCAGAGAGAGCAGGAAAATGCCAGAAAGTGAGGGATACACTTTCAGTCACACCTCCAGTCATACCCCTACATCTGGCCAAACCCCGTGTTCCAACAGCATGCTCAACTGCCAATTTCACTAGTGCATCATTCTAGTGCATCAGTCAGTGCAGGCCCCACCTGATCTAATCACCTGTTACAGTCCCTACTTCTGAACACATGAGACCTTCAGGGAACATTCAAATGAAAATCATAATATGAACATTTGATCTATAAAGGTCAAGGAAGCAAGAACAGTTTTGTTTTGTAAGTCAGTGCCAAAGAAAGGTGTAAGTTTAGTAGTAAATGATGGTGTACAGAGAAACTTAGTAAATAGATAAAAAGGTTTGTATAAATATTTAAAGTAGTTTAATATAAATGGAATCACATGTTAATTTTTACCTACCCACTATGAACCAGAGGCAGTATAACTGCACTTCAGGGTTGTGGATTCAAATGCCAGATGTGACACATAGGTGAACTCTCTGACAAGTTACGTAGCATCAGTCTGACCATTTTCCTCTCTCTGTAAAACTGAGATAAGAATGGAATATAGCTTTAGACTCATAGATACACAAATGTCTTGTCAAGTAGCAAGTTAGTTCTAGGAAAATTCTGGGTTGTCCCAAGACTTCTCTCACTTATTGCTGGGCCTCCAGCTACTTCCTGACTGCATTCTGAGAAGCCTGTTGGCAGAGACTTCCTGTGGGAGATTTATGAATTAGATAGATGATTGGATCCGATATCACCCAATAACCTCCAGCCCAGAGACTGACAGATTCTCAGAACTCTGGGATGACCATAACAGGCTGAGATTAGGAATAATAGCAACGTAGATGGATATTTTATGCTGAGATCTATGTTTCAGTTTGTTTCAAAGTGTTCCCTTCTATGTAAAAAAAGTACCATCATTTTAATTAATGCAGACTATTATTAGAATGACTTTCTCAAACTGTTTATCTCTATGGTTCCCCCAGGGAAGGAGTAACATTGGGGGTGGGGAGTGGGAGAGAGCAGCAGTGGGGTGACACTTACCTAGTCAGTAGAGCAGGGTTTAGGAGTTACTGTGAGGAAGCTGGACCAAGATCCCATTCTCTGTGTGAAAGTGGGTGGAGACTTGGGACAGCAGGAAGCTTAAAGTGGAATTCACCCCTGGGGAAATAGTGCTGAAGGCAAATATTTCCCAGAGAACAGGAGCAGGAATGCCCTGTGCCATAGTACCATGCCCATCTGTGAGCCACACGTGGAGAGAGGAGGCAGACTGTGAAGATTTACAAGGTTTCAAGTGTAAAATGTAATCGCTTTCCTTTAATTAACTCAAACAATGCACAGTGTACCTGCAGCAGGAGATTATGTTAACGTGCCTGTAACTGAGTTGAAAGTCCTAAGCCAGCACTAAGGAGAGAGAAAGAGAGAGAGAGACAGAGACAGAGAGACAGAGAAAAAGAGAGGGAGGGGTAAGGGGAGGGGAGAAGAGAGCCAGAGAGCAAGAATGAGAATATCTTGTTATGCAGAAGCAACAAGGGCCCAGAAAGCTCATAGACTACCTTTACAGATGTGCAAATAAGCTTAGCAAATTTACAGAATGTACCCAAGATTATGTGGTCTCTTGGTGACAAAGCTATGACTATACCTGGGAGCTTTACCAGTTCAGTATTCTCTCTAAGATACTGTGTATGATGGCATCTGTAGTGATTCTGTGTTAGCACAGGGGGTAAAACTAACTATAGTACATGTGACTACAGATTAAGATTTAATGTATTTTAAAGAAAAGCTTAAAAACTGATGCAGTTTAGAAATCTATATCTATTTCAAGCAAACTTTAAAGTTGCTCTAGAATGTTATTATTAAGGTAAGTGGCTGTTTTCATGCATCTGTATTAGTGAAAATGTTACTATTTTTAAAAATAAGGAATGAGACGCATATATCAGGTGGTAGCCTAGTAGGAGACTGAGCAGGGAGCCCATCAGGACTGCAGATGAATCAACACCCTATAATTTTGATCGTATGACTGAAATACGATCACTGCTGGATTGAAGCTATTTAAAATACAACTTCAGGCTTTTCAAGAGTGAACAAACCCACATATGGAAAAGGAAGCTATGCACTAAAATTAGAAAATCACATAAAATATAATAGGAAAGAATGCGAGGTAATAAAACTAACATTCGTCTTATTTTACTCATTTCATGGAAAAGGGTTTTATGAACAACTTCCAGAAGCATTTTAATGTGATTGTAGATTTTATTTTACCTTACAATTTGACAATTCTTCAAGGTTTTGTATTCATTGTTCTTTTTGAACTGAAATACACAGAACTAGACAGAGGCTCTTTTAAACTTTGTTTTCCTAATAATGGAGAGAGGATAGGACTCCTTGGTTATTGTTGGTATTAGGATAGTTACATAGCTAATCTCTCCCAGCAGATTTTATTACCTATTAAGATGAATGTAAGAGATAAATGGATGGGGACCTAAATAGAGCCTGTGTTCAGTGGTATACCAGCAAATGTTTCATTTGTTTTATAAGTATGGAGATTGATCATAGTGTTTACAGACTTCTGTGGTGTAGATACTACTATCCTGGTAATAGCCAGGCTACCAAACTCGTCATTGTGTTGGGAGTTGGCCAGAGAGCCAGGTTTGGGCATTTCCAAATTAGTGCAGGGTCCTGAGGCCAAGGCTTTAGTGCACCATTTACAAAGGCCATTTAGAGAATGTAGCTTTTATCTCATGGCCCACCAACTTGGCTAACATTATTCTTCAGAATTCGATGATGTAGTCCACAGGCCCTGCTTTAGGTTATATAATTTACAGCAGGGAAGAACAAAGCCAAACGTGTACTTGCTATATGCAGGTTGGCATCTTGAACAGCCAATCGTCTCCCAGACATTTAATCTGCTAGGTCAACAATCTGAATCATGTCTGAGTTGCCAGGACTGTCCTTCAGATGGGAGGAGATGGGGAAAGTGGGGAATAAATGTCACCTTTTTATAGAATCAGAATTCAAAATGATTTGCAACAAAACTTTACAAGTCTTAACAAGAAGGTTAAAAGCAGAAATGTACTTGAACTCTCCAAGTCTCCATCATTTTGGTGCGTAGATATTCATAGCAAAACCATCTTTCAGGATATCAACTGTTACGACTTTTAGGTATCAGAAAAAAGAAAGTTTTAGGTTGCATTTAAAAATAAAGACAGTAACATACTATATTGCCTTTCTTGGTTTTTTAGAAATATATAAATGGATAGGTCAATCTTTAGAACCTTCAAATTAAATTATTTTTCCAGCTGAGTGCAATAGAAAAAGCAGGCAGGCATGGGAACTTTATTTAAATTACTTTATTGCCTCAGAGCACATGATGGATATTTTAGTGAACATGTAAGACGGTATCTGGTGAAAGCAGGAGACTTGATCATTTCACTTCTTTCTAGTTGACATTCAAGAGTGCTTACACCCAGATTTATTGCTCTTTATTTATACATCCATCATTATTCATTTGCCAATACTGTGACCATGTAAGCCTGGAATTGTTGCATGAGTCAATTTCTTACCAATGGAGACAGTTACCCTTGTTGCTGTTGTGTGTTATTTTTTTTAACATGCAACAATTTTATAATTAACAGTGATTATAAATCAGTTTATTGTTATAATGATATAGTTCTATACATCTGTAATTTTAGATGAGTTTTGAGTGTAAAAAAGTCTGGCTGTAATGAAGGTGGCCAATGGAATTTTGTTATTATTTCCACTCTTCTAGAAGATAAATTATCATTTTTTAAGGACCTACCTTCTCGTTCTATTGTCTGTGACACTGCATAGGAATGAACCCATGTTTGTGTTTCTACATGCACTTCCCTTTGTTTGAGTTTCTGTCCAGTTATGGTGATTAAAACTGAGATTCTGAAGTCTGGTGGAGATGAATTCTGGTCCTGACTTTGCTATTAAACAAGTTAGCTAATGCCCCCAAATTTGAACTTTCTTAAATGTAAGATAGGAATAATAATGTGTCTACCTCATCAAGCTCCAATAAAGATTAAATGGCGGGAGCATGTAAGACATTTCGTACAAGACCATGTGTAGAGTAACTTCTCTATGTATATTGGCAATTATGTTAATTTCATAAATTCTGTATTACAAAATATGCATATGGCAGTTAATTTGCAGCTATTATTAGTCTATGTTTGTGCACTGACTCACTACCTGAAATTTCAGCAATGATTTGTCTCTCTAAAAAAAAAAAAAAACTTCCAAATAAGCTAAACATTTTATCTTCACAGCCTACAACTTATTCAGTTTATATGTATTATTTTTGCTTTGTTACTACCCTGGCTTCTTCCTTTATTTGTCTCCTTATTACACAAAGTCTTTATTTTTCCCGATAGTCTTCCCCATGTATAAGTCTTACATGTAAAAAAAAAAAAGTACTATCAGTTCAGGCTGGCCTTGAACTCATTTTGTAGCCCAGGCTAGCCTCGAACTTGCAGGGATTCTCCTGCCTCAGCCTCCCAAATGCTGGATTACAGACATGAGCCACCATACCTGGTTTAATAAACCCTTTCTTAACAGAGGACACATTACTATCCTAAAGACTTTACAGATATGATCTAAGAGAATAATTTCAATATTCAGGCCATGGGCAAGAGAGGTGTTTACAGATATGATCTAAGAGAATAATTTCAATATTCAGGCCATAGGCAAGAGAGGTGTTTTCTTGACAGTAGGTTCTTTCTGATGCCTCTGAAATCACTGTCCTATTTGTGACCATATACTCTGACGTCCATGTTCTAGCATTTGGCTATACCTGTGGGAATCATCCATTTAACCAAGATCAGGTGTCCTCTGATTACATATTCCATTGTTATCTCCCAGTTGTCATATATCATTGGCAGCTATCATTAGCCAAATTTGTTTGTCTGGTTTTTAGTGGCACTCACCCTGTCCCAGGTTTCTATAACATATGCTTCAGCCTTGTCAGACATGCTTTGCTTCAGCCCAGACAGTCCCCGTGGTGATAGATGATCTCCACATATGACTTTAGTACCCTCTCCCAGGTTTATTTTCCCCTCGTTTCATAAAATTCCATACAACACAACTAATTGGCCAACAAACATTTACTGTCTTCCTGCCAAGCATGGGCTACATTTTAGTGTTACATCAACTTGGTCTAGCTTAATCTAACAACTATGTTCACAATACCAACCATGCATGAATTAAATTAAATGTATTGAGCACCTACAATGTGATAGTCATTATGTTTATTTTATATGGGTATGAGCCCATTTAATCCTCTGAGTAGCCCTATGAGATATACAATCTTCTTGTTCCTTTCAGATGAAGTCATCGACTAGCATAGAAATTATATATTGTGCTTAAAGTGATACCATCAGTAAGTGGAAAAGCTATGAATTAAATTACATTGAAAGCTTCATAATTTGAAAGTCCTTGTTTTCTTCCAAACTAGGTTTTTACTATAATGGGTTTACAGTTTCCAAGGATAAGGCGTCCTTTATGTTTTCCTACCAGAGGATTCAAAGTTCTGCAGAGACAAATGTTTATGGCATTATTACTTTGGTAAAGATAAGTGAAACAAACAAATAAGACAAAAACCTACCTGCTGGAAGTTATCTTTCTCGGGTTGCTTTAACTCTTTTGATAAAGATACACTTTAGTGCAATGATTTATAGGAAAGCATCTGGAAATTGTTCAGCTTTACTTCTAGAGTAAGAACTATAATCCTGATGCCAGTTCTATGTGTCATATCCGTGTTTCCCTGAACGATATGTCTCTGTACCATGTCTCCATATAGCGTTTCATCTAAATGGTTGACATTTACTGCTAGAAACTAAGATTATGAAAAGGAGGAGTTTCAGTGCAGGGAAAACAGAGCTCATTTTCTATCAACTTCTAAGATCTCAGAGGCAGTGAAAGTTGCTGTCAAAAATAATTTGAAGAAAGTGGATCTGGTAGTGTTTTTCACAGTGTCTTATGGAAAAGTAGTAATATTTCTAAAGGTAAAGTCCAGTTCTCACTGTGTTGCATATTTTATTTCTTTTTCATTCTTATAGCTTCATATATTATGGAATTTAAAAAGTTTCTGTGCTTTTCATTAAGTATAAAACTTTGTAGCAAGACTTATGCTTCTATATAAAATTAAAATGAAGTTAATTCCTCCCCCCACCAATAGGATGAGATTTGCTGGTTTGCCAACCCTTTTCTCACTTTTTTAAGACTTTGGGATATGTAGATTTCCCCTTATTTTTTAACATTTACATTTGTAAAATGAACATAATTAGGATGAAAAAAATTCTCGTAAAACAGTACCAATAGCACTGGTAGTTTTAGGCACAAAACTCATAATCCTTTAGAAGTATGGAAGTTATAGAGCCTTGAATAAAGATATGTGAAGACTGAGAATGTTAGAGGTTTGGCTGGTTCAATCTCCATCATTACTTTAAGAAAACCCAAGCTATCACCAGTTAGGGATGTGTAGTTAAGAACTCACTGTATGTATATGTGTGTAATTCAGATACACAAATAAGCACCATGTTCAAAGCACCTGGATTATGGATATGTACTAAAATAATTTAACTAATATGAGAAGGAAAGGAAGATAATTTATATTACTAGGGCAATATTAGAGAACTTTTTAAAACTTTCAATGACACAAGCAACCCACTGGGGTATGCGTTCCTTAGACTTGCCACCACTGTTCTAGGAGAAGGCACTGCAGTGGTGTAAGTGAGGAAGCAATATTCTAGGCAGAACTAATAGTTTGAAAAAGATTCACAAACAAGAAAAAAGTGTGTGGTGTGTGTGTGTGTGTGTGTGTGTGTGTGTGTATAAAGATTGACCATAGCATGTATTCATTAGAAATGGGGCATGAGTGGACCAAAGTTATTATTATTATTATTATTATTATTATTATTATTTGTACTGGGGATCGAGCGTACAACCTTGAGCTTGCCAGGAAGGCACTTAGGGCACTGAGCTAAATCCCTAGCCCAACCAAAGATTTTTTTAAATATGTAGTAAGTAGAAAACAGTGAGAAGGTAGAGGAAAAATGGAGGAATACATAGTGGATGTTACTGAATGCTCAGGCAAAGAGAATTCAACTCTTAAGTAGATTCTGAATTAGTTTCTTCTACTCAACCTTCATTGGGATGGTGAGGCCTTCTACTAATTAGAGGTAGAATACTGTAAGAAGAATGGAAGTCTTTCAGGATGATGCCTAGAATGGGAATAGCTGGGTCTATAATGTAATTTCTAGTTTTAGGTTTTTGAGGAATCACCATGCTAATTTCCACAGAACTTGTGCTAGTTTATGTTTTAAAAGCACCCCTCTAGTATCACCAGTATTTGTTATTCTTTGAAATTTTGATAACAGATGGAATCTCAGTGTTGTTTTATTTTGTTTTTCTCTATTGGCCAGAGATGTTGAAAATGTTTTCGTGTATTTGTTGGCCATTTGTACTTCATCTTCTGAGAAGGCATCATATTATAGTGATATATGCATATCCATATTTATAGCAACACAATTCATAATAGTGAAATCTTAGAAGAAGCTTATATGTCCACCAACAGATGAATGGATGAAGACAATGTAGTATTTACACACAATAAAATACTACTCTGCCATGAACACTTGTAGGAAAATGGATGCACCTTGAGATCATGATGTTAAGTGAAATAAACCAGGCACACGGTTTAAATATCTTATATGAGTTTCATATAAGAAACTCAAAATAGAGACAAATTTAAGAGTAAAATAAAATAGATAATAGGAGACAGGGGCATATGTTTTTTGCAAAGAAGAAGGAGGCTAAGAAATAGAGAAGAGAAAGAAGAAAGGAGAAGGCAATTAAAAAAAGAATTAGGATGTGTTATGTATGTGTACCAGCTCCCCATGATGAATGTAATCATTATGTGCTGAAAGTATGTATGAAAAATAAAAATTAAAGAAGTAGTTAAGCTTTTGAAAGGAGCTGTCTGAAAATAAATCAGACATAAACTCGCAAAGGGAGATCCACTGTTGGTAGAGAGTATATGTTGTTGGTCAGCCTTCCTTTCAGCATAAGGTAAATAAAGAACTCTGTCTATAAAAAACATGAGACAGGCCAGCTATGCTGGTAGCATCTGTGTTGTGAAAATTAGAGAGCTAAAAAAATGAGGTGGTAACTTCTGACTACTACCCTGACACCTGAATTTTGGCTTTGGTGACAGTCTTCAACCTGCCATATATACCTAGAGTTATGACATTAGATTATAACTTTGGTTGGGAGTGTTAAGTGGAGAGTTTTAATGTCAGGAAATACACAGTAAAGAATGTGTTTGTGACTTTTCAGCCTAGTGGAGTGATATGTAATTATACTCTACCTTCATCAAAACAATCCTAATCTATCCCCACATGAAGAGGCAAAGATGGAATTTTTACAATCTTGAGATCAAGAGGACTTAGGGGAAGCTTATTAGCAAAAGACACTGTTTCTTTATGTTCTTATAAATTCCACAGCTACTTATGAATTCTTTTCTCTCTTACCCTGACACTTGATTTTTGTATTTGAGACCTTGTTCTATATTACTTTTAAGTTCTTGATGGACTTAGGTCTTTGGAAGACTTCTGATTGAGCCTTTATTCTCACATGACTCCTCAGCCAACGTATTTGAAGTACTTGTTCCTAGGGAAAACTTAAAGTCAAATATGTAAGCTAGGGCTGGGGATTTAGCTCAGTGACTTAAGCGCCTGCCTAGTAAGTGTGAGGTCATGAGTTCAATCCCTGGTACAAAAAAAAAAAAAAAAAAACCACAAACAAAAAAAAAATGTAAGAGCTAGGTTTTCCTGTTTTTGCTAAAATCTTTAGTGTTTGAGGTGCCAGGTGTTCAGTGTTTTAAGTCTTTGATGCTCTTTGATAAATCTGTATATTTTTCATAGGGATAGATGATCCAGAGGATCAAATCTTACTCATGTGTTATGAACATAGAGAGGTGAGAACATGTTAAGTCAGTGAAGATGTGGCTCTATAGATTACCATTCTGCTGAGTGTAGAGGACTTATGGCTACTCAAGTAGCCCTGTGTGTGAGCTCCTCTAGGCAAATTCATTCTTTATAACAGAAAGAACAAACTAGAAAACCTTTCACCAGACCTTCACCAACTCCACTCCATGGCACTTCCCTGTGGTAGTAATCAGATTTGCCTCACTCACTATGATAGAATATCTACAACAATCTACTGAGGAATAAGAAGTCTTGCTTCTCACAGATTTAGAAGTTTAAAATCAAAGTGGCATAGAACTATCTCTATGGAGAGTGTTGCCTATTGGCTGTATCACCTCATGGCACTGGTATTGATGACAAAAGCACATAAAGGAGAAAGAAAATGATTACATATTGATTCATCTCTCTGAAAAGAGCAAAATAGGCCAAGATCATTCTCTCTGTAACAACTTTCTGTGGATAACTTAAGAGATCATACAAGAATGCCCTTCTGAGACCACATCTCGGTGATTTAAAAGTGTTCCACTAGGTAGGACCTCTTAAGCATTCCATCACCTCTCAGTACCATCACCCCAAACAAAGTACAAATTCCCATCACAATGGGCCCTTGAGGGACACTCAAAACATTCTCAAAACATCATACTAGCTCACTATTTCAACTTTTTGTTGATGCAAACATTAGTTATTTCTTCCAATGAAATCAAAATTGAATTTAGAGACTATGACATCATCATGTATATATTACCTCCAGAGTGGCAGCATAGCTTAGGTGCCCCATTATTCAACATATGCCTAGTTACAGTTAAAATTTATTAGAATAGAGAATATCTTCCTCTTTCACACTTGGGTCTGCAAAGAGTGTGGAAGGGGTGAAGAATACACAGACTAATTTGGATATTTGCTGTCCTCATTTTTTCTCTCTTATTGCCAACAATTAAGCCTCTTATTTATGATCTGTTTTCAAAAGATTTGGAGTCTTTAAGAAACAAGAGACACTGACGACCATGTTTTAATATAAAAGTCAGAACTTTCTAGTAGGAAAACATACATGCACCTAGATGCTATGTTTTTGAAATCTTATCCAATAGTGATATTATTATTAGCTACAAGATGAAAATATCAGGATCAAAATAATATCATTAGCAAAATATATAACACTGCTTAAATTTGTATTTACAAAATGCTTACTGTGTAAATGCTTACTACAGTGAATGTTTTGCATGTATTCTCGCATTCACGTTTCAAACATTTATTAGGGTTTATATCAATGTTTATGTGGAAAGTGAGACTTAAAGGGGATCATATATCTTGCTGATATCTTCTAGTTCTTAAATAGTAAATTCATCATTAAAATTCATGCTTTAATCATACCCTACATGGCCTCTATTGTCTATAACTATCAATCCTGGGGAAATTAACCTCTCATTTATTAACAACCATATATACTATATTTGGTAGCAGAAGCAAAAAAAACCCCATTTTCCTGACAATACTCTTCCTACTAAAATGTTGTAATAAATTTGAGAAGTTGGAGTTTCTGTCTACCAAATGCACACAAATATCTTAAGGTTGTCTCTTTGGGTTATGATGCATTTCATTTTCTGAATTGACGTTTTCAATGTCATTGTTCTAGGTGATAATTACATATGTTTGTTATATATTCTATGGAATGGACTCCTATTAATAGCCCCAATTATGTGGATAAAACTTTCCATAGATCTAAAACACTGAATGTTAGGTTTACTTTAACTTTTGTAGGGAGTCACAACAGAAAATACAAATCAGATGAAGTTCAATTTTGTGAGATATTTTACTGTTTATATTGTAGGCCTCATTATTCTGAATGTTAGTTTTCATTAGCCAAACAGAAGATACATCCCAGTAATTTTTGTGCCTGTGCACTTCTATTTATGTATATCAGTAAATAGGTGATAGACTTTTTGGTCTTAATTGAATGAAGCTTCCAAAGATGTTTTATTTTTCTTGGAATCATACTAAATTTTCTTGAAAATTAATCAAAATTCATGCTTTCTTAGAGTTTTCTCTAAGTGTTATTGTGAGTGCCAAATTAATATAAATTCTTATACAAAACTACTATCAGTTAATTTCAAAGAGTTCTACTGCATGCACCCTTCTAATTTCATGCTTACATTGTAAGCAGGTGTGCATTATCCTGGTTCTATGCTGATGTAGAGAATCTATGCTCATTACTGAAGGAAACCAAGTTTCTGCATATGACCATGCATATGTATATCTGATTTTGCTTCCAGTTTACAATACTGATTCCATTAGTTGAACTCTTTTAAATATGAACTTACATCTCATTATCAGTAAAAGCAAGTGTCAGTTATCTCCATAAATAACCAAGACCTCACTCAGGTTTCTTATCAATTTAGTCTTCTTGCATTTTATTATTGCTTTGAGGTGGCAGATTTGCTTTCAATCTTTCAAGGCTGTATAAAGTAGTTTTATTTATTTACTTATTATTTTTATTACTTATTTTTATTATTTATTTATTTATTTATTTATTACCATGTATACTTTGTTGGTGCAAGAGATTGAACCTAGAGCCTAGAGAGGCGAGCATTCTACTGCTGAGTCTCTACAAATATTTTTGATAGACAATGCTGTTGATATTGAAGATACATCAGAGGAACAAAACAATTAAATATGTATCTATATAAATGTCAGTTTGCAAGTGGTTGGAAAAGTAAACATGTACATTTCACCATATAAAATAGTAAAATGATGTATTCCCTGAGAAAAGTGAATCAGAGCAAGTAAATAAGGAAATCAGAAAATGTAAGTGGATACAATATTACAGCAGAATGATCATACTATTTTATATCAGGTACTTAAGGAAGTATTTGTAATTCACAACAATAAGATTAATTAGTGATAATACTCCATAGCTTTGAGGAAGATGTAAGTTTAGCTTATGTTAGTAAAATGCTCCATGCTAGCAATAGCTCCCTAGTGACTTTTATTTTGCAGCACTATAGGTTGAACTCACAGCCTTTGCACTGAACTACATCCCTAGCCTGTTTAAATTTTTATGTTGAGACAAGATCTAACTTAGGTGCCCAGGCTGGGCTTAAACTTGCAATCCTACTGCTCTGTCTCCCATAGTGCTGTTACTGAAATGCTCCACTATGCCTAACTCTAGGGGATTCTTTAGAATTATAGAATTTGTATATGTGGTATATTGAATCAACCAACATGATAGTTAACTTTTGTTGTATTACAGTTTAACTAAATTTCCAATTTTTTGTTTTTATGCTCTATCATCATAATATACTGTTTATATAGAATGATTACTTGTTCAATACTTTAGTAATTGAGTAGTCATTTAAAATCTCCTACTACATGCCAAGTAGACTCTTAGGTGCTGGAAATGCCAAGATGAATAGGACTACTGTTGTAAACACATAAATGTATAACTGTATGTCACATGTGATTTGAGTATATTTGCTGGAAGATATATTTTCTCAATTAAAGAATATGAAAAATAAAAAGAGTACTTCTATAAAAGTGGAAAACAGACACAGTTGATGAAGGTATTAAAATACCATTTTGAAGATCTAAAATTCCATTTGACATTTACTTGCAATATTGGACTAATGCCCAGGTGATCATCTCCACCATAGTGAAGTTTGTAAATTTAAATTAATAAAAATTATTGTTAATCCAACTTTCTAGAGGATAATATACTTGTGTTATGCATATAGGTTCCTGTGTCTAAGCCAACTTAGCCAAAATGCAATATGATTTAGCTTTCCAGAGCTATTAAAACAATGAGTATCCCCTTGGGTCCACAAGGCAAGCTAGAAGGTACCGTCTTGAATCTAACAAGGAAATTAATTGATTTTCTTAGTTTATATGAATTAAATATTTTATAAAATGGATTATGTACTTATGATAGTCAAAAAGGTCCAAAAAGTAAACTAGTTTTGAATTCGTCTGAGATTTGGAGATTAGATATACTGTGTATGGCTTTGGTCTCCAAAGATCTATCCATGGTACTGAATATACTCTGATGGCTCATTTTGGCATAGTTGAAAAAAATAGGTTGGCCAGTAGTCTTTAGAGTATTTACAAAAACTGATGAATGAGAATTGTTTCTGTTATGGACTTACAGTATCAGTCTTTACTTCCTACCTTTGGCTGCCCATTCTACCTACTCCAACTCCTGTATGTATTACTAACTACATATGACAATTTCCTGTTCTGACTCCCACTTTATTCTGTCTTCTAAACTAGTATATTCTGTATTTCCTGTTTAACCATATTTCAATAAAAGAATTGGGGGAGACACAATGTCTCAATATGTAGTCCAGGCTGGCCTCGAACTCAAGGTGATCCTCCTACAACAGCCTCCCAAGTTCTGGGACTACATGCATGTGCCACCATGCCTGATTCAGTTGAAGTTTATACCTGATGTGTCTTCCTGTGTGTGCCTTGGCTCACAATCATGTTTTGTCTTTTTTTAATTAATGATATCAATTTTCTCAATTTGAAGTAACTAAAAATAATTTTATTTTAATCTATAAATATATATTTATAAAATTTGCATTTAATGGATTTAATGGAATAAACTAAAATAAACCAATGAACAAGGTATCATTCCACACCTTCCTCTTTTTCATGATCATGTTCTTACTTCTTTCCTTTATTCTTCATCATGCTGCTTGTCATTTTTTTGATTCAGTTGATAAAATTATTTTAAGGGAAATTTTTCACATAAAGGCAATAGTTGATAAAATATAGGATTTAAATATTTTGTGTGATACTTTAACCTTAGGAGATGAAAAGTATAACAGTACAGGCACTCATAGTTTCCTGGAAATATATTAATTTGGAGCTTGGAAATAAAATGGAGACCTTTCCTTTTTAGTTATCTCCAGAAATTTTTTTATCATAGATCTCTTCCTTTGTAACTGGAAGACTAAAAATACATGTAAAGATTCAATGATGCTGACAGTCAGTGAGTAGGACAAAGATTTGACATGAATGCTACTTCTATATCCTTCTATAATTTCACCCTTTATAATTAAAGAATAGAATGTAATAACAGGTGTACAGTGTTCTAGCATGTGAACTTTTGGGTAAACAATCTATATTATTATATTTAATCCACCAAATCCTAACCATATCATCTTGGGCAAATCCTATGGATTCATATGCTTTATCCATAAATTGGGATAATAAAACATCCTCACACTGAAGATTGCTGTTAGAATTACTAGATGTATAATACAAAACTGATAATGTATAATACAAAAACTGAAACTCACTAAGTGTACAATAACAAATTATCATCCTTATTTCCACCATCATCATTTGTCTATCTTTCCTGTGCTTTGGCTTTCTGTACATTTTCAGGTACTCTCTTTGGCATCAGTACTTGTAATAGGGGAGAGTATGTTTCTTCTCTTATTTATTGCTTGGTTCATAGCTAAAGTATCTATACCAAAAGGAAGATAACAAAGGAAAATGTAAATGTTAATTTAAGCTTCATGTGACATAGGGATATTCAGAAATGAATACTTGGTTTAAACAGAGAAACTGTATATTTTTATGCTTAGTTTGGTGAAAAATAGACAGTCTAGGGAGAGAAGGAGTATGATATGGTGCTAAAAACTGGAAGGACTTAGCAAGGTCTCTTTAGATTCCTTGTGGTATCTTTGTGTCATTTGCTCCTTTTCTTGGGTATAAAAAGGATACAGATTGAGTGAGGGTCTTATGACCTGTTTTGGAAGAAAGTAAAAAAAAATATTATTCTGTAGCTTTTTCAGAGGAGAAAGTGAGAGACGCCATCTTCCTTTTCCTGTTTTTTCAATGTCAAGGGTCCATATATTGGGGATAGCATATCCTGAACCCCATCAGGTACTTAATATATAGGGAGGGTAACTTGCTAGCAATTCTATCTGTAGCACCCATTAATTTTTCAACTTGAAATATTGATAGCTATGAGAAAAGACAGGGAAGATAGTGATTTCCCATTCACGAAGGACCTTTCTTAACTCACAATCAGCTGTTGATTACAGTTGATCTGTCGGCCGAGGCACTGTAGTGACCCTTGGAGTATATTATATGTCCATTTCTCTTAATATGATGGTTAAAATTCTGTAGACAGATAGTGCAGTATTGGCATAATGAGTAAAATAATGATTGATAGTGAAATTGTAAAAGTAAAAGGTTCAATGTGCTTGAAAGTCACAGAATTTTAAAAAGTGCAGAGGATAAGAAATACTGATGAACAAAATGTGACAACTTGATACTGGCTGTGCATATAAAATGGAACCAAGTAATCTATTAAACTAGTCATTGTTAGAGAATCAGCATATAGAAATGTAAATATGACTTATAAATGTATCTTTCTAATTTAAATATCTTTTAAAGATTTTATTGGAAAAAATTAGATTTATACATTTTGGCTTTCACAAAACCATTGTCTTCCCTTCTCTTACCTTTAGTAAAATTCTTCTAATTTAAAATACATTAAAGTAGATATTCCTGAAATGAAGTTCTTTTGAAATTAAACAAAAGGAACTGTGCCCTCCTGCCCCCAGAGACTACTGTTTATATCACTTTATAGTAAGATGGATAAGGCAATCAGTAGACAAAGGTTTTGTTTTATAGCCACAAATAACATTTGTTCAGTCAATGAGTTATGTCAATCAGAACAGCATTACTTCTGCAAGAGGGAAATTCAGAGCCTCTAAAACATAGTGTGGGTGTTATATTGTCAAATATGTAACAGCTTTTGCTACTGCAATGACCCTTGGTCTGTAACAAAAATGTAAAATATCAGAATTAGGGCAGAAAAAGGCCAAATGGCAACTGATTTGTCACTTGATTTATAATCAGATTACCAAAAGATTGGAACTGTTCAGATCAGATTCTCAAACTGAGTGCTAATATATAAAACATTTCTGACTATATAAATAATTAGACTGTTAAGGTCCATAGGAATTCTCTAGTCTATGCTTGTTTTAAGGTTGAAATCAAATTGTTCCTGTGTGTGCTCAGGGAAACATAGCTCTAAAAGGAAGATATTCTGAGGGAAAGAACAGACATTGCACTGAAAAAGTGTCAACAAACCCTAAATAATTTTGTGTTGATTATGCTAAATTAGAATAGTGATGGCTATAATCATTTGATCCCTGAGGCATTAATGAAAATTCAGCATTATTTTGTGTGGAATATGTATCATTACCCTTGAGCTTAGGAATGATTATTAGTAAGTATGATTAAATCTGGAAGCCATGACACAAGCTATCTTTAACCCACTAATGACAGGTCCATATTGTAATTTTATGATGAATGAACACAGTTTAGCATTTTTAGCACTTGGTGAGGAAAATAAGAAGCCTGCATTCATTTTCTTGATTAGAGTGCAAAATAATACAGAGAAGCTCATAAGGCATGCTATTTAATGAAATGGTGTTCCTGCTGATTGATTAACCTGTCATAGCTTCCAAAACTCACAGGACCAGTAATTTTTGCATGATCAAAGATATTATTCAGTGATGTTGTAAAGATCATGGGCTGCTGGATGCAGAGGTACAAAAAAATAAAGATATTACTGCTTAGTATGACTATATTGCTTACATATTTTCAAATATTTTCACATATGCCTCATGGTTTTATAAATATATTAACTGTTAGTGTGCATTAGAATGTTTACTACTTGTTTTATCAGTATGAAAACTTAAGCTCAATACCATTAGGACAGTTGCCTAAGGCAACATGGATTGTCAGAAAAACCAACATTGAAAGCTCAGTGTCTTGATTCCAGATCTAATACATGTTTTGGCCTCAATACAAAGTTAATTAATTTTACAATAAGAGACAAATTATATCATTTAAAATCCTCCTGCTGATGGAGAATAAAACCAACCTAGTTGAGAACAAAGAAACTTACATTTATTTGGGGCTATTTAGGACTATAATCTGGGAAAACACAGATCCTAGTAGTCTCAGAAATGTGCTCCAAGGTTTTACAAAATGGCCTCTGTAAAGTGCTATGGGTTGGGGTTGAAAATTTCATCACCTGTTTAGTCAGGTATTATAACTGCTGCTGGCAAAACTTAAAATGGTTTGTAAGCAAAGCATTGGGTGTAGTGTAGGCACCTGTTATTTTGGGAAAAAGGATCCACTGTAAAAGAGGTTAGCAGAGGCTAACATTATTTTAGCAAATTGCCATTTGCCCCAATCAAAAAAGGTCAAGTAAAATGAGGAAGAAAATGGTGGTGTTGTAGTTCACCTGTGGGTTCCCTGAGATTTAAATTGGTTCCCAAAGTGATACTCCTCTCTCTCTCTCTCTCTCTCTCTCTCTCTCTCTCTCTCTCTCTCTCTCTCTCTC
>PVLA01000018.1:595000-846493 GCA_004027455.1 Hydrochoerus hydrochaeris | reverse complement strand
CCTACTGAGCAAATGGTTCATAGTTTAATTTAATGTTTAGGACTAAGTGGTGAGGTCCAGGATATGCAACCCTCAAATATGTTACTGTGGTATTTGAGGAGACTAGAAACTCTCACATCTTCCCTGAAGCAAGGTCCATGAAACCTAGTTGATCTTCTGCTGAAAGCACATCACAAGACTCATTTCAGAGGTGTCCTCCTCATATTTGGAAGCAAGGAATATTCTTTTATCTAATGACAAGGAGACAGATGAGAATCTGAGCAAACAGGCCTTGGTGAGCCCCTTGCCTAGTTCTTAGCTTTAGTCACACCTCATTTTTGTCTAACCACATTTGCCTGTGGCTATCTACTTATTATTAACTCTAAGTACGAGTGATTTCCATTTTGTTCCCCATTGCCACATGCTCTAGTATCATGCAGAACTTATTAAATAAGTTCCTAACTTTTTCTGTCTAGTTACAGCAGCCTCTTCCCTGAACTTTGCAATGGGTAAGAAACACTTTATTCTACTAGGTAAACTGGTTTCTAAAAACTCCAGGTAACTGAAGAAAGGTTCTGATTTTAATATAGCACTTGAAACTCTGTAGTATCTTGATAAATATTAATTCTTTTCTTTCTAATTCTCATTTCAATGCTATGACTCTTTCTGGCCCAAACATGGAGTTGTTAAAAGATTCTTCCTTGACATGAAAGCTGTTTTGACTAACTACATGATGTTACAAGTTGAAATTCTGTTCAAAGGTGACTATCAGTAACAAAGCATAAAAATTAGTAACAGAGACAACATGATTGCTTTTAAAATATGGCCAGCAGAAGTTAGTACTTTGTTTTTGTCAAAACCACAAAGCTTCTGCTTAAAACACAGTTTTACAAGTGAATGACATCCTCATTCTCCAAATATTAGCATCATAATAGCATTCTGTTGAATAGCTTAGATTTAGGGTAATCAGAGCCAAAATTTCAAAGTTACCAGCGTCCTGGTGTCCTGCTGGTTCTGAGTAGCATGTAACAGATTAGGTTCTTGGGGGAAGACAAATCAAGAAATGAATCATTGTAGTATCGTGAAATAGGTGGTAAAGAGTGTGGCCTATGAAATAATGGGGATGGAGGGGAAAAAAGACCTAGGCTGGGATAAAGACAGTGAATTTTGAACACCAAATTAAAGCAGAGAACCTCAGAATTATCTGTGGCATTTGCTCTCCCTTATCCTGCAAATTTCCAATCAGTTGCCACTTGATTGCAAGTTTACCTCTAATTATTTACTTCTCTGCTCTGGAGTCCTTCTCTGCAATCATCATGGAGCTAGGAGAAGCTCGTACTGTCCCTATTTATAATGGCAGCTTTGTTAATCCCATTTCTAGGCATATTTTCCAGATTATTCAAAACTTTGAATCTGATCACTTTTCCCCCTTGTTTGAAACTCTGCAGTCATTTTCTGCTTATAGAATGGGATCTCAGTTTAGGATTATCTATGATCTGGTGTTTCCTTACGTTTGCTTCTGCCGGTGATGATAAGCTTATTCCTTGATGGTGCCTTAAGGTGTGAAATTATTTGTGATTTTAAAAATCTTACACCCCATTTCATGCCTCCTTGCCTTTTCCTCTTTTGTGATGACTTTTCATAACCTTCTCCTGCAGATTATGCACCAAATTCAGTGTCTCTTATCCACGGTGATGTGCTCTTCTCCCTTCTCCCATCTCTACTGGATCAAGGGCTGCTGCTCCTAATTTACCTTATTCATCCTGTTAAAACAAGTTGTTCAGAGATTCTTGTTAAAACATGGAAAGAACAATTTTATTTAGGATCAAGGCCATAGTTACTTGTGTAGGGACTTTTATAATGGGATTTTTCTTTTTCATTTGGGGAGAGAAATTGGGCTTGACTCCAAACACAGCATTGTTCTGTGGGTGGTATTTATATGAAAATAGCAGCATAGGTGTCAGTGGATAGAAAACCACCAAGAAGTAGAGTCAGGGGTGGGTAAGGGATATTCCAACCAAAATGATGTGGCAGGGTTATTGTCGAAGGCAGGCTGAGGTGGTCAGATTTTACCTGGGCAATGGTGCAGAATAAAGAACCTGATCAGATACTGAGAGTGATCAGCTAAAGAAGGTGGGGAGATCTTGCTACACATAAGTAAGAGGTTCTCAGTAAAACTTATTTTACAAAGAATTGCTCCCATCGGCCTAGGAGAATATTCAGGGGTGTTACTAAAATTTGACAAATTAAAAAAAAATCTTTATCAATCCTTGTACTGTTTTTCTCATTAAACATAATGCTTGGTCTATAAGTTGTCTAATTGATGTTGGTTTATCTGATCATAACAGTATCGTCAGGAAAGGTAGGTAGTTGTCAGGATAAGCATAGAAATGATGTTACCATGTAGAAAGACAAAGAGGTAAAATATTGGGTGCAATAGTACATCTGTTTACTATTGCTGAGCAAGGGCTCACTACTAACTTGATGCCTTAAATCAATACCCTTATTATCTCCTAATTTCTGTTGTCATTAATCCAGGTGGGCTCAGCTGGGGTTTCTTGTTCATGGTGTTACCTTGAATTTGAGGATAAAATCAAGCTGTTCATTGGATTGAATTATCATTTGTAAGCATGATAAGGTAAGAGCTTATCCTTTGTTGGCTAGTTGACCAGTTGGCATAGTTCGTTCTTTATAGCTGGAGAATTGCTTCCCCAAAGTCAGCAATGGTGAAAAGTCTCTACTGCCTCAAGTCTCTGCCTTCAGGTTAGGCTTAGGCCCTGTTTAGTAAGCTCACCTAAGTCAGGCCCTCCTAGGAACTTGTATTCATCTGTTTGCTTCACTCAAAGTCAATTGATCAGGGCCTCCAGTTACATCTTTGTCATGTAACACAAGCATGAGAGTGAAAGCCCGTCACCTTGGCCATATTCTGTTGACCAGGAGCCAGTCTGGGTTATACCTGCACTCAAGGGGAGGCTGTTGTTCATAGGAAACATACCCAGGGAACAGGGATCTTACTGCCAGAATTCTGCCTGTCACACACAGTTTAGGATAACTTGAAAAATGGGTTTATGAATGTCAGTGGGGGCATGAGGTTTGAAGGAAGGCAGTGACTGTGAGAAAGTGCTTTTTGTATACTATCATTGAGGGATCCATAAAGAGTTACAGAAGTTTATAGTTTAGAACAATAATTCTGTACTAGAAAGATAAAAGGGGGAGTTAGACAAAGAAGGAATTATAAACAAGGGGACAGAAGGATAAGTATTTGAACAGGCAGATAGAAAGTAGGAAAGGATTTAGACAGACCTTGACATCTGTTTGAGCAGAGCAGGAGCAAACATTCTATGGTAAAGTAATTAGCTGGATGACCCAAAAAGAAGTTGGCTTTGAATTGGTAACACTTTCTGGAAGAGACAGTGAATCTGGGCTTCTTGCTTGCTTTGCTTACTCCAAGAAAAATGTAAAATGACTTGCCAGGAGAGATTTGTTGTACACATATACCAGTTTGCAATAGTGTGCCATCAGCAAGAAATGTTTTATTTTTAAATAACTGGTAAGCTAAAAGAATTATGTTTTCTAAGTTATCTAAATACATGAGGTCAACAGCAATTTGAAGGGGCAATGACCCAGCCTATAGCACAAATTCTGATTTACATCCATTGTTTTATACCTTGGAAAATCTGAAATCTAGGTCATTTATACATTTAATATGATTAAATAAGGAGCTGAATGATTTGTGTTGAAGTCCATCTCAGGGTTGACAAAATTATGTTTTTCTCTCTGTGTCATCTAAGTAAACAGTGATCATCTTTTGCAATCTGTTAATTAATATTTCTAGAACTCTTTTAGTTACCCTACCATGCTTCTATCCCAAGATAGAAAAAAAAATAATTTCTGAAGCTAAATGATCACTTTCTTTTTTCTTAAATAATTACATGATGTAAAATTCACAGGATTTTAACAGTTTTGTCACCAAAATATTTAAATCTTTTCAGTTAGAATCCTCTTTGTTTAATATAAGTCCATAGTTAAAGGATTTGCATTTTTGCTCAAGGTGCTATTTTGTTGATTCTTTTGAAAGTGTGTCATTGTTTAGTTCAGTTAAATCTAAGTATCCATTTATGACTTTTGCATTTTTAGTATTCTAGAAATACCTCAATCTAGATGATTCATCCAAATGAAATTGAAGAAGTGTAAAAGTTAAAGTCTAATCTTTATCCTCACTGGAAATCTTCCTTGGATTTGGGGACATCCAGTGATTGTGTACTCTAACAATGTGCTCCCTGATGTATCTAGTCAGACTTTTCAGCATTAGATCCATTCTCTACATTAAGTTGAAATCTGTCTCTACCAAAGTTACTCCCATGTGCCTGATATCCATTGATGGTCACATCTCAGTTACACATTACCGAGTTCCACTAAATCTTTCAGACCTCAAAAAAAACAATTTTCCATTTTTTATATGATTATCATACTTAAATATATGAAAATTTAAATATTTCTGCCAAATTTTATTGAAAACAACACAGCTTACTTCTTCAATCCACAATATCATTTACAACTTTTAGTCATTTTTCTGGTTTTTGCTTCCTGATTTTAAATAAAATGTGGTTATATTGCTATTTTCCATATTAATGTCCTAACTTTTATTATATTAATGTTCATGTTAGACTTTGGATTCAAAATATTCTATTTTATCCTCTATTTTATTAAATCTCTGAAAAATATGTACTTGCATATGCACATATAAACACATATATATACATACATATACACACACATGCACACATGCAACGTGTTTTTGTTTCATTACTTTTCCCCTTAAGAATATTTTCTGTGTTTTAAAGCATACACTAAATATATACTAACTTTATTTCTGTTAATATATTGATAATAGGGATCTCAAATTAATTTTCTTTTCCTTACATTGTGCTTTTCTTGTTGTTGTTCTTTTTCTTTTCTTTTTTTGCCCTATTTATCAGAGTCTCTGGCATTGATATTTGCAGTAGCGGCCGGCATACAATGACTGGAGCTTCTTGGCTGCTTGTTGTCATTTCTGGTAAAATTCTAACAAGCCAAAAGAGATCGTGTAGTTATGCCATTTTTTAAAGTGAAATTCACCATGACCTGTGTAAGAGAGGACCTGGCAATTCTGTCAAGGGAGGCTCCCCCACACTGTCAGATTCTGTGGACTATTTGTTTATATCTGCATGCTTATAGTACGTTATGTTTACATTCCTTGTGGGGAATGAGTAAAGTACATAACAGATCTTGATTCCTTTTTTCACCCCTTTCCCCCTCCCTTTCTTTCCCTTCTCTCCAGTTCTTTTTTTATTAATTAACTAATTAATTATTTTTGAGACAAGGTCTTGCTATGTAGTTCAGGCTGACCTTGAACACACAATGGAGCCCAGACTGGACCTAAACTTGCAGGTATCCCCTTGCCTCAGTCTCCTAAATGCTGGGGTTATAGGTGTGCATCACCATGCTCGGCTTCTCCCAATTTCTGGATCCTCTTTCTTTTCTGTTTTCTTCAAGTTATCTCCAGAAATTGAGTTTCCAAAGCCCGAGTCAGCTTCCATGTGTATGTGTGTGTGTGTGTGTGTGCACACGCACATGTGTGTAAAGTAGATAACTGTCTTTAGGAAAGAGGAAGAAAGATAAGCAGATGAATATGAGTCTCAGAGTCAGCTTGAACAATTACACATAATCTTCCTTTTTCCTTACGATTTCACAGCCATCACAGTTTGAGACCCAGCAGGTCAGTGCGTCTGAGTGTGACATTTCCTAAGTCTTGCTTCAGCAGAAAGAGTCAGCAGGTTTACTTCATCTTACACAGGCTTCTAATGAGTTCTGCTTTCAGGCCCATCTTGCTCTCAGAAACATTGATGCCTCCAAGTCTTATATCTTTGTAGGCTTCTGCCACAGAGTGCCTTGTTTACTACTGTCTCTCTTTGCAGTCTCTTTTTTCACTTGCTCTGTCCTGCTGTCAGTTACTATTCATCAAAGTAAACTTCGCTTTCCATATCCTCTTGACAGTTACAGTCCACTATTATGTTGTCTTCTCGTCTCTTCTGTCATTGTAAATATATTCCTTACTGCACTTCAACTGGGATTTTGAAAGTAAATACAGAAACAAAATCCCCAAAATGTGTGTTTTGTTCTCCACACTTAGTAAGGAGATGCCATCATACTTTTGAAGCATAAGTATATGCTATGGATTGCAGACACCAGCCCAAGACCATGTCTGACATAATGAAAACCAAAATAGGCAGGCTTGAGTTTGACCACTCTTCATGTTTTCACCAGACCTTTGTTGCTAGCCTATCACAGAAATGACAACTGTCATTTCAAGTAACCAAAAGGACAAATGTAATACTCTTACTGATTTTTCTTCTTTAATCATCCATAGGGAATTTGAGGGTACAAAACAAAAATGGCAGCAAAAGTATAATATTATAGGATAAAAAGATGAACCACATGGAAGTACTTGCTGCTCGGGGTGAGGTCCCTGGGAGAGCAGTACGGCACCACCTGGGAGGTTGCTGGAAACTCTCAGTTCTTCTCCTCTCATCCTACTGAAACAGTCTTATACTTTAATGAGGTCATCAAAAGCTTCCTATTATTGGTTCAACGGAAAAACTTCGATTAAAAAGAACATGAGTCTCCTACTATCCCACCTAGGGTTCAATCTGTAACAATTTTATTGTGCAAGTTTGAGGCCATCAATGCCATGTAAAATGGTGGTTTTCCAAACACAGTCGATCATGAGCAACTTGAAAGTAGATTTTTAAAAAGTGTAGATTCCTTTTCATTTTTTAAACCTTTAATTCAATAAGATATGAAATGGATTGGAAATTTGTTTTGTAAGGCTCCTAAGTTGCTAATCACTCAAGTTTGGAAATTACCATGGAAGAACTCAACCCTCTTTTTCATGATGTCTTTTATGGACCAAATGTCTTCCAGGTGTCACATATCTTCCCTTCAGTACCCACTAGCAATCCCTACAAGTCTGCCATGTGTGGACGTGTTATGCAGATGTCTACCTAAAGTAAACACTCTGTTGAGGCATGTCTGTTCAGCTGTCAGGAACCAGTTATGACCCAGGAATGTGTTCATTTCCATTTTTCCCATTGGTTTCATCGTAAGTCAGGTTTTTATCTGCTGGTTTCCCAGTATCATGCTTTGATGCTAATTTTGACCAGTTAAGGTCTGGGATTATGAATTGAGAGCCTGAGCTTCTGAGGACATATAGCACAGGTGTTTGTCTTGTTGCTGGATCACAAAATATTTTGTACCTACAACTTTAGGAAGAAGTTTATTTTCATTTATATCTTAGTCCATAGCAGCTGGTTCCAGGGCAAGATGGTATGATAAAGGGGCACGAGCTGCTTATGGCATGGCATCCAGAAGACAGAGGCCAGGATGGAGCCAGAAAGGAAGATATAACCTTCTGGGTCATGCCAAGAGAGACCCACCCCTTCTGACAAGCCCTATTTCCTAAGAGCAAGTCAGGCATAACACCTTCCTAATTCAATCACTTCCCAAATGCCCTGTCTATGTTCGCATGAAACTATACAGGGACATCTAGATATAAATCATAACAGTATTGATGACTGGCATAGTGAAGAGCAATAAGGCTAGAGGAATCACCCTGATGAACAACTAGACACCTGATAGTCTGTCCTACAAGAACTCATGAATGAAATTGTGGAACAGATGTCAGAAAGCAGATACTTGTACAAGAGGGGTAGGGAGGATTCCCAAGCCAGGTGAACACAGTGGTAGAAACTTTAAAGATAAGGAGTTTCATGAGCCTGTGTTAAAAAACAACAACAACAACACAGGATGTGGGCTACAGATGCAGTTCAGTTTAACTTGATGGTACAACATTCACTTAGCAAGCATGAGCCCTGGGTTTGATCCCCATTACTTTTAATCAATCAATCAATCAATCAATCAATCAATCAATTAACAAGGTAAGAAAGCAAGTGGGATCTCAGAGAGTAAGGGTTGAGAATGTTAAGCCAGCTTGCCTAGCATCTTGCTGAGCATTTTAAATCATCTTGCTGAGCCTGTTGACATATCTGGTATTAAGGCAAACTATAAAAGGTTTTAGAATTGGCAAAAGGAGTGGGTCTGGGCTAAGTAAAAAGACATAGTATGGCCAGCTGGGACAGGAACATAACAAACTTACTAATTAGTCTAGAGGAAGCCAGTTGCCTGCATTTTTATGGACTGCTGATTGCTAACGTAGCAGCTTGCTCTAAAGACAGAAATAACATTATCATAGTTTTATGCTTATAGCATAAAGTGGCCTTTGAAATGTAGGTTTTTCTAAATTTAAAAATGTTCTGGAGTTCTTAAAGCATATTGTTTTAATAAGAACTCACTTTGGAAGTCAAGTGTTCATTTTTGTTGCATTGTTAGATGAGAAATTATAGAATATGTGGTACTCTAGGTTAGAAATTTATACTAAAAATTTTATTTTAAAAACACCAGCTTCTATTTGAATACTATTTCTCAGGCAATTTTTAAATGTTCTCGAAAGAAAAAAAAGCTTTAAAATTGATTTTAAGATGTGTTTCATTCTAAATGGAAGTTGTTTTTCCTGTTAAAAGTGCTTTCAGCCCAGTTATATTTGTGAAAATCGACTGTTTTAAAAGAATTTATGTCAACATTTTGTGCATTATAGCATTCATCATGAGTGTTCAATAAATATTTGTGGAAAGAATTTGTGGCAGAATAACCCAAACATATGCATAAGATTTTATGTGCATCAGAATCCTAGGATTTCACATTTTAAGATAGAATGAAGGACAACCAGCCCCCTTCCATTATTTTAAGGACAAGAAAGTCCAAGTGGAGAAGACAGGTGTTCTGGAGCTTCACAACAGCTTTGGCAAAACCAGGCCTGGGGCCCATTTCTTATGTCAATCAGTTCAACACGTTTTCATTTTAAGCTTATTTTCATTTCCACTTAAGAGCAGAATGAATGACTTCTGCAAGGCTGATTCTGACCTCAATCACATTAAATCAGCAAAGCCGGGCTTTGTGAAAGGCTCAAATGCAAATTGACAAAATTAAAGCATCTTTTAAAACAAACAAAAAGTCAAAGTAATTGCTGTGTTTGATTTTATTTGGGAGAGATGTTTTCAAAGTTAGAGAAAGGGGGGAAATGGATACTGTATGCCTCGGACTTAATTTAAAAGTCAGAATGTCAGACAATATAAAGGAGGTAAGCCAACCCTGAGGAGCTATAACTGCAAAAAAGAAAACAACAACAACAACAACAACATCAGACTTTCTTCTACGGTGAATCAATAGAAGCTCATCTATCTGCAGATTTATTTATCTCTTGCAATGGTAACTGAAATGCCTTAATTAGATTCGGAGTGTACTTAGAGATTGCATATTAATTACTTGTGGCAGAGTAAGTTTGATGAAGATGGAACTAAGTAGATGAATATTTAGACCCAGCAATATCACTGATGACTCAGAGACCAAGTAAAATTTCTTCACTGATGGAATTTATTAAGGAGTGGCTATGAATTGTTTGTCTTCTTAATTAAAGGTTTGGTTGCATTACCAAAGGGCTGTTAATAATAATAATTGTGCAGTCACTTATCAAATGTGTGAACCTGCCTAAGTTATTTATTATTCTGAGCCCAGTGTTTTTCATTTGTATAGATAGGTTTACAATGGCACCTACCCCATGGGGTTATTGTGGGAATAAAGTGAGAGCACATAGGTAAGGTTTTGCATAGTGTGTTCATATAAAAAAACACTCAATAAATGTTAGCTATTATTACCGTTGTCAGCCACTCCAGGGGAGCTATTTTGTAAGAAACCATACATCCACTGCTGCTGCACTGAAGCTTTGGTAAATCATTATTATTTTTTTTACTGGTCTACTGTACAATTCGTGGATATTTCTATCCCAAGAGAAAACAGTGATGTATAGTTGAAAGACCTTTTTTCACTTGGTATTCAGACCATTTGGTTTGAACCCAGAGTTCCCAAGTGCAGTTTGTACTATTTATTTTAGATTTTCTAGGAAGACAAAGTTCATTAATTTGATCAATTTTAAGGTGAGCCAACCTTTTCTTTTTAATTTCCTTAAGTCATTTAATATTGTTGAAAATTAAGGCAATCCTACCCTACTCCCTACTGTGTTTGCTATGAGGATTTTTTGAGGGTGTATGAGGAAAGTGCTTGTTGTAAATTTATTATATTCAATTGGTATCGGTCACTGATTTTCTCTAATGGTCTGCATTTGAGTCCTCCTATAGTCCCATGCCTCCTATGAAAATTTTTCTGATTTTTTCCAACCTCCAGCTAGATGTCAGCTCTCCTTCCTTCTCACCATTACTCCATTACTACTGGTCCTAACTGGTACCCAAAGAACATGCAGCCTTGCAGAACAGTAACTTACATAGTCATTTCATTCCTGCTACCACACCTTCAGAAGGAAACATCAATACCTGAGAGTCCTCAATTCTCCTGTAGTGCGTGACAAGATGTTTTGGTTGTAATAAATACTCAAGAAATATTGTGTCAATGATTAGACAATTGTTAATGGACTCACATGTGATACTTAATTCTGTGAATTATGTAGAAATAGTAAAATAAGGACCCAATTATAATTTATCTTTTCAACAAGACAGTCAAATCTTTTAGAGTTACAAATTATTTAGACATTAACTTTGTCTTCATCCACTATGCAATAAATAAATGTATATTGAGACACTTCGAGGATTCTGATACCATGGTGAATGCTAGGAATTCTATTCAATAAAATGCATATGTCTACCATGTTGCAGTTTTAATAATAGTAAGAAAATATTCCCAAATTTGCTTGTGCAAAGTAAATATTTAAACCTTTCTTTATTAAAAGCAGCAAGCAAAGAATTCCCAACTGCTTTTTCTATCCATTATTAATCCTAACAATATGGTCACTTGTTCATTAGTATGGTTAAATTTGACTACTGAGAGTAGGTCAGGCAAATCATTTTTCTGGTTTAAAAAAACTTTATAGCGACTCAGTGAAATTTGCTTTGAATTATTTTTCATAATCACAAGTAATTGAGCATGTCCTTCTCAGTTATAAATAAATATACTGAAATATACTGATCTATTTTCTACCATAATGAGTTTTGAAAACCATTGCTATGTTACTTAAATTTACTTTTCTTCACTTATTAAAAGTCCAGAGGGCACAAATAACCTTCAGAAACTATTTCCATATAACATGATAAAATTAGTTAATGAAATTCCTGGACATACTTTTTAATTGAATAATCATAAGCAATTCTATACTGACATGAAACCAGCTAATGTGATACAAAATGAATTTTTCAGTTATAGTACAGTACTGCGTGTAGGTAATTTGGAGTGAAAGAAAAACTTTCACTAACTATACAAACCACAGCTAATTTATTTATTGCTATTACCTATAAAAATAAAGAACATTAGAATGTCAAATTTTTTATATTTTTATAAACAAAACTTGTGCATATAGTATGATGTTTTGAGATATGTCTATATTTCAAGATAATTAAATAATGCTAATTAAAATATACATTACTTCACATACTTTTTTGAGAAGAAATTTTTGTTTCAAGTAAATGCAATGTTAGAAGCTAGAGACACACTGTACAATGTGTCTCTTGAATTTATTCTTTCTCACTGAAATTTTGTATCCCTTGAGCAACATCTCCAGAATCTCATCATCTCTTTTTCTTCTTTCAGTCCCTGATAACCACCTTCCTCCACTATTACTAAGAATTCATATTTTTTTAGATTCCACATATATATGATATAATGTAGTTTGTGTCTTCCTGAGCCTGGATTATTTCACTTTATATAATGTCATCTAGCTCCATCCATGGTGTTATAAAAGACAGATTTCATTATATTTTAAAAACTAAATACTACTCTACTGTGTGTGTGTGTGTATTTGTGTCAATAGACAGCTTGGCCATACATCCTGCCCATTGTGCATAATGCTGCCATGAACATTGGAGTCACAGAGTCTCTTTTACATACTGATTTCATTTCTGTTGGATGCATACTCACTAAAGCAATCACTGCATCAGATGGTAGTTCGTTTTTAATTTTTTGAGATGACTCCATATTGTTTACCTTAGTGACTATACGAATTTGCGAGTCTATTAACAATGGTGCCAGTGTTTCCTTTTCTCCATATCATTGCCAACACTTATCCTCTGTCCTTTTGGTAGTAGCCACTCTATCAGGCATGAGGTAATATTGTGTGGTAGTTTTAATAGACATTTCCCCAATGATTACAGTTGTGGACCATTTCTTAAAAATATTTGCTGGCCATCTGCACTCCCCCCAAATTATTGTTTCAGTTCCTTTGTCCATTTTTAAAATACAGAATTATTTGTTTTCTTCCTATTGAGTTGTTTGAGTTCTTTATACAGTTTGGATATTAACTCCTTTGTTATGGAGTATCACATTTGAAAGAGCTAAAGGGAGGAAGAAGACAAGATGGCTAATCAGTGAGCAACAAAATACAGAGCCTCCCAGGAGAAACAACTCATACACCAGAATAAAACACCCTGGAGAGACCCAGACAGAGGGAGATGGATGCTCTTGACACAGGAAGAAATTAAAACATAAAAAAGCTTGTCAAATATGTTGGGACTACAACTGGAACAGCTAAAAATTATGGGACACAGTGTTTTCACTGTGACCTGCCAAGTTTGCACCAGTCTGAATTTGCACCAGCCTGAATTTGCACCAGCCTGAATCCGCCACAGCCAGCAAAGCCACCCAAACTGGTTCCCACTGCCACCCATGGGAAGCACAGCAGCGCTGAAGTTGGGGGTTGGTGAGCCCAACAGAGAGCAGAGCTGGCAAAGGGAACTTCATTAATCCACGGTTAGTGCTGGGATTAGGACACCCCCCCCACACACAGGAAGGGCATGATCAAATGGGCCACATGTTGGAATCTGGCAGGAGGAGCCTGAACTGGGAGCAACAGTGACTTCAGTTAATTCCTCCCTCTCCAAAGCAGATTCGTGGGATTTGCTTGGACTGGGCTGCACCCCAGCCAGGACCCAATGAGCCATCCCAAATCGATTCCCTGCGCCTAGCAAGCACTAACCAGAGGAAGGCCTCTGCAGTTTGGTTGGCTCGGTGGGGAGGGGCAGGCATAGGCAGCCACTGCTTGCACCTCAGTGATAAGAGCAGGCAGGAGAGGGTGGAGGTCTCTCACCAGCGTGCTGGAGGAAACGTGGCCAACAGGGAAGGTTGCTGGGACCTGCACTATAACCTGTGTGGAGGAAGCCAGGACCATGACAGGAGAGAGAGTCAGGAAGAGGCCCCCAGCCCAGAACCCTGAGAGCCTGATCCAGGAGAGGGAAAAACAGGGGTGACTGAGGGCAGGAAACATGCAACAGCAGACATGGCTTCAATGGACATTAAAAGATACCTTTGGGACCTTGTAGACAAGCTCAAAACTGAAATATTAAATCAGGTAAAGCAAGATATGAGTAGAGTAATAAAAGAAATGCTCTCAGGGAGCATCTCTCAGGAAGAAGGGAGGAAGACAAAAAAAGGTGAGAAACATTCGATAAAGAATATAAAGAAAATATAGAATACATGAAGCAGATTCAAAGAGACTACCAGGAAATTAAAAACTCCATTGAAAGCTGGCAAAACTGCTTAAAAGAAACTAAGGATAGACTATCAAAACTTGAAGACAAGTTTGCAATGTGTGATCATGAAAGGAAAGATCTCTTAAAAATAACCAGGAAACAGGCAGTAACAATACAAAGGCTAGAAGATGACAAGAGAATGTACAATTTAAGAATAAGAAACGTGAACAAAGAAGCAGGAATACATACAGGTGAATTACAAAGGCTATTTATGGAAATAATTAAGGAAAACTTCCCAAGCATGGGAAAAAAAAATGACATTCAGTTATGTGAGGCATACAGAACCCCAGCCACCTACAACTAAAACAGATCTACACCCAGACATATAATAATCAAGATACCAGAAACTCAATATAAAAACAGAATATTAAAAGCCATCAGAGAAAAGAAACAGATTACCTATAAAGGTAAGCCCATCAGGATCATGGCTGACTTCTCCACACAGACCATCAGATCAAGAAGAGCTTGGAGCAAAGTGTTCCAAGCCCTGAAAGAAAATAACCTCCAGCCCAAATTGATGTACCCTGCAAAACTGTCACTAGAAATTAATGGAGAAACAAGATGCTTCCATGACAAAGAGGAACTGGGTGAGTTTGTGACCAGCAATTCAACCCTACAGAGAATACTAAAGGACATTCTAGAGAGAGAAAAAAAAATACTAGGATTTTAGGAAAAATGGCAGAAAGGCCTCAATAAGTGGGGTAGGCAGTAGAATGAAGGAGAAAAGTAGACAAACAGGCAGAAAAATAGCATAGCATAAATGAGGCAGAGAAGGTTGGGTATAATCTCTAACATAGATGGCCTTGATACACTATATTGTTAATAGTGCACCAGGATTTAAAAACCACATTACTCACACTACTCTGCTTAGATGTATTATATTCTGTTCCAGTTATTCTACCTTACTAGATTTGAGGATACAAACAGTAATCCTGAAAATAACAGGATATAGTATGGTAATCATCCTTAATTTCCTATTAAGTCAATCTAAAGTTCTGTAAAACCTACACTGTTTTACCATGACTGATTGTAATCGAATCTGGTTTGTTGGATCTCTATTTTGTATTGATAGATTTTATTAAAAGCTGTGATGATTGATAGTATCAAGTCTGAGAGTATAGGCAACTGCACTTAAGATGACAAGATTCACTAGAATATCCACTCTGGTTTGATTATTACCTGCCTTTGAAGTTTTATACCGTCTACAATGTTTTATTTTTACTAATATTGTTATGTACTGCTATATTCAATTATACTGCTATATTCATTTATGCCTGATGATATAGACAATTCTATTGAAGATAATAAGAAACAACACAGCAATCATTGTAGATCACCTTGTACCATGGCTTTATATGACTTTTTGGTTTCATGTTTTTATAGGAATTTGTTTTGTTTTGTCTTACTAAGTTTTGTTTTTCCCTCTAATACAGAAAGAGTAGAAATACATGTAGAGACTCATGTGTGCATAGTTGTTTACACTCTCACTGTTTGACTATCTACTTTGTATGCTTTAATTTTGTAACTTGAACAACTTTTTCTAAGAGGACAATATGTAATTTATCAACTAGTGATTTCTCATTGTTTATCTTTTTCCTGAAATTCTGTATTATCTCTACTCTTTACATGCTTTTTTTTTCTTTAAATAAAAATTAAAAAAAAATAAAGAGCTATAGAACCTCTCAGGGGAGCATACTACATCATCACCCTTCTATTCTTCTCTTCTCATGCACTGGTCTATCGCTTCTACATACCTACTTCTTTTCTTGGCTGTGGCAGGAATTATGAGAAAAGTGGATGAGCCTTAGAGTACTTATGTGTCAGTCTTTCCCATGTTTTATGAATTTATGGCAGGGTTGTGGCAAAAAAATTGGTGACACTCTCAAATCAAGTAATATGATAAGACTTGACTTATTTACTCTGGTGCAGGTAGGACAAATCTTTGGTCAGGGAAGACAAAAAGGAATGGTGACAGTATTAGCATTTCTAGGCCTGAAAGGGAGGGGGGATTATATTCATCCTTCATTTACTATAACAAAATACCACTGGTAGGCTACTCCTTAAGGACTAGAGGCATATTTTGGTTTAAGATTCTAGAGATGCAAGGCCTAGGAACTATATCTGGATATAACATTCTTGTTGAAAGAGTTCTGAGGTGGTGCAGTATACAGCATGGCAAGAGACAGGAACCATGTGGGTAGGTGTCTCTTCTCTCTTACAAAGATACCAGGATTAAATATTGGGGGCTTCATCCTAATGGTCCTAACTAATCCCATTCACTTTCTAAAGATCCTTCCTGTAAACACATTGGTCTAAATTTCTCACAATGAGTATTGAGTTTCAACACAGAGAACCTTAGGTTGCAAGGGCTGCAACCTGGAAGAAAGAACAAGAGACTTGATACCTTGGTCTCACTTTTCCTATGTCCTGCCTCATGCCAAAGCTGCCCATTGGATTCATTTCAGCATGATGAATTTTCTAGAGATCAGAATTTTTTTGGTGGGGAATGGATCCACAGCACAGAACAATGTTGAGTACACCTATAGTGGTATAGGGGCACACATGCATTGTGCATATGGAGCCTACTTTCCTAAGATGCAGCCTCTTGCTTCCTTCAGGTTTGCTAGCATTGTTCATTTGCTTTTCATAAAGTCCTTTTGAGATGAGCTTCTGGTGAAAGAAAAAGTAATAGCAATAGATGTGTTCACAGATACCTTCCTTATTTCAGGTGCTCAGCCTGCCTTCCCTCTCCTTTCAATTTTCCATGGAAGAGTGATTCTTATTGAAAGAGAGGACAAAGTTAATAAATGAGTGGTTTAGAGGGCAAATGAGTGAGTCAAGATAGGAGGTAAAAGTGCACTGACTAGAAGTGGGATGGGAGTTTCATAGCAATTTCAAGAGATGTGGCATCATTGCAGGTTATAAGACAGAAAGGCAGGGTAGGAAAAAGAGAAGGAAAAATAGTGTTCTAGACTATGCATTGGATTGCTTTTAGTGTCCTTCAAGAAACTTGGATGAAAAATATAATTATTTTGTGTGTTTCTTTCCACATTGAAATGCACTTTTAAATGGGATACAGTTCAGACTGACTCATGTGGTGACTGCATTTCTTAGGGTTATGCTCATTTCTCACATGCATTTAACTGAGAATTGAAAAGGGTAAGTGCCTAAGATCACACATTCAAAAGTGCAGAACACTATTGTTCCAGCCCAGCTTTTTTGACTTCAGATCCATTAGTCCCAATTCAGCTTGGACTGAGTCATCATTACTGAATTTGTTGAATGATAGTTTTCTGGGGCAGAGTGTCTTTAAGACATGGTGGGTATATAGTATACCTTTCCACGGGTGGTTGCACTAGGTCTTTATATTCCCCATGTAGAGAAGATAGATTAGTAATGGTCAAGTGTTTTTGAATCACTCAGATGAATAGTTCCATGATTAAATATTGCTTCTTTTATGCGTAATGTCAGCATACCCTTTTAAATAAAAACTGGATTTATTTTTTCTTCAGTCCATTTAATCATGACATTGTTATTTTAAGAATATTATTCTTCTAATGCATTCTAATTGCTCTTAAAACCCTGCTTGAGTCCTAGGACAAATCTTTGAGCTGTATGTCACCTGTGATCCACCCATACTTCGCCTCACTCCTCGCCTTCCATGATTGGAGAGAATTTATTGAAGGCATTTATTAAGCAGACATTTTTGCTTATTTAAAAAGGAATCAAATGAACTTTTGTTTCTGTAATATGAATTATAGATTAAACAACAGTGTAGCTGAGTAGAAATTACACACAGAAAATATCCTGTGGGCGTATGACCAGTGAATTGTTTTTGCAACTCCTGTCCTCAGTGGTTTTTTAGGACCCTTCCAACTTCTTCCTCAGCACAAACTCATTTCCATAATAACAGCCTCTTCTGATTCTGATATGTCTACTACATAGTTTGTTTAGATTTCTAGTGAAAGCTCAGTACTTATCTAACTTGAATCTGTGGCCCTTAATTTTCCCATTAATGCTAAATTCAGGATTAGATTTTTTTGTTATTTCCAGAAAAGATCGAAGATGTAAGTTATATCCTGCATCATTCTAAACTAAAATTGAGCATATATGTTCTCTTGAATCCAAAATAAATTTGGTTACCACGTTTGATTAATAAAGTGGTGGCAGGGTGGGGGTGGGGGAGGTAAAATCTAGTAGCCAGTATCTGAATTCTTTATCTCAGCAACTAGCAGTTGATTTTGGACAAGTCTTTGAAACTCTCTGGCTCTCAGTTTTCTCTATCATTATAAAAAAAGGGTAATAATTTGTGCCTATTTCTTAGAATTGTTTTTAAAATTATATAAATTAACCAATCAGCAGTATTTAGAAGAGTATCCCACACATAGAAAGTATTCCATTCTTTCTGCCTCTCTTAATGAACTTGAGTGGGTTATTTAAATTCAATGAACACCATTTTCCATATTCACAAAGTAGCAATGATGATAGATGTTTCAGAAAGTTTACAAGTGGTGTCATATGAAACTTACTATATTTAAAACATATAATTTCCATATGTGAGATGTACATAGACAGGTTTTGTCATATGGGAAATATTCATTAAGTGTGCCTAGTTTTTTGGGAAGAAATGAGCAGTAATGATATCAGCACTAAAATAATGTGAAAAGGGAAGGGAGTTCCTTGTTATTTAAAGGGAGGGTTATTTAAATGTTTTAGGTTAAAATCTGCAAATGAGGGTAAATTAAAGGAGTGTTGAAATGATTCTGCACTTCAAACAAATTGAACTTAATACATGATTATTTTATTATCCTATTAAAGAAAATTATTTTAAATAAATACTTATTTTAACCACTCTACATGTTGTTGCAGTAAGTCTACCAGTTGTGCTTCCAGAGTTCCATGATGTCCCTGGCAGCTTAGAAGGACATCATATCAGTGTCAGATTAGATCAGAGTATTAGTATTTTGACTTAATAAAATTCTAACTAGAAAGCAAAGAATCGTGACAGTTTAGATATTTTGATCATGTAAATGCACATAAGATATATCTCAGCCTCTTCGAAAATTGAATCCAGTCTGCTAGCTTCTTATTTTAGCTAAAGTACTATAAAAGCAATCACCCAAATCTCAACAAATTGATTCAAGAAGAATTTTGTCTTAGTTTTAGTACTAGTTTTCCTTACTCTCATAAAGTTCAAGCCATTGGTAGCAGAGGAGAATATACAATTCTGCTCTGCAAGGTCATGTGGAAGTACCGTAACAGATACTTTATCACCTTGAACACAGGTTTTCCAATATGGTCCTAGGTGTCAAAACCCAGCTGGCACTCATTGCTGGAGGTAGAAAGCATCTCTCACATTTCATCAAATATTCACATGATTTCATCTGGTTCCAAAGGAAGCTGGGAGATGCCTCTGGCTAACTTTGCTGTGTTGTAAGAACTGTGCCCTGTGGAAGGGGAGTGCTTGGACCCTGGATGATCTTTATTATACTTTTATTTCTGAAATTGATAGCAGTAGACTCATTCCTGCTTTTGTCTCTCTCCCTAATTCTCACAAAAGAAGCCTTCAAGTAAAACAAGAAAAGCATTCAATAGTATATGTTTTTTTAGGATAAAAACTTTGTCTTTTGTTGTACCTCTTGTGCCTGGTGCAGAGTTTAACATATGTTGGAGAATCCAAAATTATTCCTGAGTCATAAAATTAATGCTTCTTCCCTGTCTCCTTTTTATTTTCTCTTCTTTTTTCCTTCTCTTACATCTTCCATTCTTTTTGTCCTAGTCCAGAAACAGATAGAGGTGCTAAGATAAGTGATTGAAAAGTCAAAGACAAATTTAAGCTTGAGAAAGAATATAACAAAAACGCGGAAGACATTTCTATAAAACATTAATGAGCATTTTCAAGTTACTTCTCAGTAAAGTATTTAATGCTCTTAGGAAGGACTACAGAATTATTTTGAGTTCATCTGTCAGCCATGGATAAGCCAGTCTAGAAAGCTGACATTTAGCTCCCTTTTTGCTGTGGGGTTTCTCTTCTGCTAGTGAAAAACCAACCGTAACAGACTGACAGATTGATGCCCTCAGAGACCAGACTGGGGCTTCCTACATAGGTGAGACCCTTCTTGGGAAAAAATCATCTCTTGCTTTGCTGAGAATCATATTATGAAATCTATGTGATTGGGAACTGAAAACACTCCGGAGAGGTGATGTTTCAAAGAGTTTTTCAATCAAGTACTTCATGTCCCCATAGATTTAAAATGCCCCAATCTCACTTGCATTCAAACCATGTTCTTTATGACAAGAGTTATGATGGTATTACCTGCTTGTGCAACACTAGCAACTATGGGCAAGCCATGCAGGGCCCCGGAAGAGAAAAGTCAGGTTGTGCCTCCCAAGAATCAGTCATGCTGGAGCTGGGAGGAGCCCACCAACAAGCCAACTAGCCAGTCTTTCTGGTAAGCCATGTAAGCCATGCAGGGCCCAGGAAGAGAAAAGTCAGATAGTGCCTCCTGTGAGCCTACTGACACATGGGCTGAGAATCACTAACTTTCCCCAACCCCAACCAACCAGCTGGTTTGCAGGAAAGGCTTGAGTTGATAGCAACCGAGGTACAAAAAGCAACTGAATGCTTGTATTGTTTGGTTAACTTTGCAAATCTGGGGCTGGCAGTCAGCATTTATAGGGAGGATAACAGTATGCAATATAGCAAATAAGGGAGATTTCATTCTATCTGGTTTTTGAAATTCAATATTGTTCTCACTGTTTTGTTTTGTTCTGATTATTTCACTTTATTCAGTGTTCTGTTTTGATTGGTTTCATTCTGTTTTGTTTTGGTTTGATTTTGCTATGTCTGATGGAATGGACAACTATAGTGAAGACAGCAAGATATACTATGGTAGCCATTGCTATTTTCCTATTATCCTGCTTCAAAGTACTGTACCAATTCCACTACTTTGTTTTGGTTGGATTTATTCTGTTTTGTTGGGTTTTATCTTTAAAATAAAAAATACTAGCAAGTATGTTCTGGGTACTGTATCACCTTATAGATACTGTTTATTTAGATATGGACTTTTCACATCAGATCCATTAGGTATTTAGAAATTTGGAAAATTGTATTCAGATGGATTTGGTATCTTACCTCAGGTCAAACAGTTTAGGAATGCACAGGGCTAGAACTCAAATACTCAATTTGCCTGACTCCAAAGCCTATGTAATCAACTAGTTAAATTGATGATTTTTGTTTAGAACATTGAAACTGAAAGATTATTTTTGTTTTATTTCATTTTTGTACTGAGGATTGAACTCAGGACCTTGTGCTTGCCAGGCAGGCACCTGTGCTGCTGAGCTATATTCCTAGCCCTGAAAGATTACTTTAAAATTCTATTCTAGTCAGAAAATTTACATAGGTGCTATAGTAACTTATTCAAAATGTATGAAGGAAGTTGACTAAAACATAAGTAGATGGTTGCCTGTTCTTTTGCCCAGCATTCAGTAATCTCTGAACTTTTCCCTGTGGAATCCAAATGCCCTCTAGGAATTCCAGGGAATTCTTAAACTTTGAACATTATGGTGTTATGAAGATCAATAGATTTTTTCTCATATTTTCTAGATCTGTGTGCCCAAGAAGACTAAGGACCATTCATGTTCTTATGGGGTCTATCTTCCAAAATAAACAAAAATATACTCATTTGAAGTTTCTAATTTTTCCCAGTAAGTAAATAGGTGTTTAGAGAAATTATGCAGACTTGTAGAATATGAATAAACTTTTTTTTAAAAAGCAAGTGTCAGTGTGAACTCCTGCCCTTTATATGTCCTTGAAAGAAGAAAGGAGTGGCCTCTGCAGAGAGGAAAGGGAGATTTAAAGCTTCTTGCTAACATAAGGCTCCTTGGAGGAGGAGGTAGTGTGGGTTTTACACCTGAATATCCTCGGCAGTGGTGGTGAATCTATGGTATGTAAGCCACATGGACACTGTATCACAATAGAGAGATTTCATTCACTAAGCAAAATAAATCCAGGTTTTAAATGCAGTGTTGGTATTTTGTGAGAAATAAAGGTTTTGGCTTGCAGTTTTGGCATTTGGCCTCCAAAAGGTTTGCTATCAATACTTCAGGGGAGCTGAAAGTGATTTCTTGCTGGGGTACCTGGGAACATTTCTACTGTGGTTCTCAGATGGTGTTCACGCTGGCAGAGGCTGGGGCTGGATTGTTCTCCTATTGCCTCTGGCTTCCTGGTAAACAGGACCTCTGGGGCCTTCTTTTGTTTTTGTTTTTAAGAATAAAACCAAATGAGAAAGGAAACACAATGGGGTCATTCAAAACAAAAAAGATGGACATAACACAAGATTAAAACCGCAAAATAAGGTGATCTACAAAGGTTACTAGGATGTCTCTTGTTATCTTCAATAGACTTGTCTATATCATCAGGCATAGTAACATTGAACAAAGCAGTACATAATAATATCAATAAAAACAAAACATTGGAGGCGTTATAGGACTTCAAAAGCAGGTAATAGTCAAACCAGAATGGATATCCTAGTGAATCTTGTCATCTTCAGAGTAGTTGCCTCTACCCTCAGACTTGATATTATCAAACATAACAGATTCAAATAAAATCAGTCAAGACAAGACAGCAATATTACAAACAGATTCAAATAAGATCAGTCATAATAAGGCAGTATAAGTAATACAGGGCTTCAGATTAAGTTAATAGGAAATTAAGGATGGTTACTGTAGTATATCCTGCTATTTTTGGAATAGCTGTCTGTGCCCTCAAATCTAGCACAAGTAGACAGACTGGAACAGAATATAACCAAACTAAACAGAGCAATGAGAATAATGTGGGTTTTAAATCCTGATACACTATTAACAATGTCCTCTGCCTTCCTTTTTTAGACAATTCTTCCCCTTTCACTTTCACAGGGTGCATTGTACATTTTGTATCCCACTAACTCCTTTAGCTTTTAGATTAGGTGGGCAACCTGGTATTTACCTAAGTGGTTCTGAACCTTTTTACCCCTGAGCTTGATCTTAAATTGTATTCCTTTACTTACAAAAGCCTCAAGGTTTTCCTTCCTTATAGCTGAGTAGTTCTCCACTGCACAAATGTCGTGTCTTTCTAACCTATCTGCAGCTGTTGGATGAGCTGTCCCTATTTCTCTCTGATTCCCTGTCACACAGAGCATCATTTTCTCATCTCTGAATTTCAGTCCATAAATCCTTTTTCAGGTTGATTGTATTTCCTATACAGAGCATCTTGATGGACCCTATCTCCTGATCTACTCCGCCTGCATTTCTTGTCAGGTGGGTGTTATTCAGCTCTCATGATGTTCACCAGCAACCAGGTTGAAGTAGCCAATAGTGCTTTAAAAAGACTCATTTTTTTCTTGCCTATGTCTTGTAATCTGAGCAGCATGCAATGTATTTACCATTGTTAATCTATTATGTTGTTTTGCAATTCTGTATTATCCTTTTTGTTTATTTAAAAATTTTTAAAAGTAAAAAAAAACTATAAAAATGATTTTTCTAAAAGCCAGTTTTACACTAACATTTCACAAAGAAAACATCTGCCTAATTTCTACCTTTTACATTGTAGTTCAACATTAAATCTTGAATGTGTTTAAAGCCTTCTGTTTTGACTAACTTAGGGATTTTGGTGAACAAAGGGATATGGTTCACAAAATGGTAGGTGCAGAAGTTTGTGCTCACAAAAGGAGATTTTTTTTTCTAGAAACCTCTAGAAAATCTAGAAAATTAAGAAAATCTATTCTAAGCTGAGAGTAAGTTATTGAATTCAGAGTATTCAGCATTTGTTTTTGAGGCAGGATGAGCAAAGGGTAGACATTAACCATTTGCCTGATATAAAACATAATTTCTGCCCTTTCTAAATTTATAGTTGATTAATGATCACCATCCTGGGAACCATGTAAGAGTTTGTCTTGTGCTGATAAGTTAAGTTATAAATAGAATTCTGATTATGTACAATTCAAAACAAAAAAAATTTCCAAACAATATTTTTTTTTGATTTCTCAAAAAGTGACAATTCCCTCTTCTTTTAAGACATACAGCACATAAGCTATGTGCTTCTCTCTCTTCCTTGCTTCCTCACCTTCCTGTATCTACTTTTCTTCATAGTGATCTTTGTTGGAATCCATGATGTTTATGTAAAATTTTTCTCACTTTTGTTTTTCCTCTTTTGTGAAGAAAACTGAATCTTGTCAAATTAGATTTAAAGTCATATAATGTAATTATAGAATGAGGAATAAAGTCCCTTGCAGAATCACTCATACAGAGAGGACACGTGCACGCACGCACACACACACACACACACACACACAATTTAGTACCAGGAAAATAACTTTGACAAGTCGCTAAATTTCTCAACATATATTTTCTCATCTTTCAGACAGGGGAGTTAACTTTATTCACAAGTTTATTGATTAAGTCAGGTGAAACCACACGTGTAAAAATACACTGAAACTGCGAAGTATGATGAAAATGTTACATTTTATTATCTACATAATATATATGGAAATACACAAGCACTCATTTAATTGGTTTCATTTCTGGAATCTGATTTTTGCATAACCAATTTCACTTTTATGATACTTAATATGACAAACGAAATATCTTGTTTGAAAGGAAAAAATAAAACGATTAATGTTCTGTAAATCTCTTAGGATTTTATTACCCATTTCTCCACTGGAAAAATGTCAGGATGCATTTTCCTAAGTGGCACTCTCTTTCCATAAACGGTCATTCAGCTGCTGAGAGTGGTTTGCTTTTGAGAAGCATTGTACATGGTTTACGATTTGAGTTTGGGATCGTGACCTTATTTCCTTTGTACTTGATTACTTTACTTCAGTACTGCATGCTGGCTCCTGACCCAATCTGTACCCAGCCCCTTTTATGATATTGGGAATGGAAGTGACTCTGCTTTATGAATAATATTTCACTGTTAAAATGCAGGACTTGCCATGATGTTCTAAATTATCCTTACATTCACTCAGACAACACAAATTTTATCAGACTTGGTATAAGGTGGTGTTCTGAGTTCTGAGCTCTGAGTACCTGATAGAATCACTGGCCCCAAAGATAAATTTCAAGCCTCAAGGATTCTGCAGTGTAGCATTGAGATAAAACACACAGAGTTGTAAATATGTACATACACCTGTGCTAGAAATATAGAATATTGAAGATATGTACTTCATAATCTATTGCCCATGAAGTGTAGAACACTAAGTCTTCATATTTGTTTAAATTTAGGGTCTTGTACTGTGACCATCTCATATGTGCAGATGGACCCTATGCATAATGAAAAGTGTCTTTGTAAGGGACCTAAGAGATACCAGAGACTGACAGAGACAGCCATGTGAAGACGAGGTAGAGATTAGCGCCAAGTGGCTACATCTAGGGCCGACAGACAGCAAGGATTGCAGTGTGCCAAGAGCTGACTGAAGGTGTGTGGCCTTGCCTTGATCTCAGTCTTCTGGCCTCTAGGACTATGTGAAAATAGTGGTGTTTGTTTCAAGCCATCAAGTTTATGGTAATTTTTTTGTGACAATTAGGAAGCCAATGCAACAAGGAACAGACTAACCTGTGCAATCCACGGAATTATGCAATAGACCAGAGTTGTGCTGAAGTTTAGTGTAAAAATTCACTTTTTTTTCATACTGGAAATTGATTCCAGGACATTTGGACTGAGCTACAACCCAGTGGTTGATTGATTGCCTGATTGATTGACAGTGTTGGCTCAAACTTCCAGTCTTTCTGCCTCAGCCTCCCAGAGTCCTGAGATTATAGGCATGTTCCATCATGCCCAGCTAGAAACTCCATGTTTATTTGTAGTGTGATCTCTACTGTTTAATCAGTTTAGAAGTATTCTGTTAGGAAAATACCATTGTCTGTTATGTTTCAATTGTATATATAATAGCATTATTGCAAATAGCAATTTAGGTACAATGTATTTCCTGTAATTTTAGTTTTACTCCCATATTCTATGTTAATGCTTAACTTTCAATTGCCAGTTTGAAAATTAAATGATGATTCTCACAGAGCAATGTTTTAAACTAGAAGAAATGTAGCTTCTTGTCTATACTGGGCTGCGAGCTAAGTAAAATCACAAGCAGAAATAAGAGCTGCTTTCATAGCCTCTCCTTACCTTCCTGTGCCGTAAATGCTTAGAAACCTGACGTCATGGACAAACACAATGCAAACAATATTAAGACCTCACAGAAGGGAAGGCACTATTCTACTGTGATGACATTAGACATAATAGATCAGGGAATTTGAAGGAAGCAAAATTTCATCTCACAAGTTGAAAAATCAAAAGTGCCTTTGGGCATCTATAAGTTTTGTGCCAGGGTTGGGGAGTTTTGGCATGAGTATTGTTTGTTGATACAGACTATGAAATCTGAGTGGTGACAACAATTAATAATCACAGTTATCAAGGCAGTATTATGGTTTCTATTCAAAATTAAGTTAGCCTTCTGTGCAGTTCTCAAAAAAATGAATGTACAGTTCCAATGTTAATGGGTAGTATAGAAAATTTTCAAGTACCATAGAAGGGAAAATGTTAATGTTTATATTTGTTCATTCTATCTGGGTTGGTTAATAGTTATTTCAGATGGGAACCAGTAAAGTAGGAGTTATGGCTGCAGAGGAGATGGGCTAACAGGAGCTTTCTGTGTAGTTGCCATGTCTGTCTGGTATTGGTGACTTTTAGAGCCCTCCCAGGTAAGAATTTTCCATGTATTTACTTCTCCAGTCCTCAAAGTGATCAGGAAGCAGGTTTTTTATTCTCATCTATATTTTGCTAGTGAAGCAACTGTAACTTAGAGAGATCACATTCTAGAAATGGGCAGAGCCAGGATTCAGATCCCGGCAGGACAAACCTGTTATCTGAGCTCTGTACACTAATGGTAGGCAGTGCTGGTCTGCTGAAGACATAGTGAGAATTTGGAATATGAATAATGGTTATAGTGATGTTAGAAGGAGCTGACTGTAAATCCACAGGATGGGAAATGAAAATCCCATGCTTCTTATTATTAAGTGGAGGCAATAGGCAGCATGGGTTAACTGAATATCCAGGCTAAATGAGAGACTTGTTACATTCATCACAAATGAACACAGATGGCCACTCTTCATGGAGACAGTCCTATAGAATTTTAATGGTGCTTTTCCACAGAGCACATTTGCAGAATGTACAACAGCATATTCATATTCCTCTTTAGCTTGCCAAGTGTGAGATGATTAAGAAACCTGCTTGTACTTAAAATATTCTTATCACATCTATGCATATTTCAAAAGTATGTGCCTGCAATAAATATTTTTGAATAAATAGGAGTGTATGTGCACAAACATACATGAAACAACTTGCATATGTACATTAAACTTGACAAATATTTATCAAGTACCAACCGAATATAAACTTGGCCTGAGAAATAATGGAAAGACAAAGATAAAATTCTCTTAAGTTCCCAAGGAGCTTTATATGGGGAGAGGAAACACACTTATGCTCTTGTGAGATTTTCAAAATGTTCCCTCTAGCCCAGCAATATTGGCATCGATTGGGGACATACTAGAAATGCAAATTCCTGCGATATATCGTAGTCCTAGTGCATCAGAATGCTATGGATGGAGGCTCAGCTATTCATTTATTACAGGACTGGAAACTGAATCCAGGGCCTGACACATGCTAGACAAGTGCCCTATCTCTGAGCTATACCCTCAGCCAATTTACCCTTCCTATGGTGCTCCGGGGGATTGTGGTATCCTGTACAGTGTCAGAACTATTGTGGTACAGGAAAATTTCTGTTCCAAAGATAGCTTGTGATTATTTTCACCAAGAAACTTTAGAGATGACTTGAAGATAATGGTGTTGTTTAAGCAAGGTCTTGGCACACAAGTACATTTTAGTGAACAGAAATGAGTAAGAAGGAGAATCAAGCATATAGAAGAGACAAAGTCAAAATTACTTTCTTTGGGTTGAAATACAGCCTGCCCATGACTGGAAACCTATGTTGAAATCAGGCAAAAAAAAAAAAAAAATGAGCCTAAACAATAAGCCTGTGAGTTTAGACACTATTCTGAAAGCAGTAATCACTGAAGGTTTCCAAATGTATGGAAAGATGTGGCCAAAGCCACTCTGCCACTTTTTTGTACCCAATGGATGTAATTCAACAGCTGTACTGAGTTAATAGAACTTTATGGTCATAAATCATTCTTTTCTCCCTTATTAAAAATACTTCAAAATTAGGAATTATTTGTATGTTGTGGCTAGAGCTAGGATATCTCTTGTTTCTTGACTATATGGACATAGCTTGAAAATTAATTTGAATAATTAAGCAATGCTCAAATCTTTCCTGTATGTGCACACATGCATGTGTGTGTGTGTACACATGCTGTTTACTAATTAGGAGTCACACAGCTGCTTTGAATTCAGCTGGGCTTTAGGAAGCTACATAAAAACAAAAGAAAATGCTGCTGCCTGCCAGGACTGTCTCTGTTACTGGCAATCAGAAGGATGACTATGCTCTCAAGTGGTGCAGGTGGTCACTCCTGAGACTAGTCCCAGAATCTTGATACATTCAGTATTGTAAGGGAGTTCTTTGGCAGGCAAATAATGCTGTCCCTACACTGATTGCTTTATTTGTCCACTACTGTGGGGACCTGGTGGGCCACCCAGCTGCTTTTTCTTAACCGTTGACTTGTGTCAGCTTTTTCCTTTCCTACGTCGGCCTGTGTATTTCAGTCCGTCCACATCCTGGGTGAGCTCCTTCATATACTGGCTTTCTCCCTGAAGCTGCCATCATGCTTCTTTTTGTTGGCATAATTGATTCTCTGCTTTGCAAGAGTAGGTGGATGAATTGGTTTATTGCTTTAAAAAATTTCTTCCCTTTTATGGCACCAATCATTAGCCAGTCCATGCTTCAGCTCATTATCTCTCTGCTCACTCATCTGTGTATCTGTCGTGACGCTGGTGTGTGAGTCCAAGCTGGGTCTGCTGTTGAGTGAGGAAGGCAAAAGCCCGCTGACCAAGTAGCAGTGATTCATAATGTTTAAGTAGGGTAAGGAATGAGTCAAGAAGGCCACAAGTATTGATTATCATGTAGCTCATATGCTGAAAGGCCCCTTTCAGCCCTAATGGAGCAATCTTCACATCCTAATGGAATTGCAGAGGATTTAATGACAAAACCACCACGTCTTCTTGAGCATGTCTCATCTAACACTACAGGATCTTTGTTACACACTGATTTCCTCAATTTAGGAGTTTTTTTCGGGGGTGTAAATTGATTTACTTATGGACTTTAAATGTTTCTTATGCTATCTTATTTCAAGTGAGTCACATACTAGATTTCTTTCTTACCCCCCGAGCAATCTTTAGTATACAGTTGATTATAAGGTACCACTTAGTAATCTAACTTTTAATGAATATGAAATTATATAAGTTCTCAACAAGGCATTTGATGTCCACTGGAAATTACAAAACATAATTTGAATTTGGCACAAGGAATTTCTCTCTTCTGTTTAGTAAAATAATGATAATAATAATGATAATGATAATAGAATCAGTTGCATAACTGTGATGATTAGTTTTAAATATTCTATTTCTAGTAATTCAGATAAAACTATTACCTTAGAGACTCTTAATAAATTTGGCTCAACAATTAAGCCCAGTGTTTTATGTTAGATGTTATGAAATTAACAAAGGTGAATGCAGAGTTTGGGTTAAAACTAAATGAGAAGAGAGACAAACAGACTGTATATTCACCTGGCAAAGGGTAATAAAAACTTTTATAGAGGCCCCAACTGTATTGGTAGAAAAGAGTAGAGAAAGTCTAATTCCAGATGCTAAAAATCTGAAGAAACCACCTAGAGGAAATGGGAAGAATTGAGTGGATATTAATAGAGAATAAAGGACATTTTAGATTGAATAAAATGGAGAATATGTGGAGTATCTGTAACCATTGCATAGTTTAGGGGAGCTGAAGAGTGTAAAAATTGCACAGACAACCCGGGGAAGATTGGTGACCCAGGATTTAATTTGATAAGAAGGGGATAACTGCATCTTATTCTGAGCAGAGGTTAGCAATCTTCAGCTTATGAATCAAATCCAGCTTACTGTCTTGCCTCATTTTATAAATAAAGTTTTGTTTGAACATAGTCATATCCATTCACTTAGCATATTGTTTTTGGCTGCTTTCACATTACAATAGTAGAATTATATAGTTGCAATAGACAATAGAGATTGTTTTCACAAGAGCTGAAATTGTTTGGCATGTGGCCTTTGACAGACATTTTACCAACTTCTGAATTTACCTCCATAAAGTATTGTATTCTTTTGCGCCATGATAGGTCATTCAGAACTGTAGCAGACAAACATTTGAAACATGAATGCTTCTGGAGCATCATTTTGCACTTAATAACTCAATTATTTTTATGTGTAAATTAATACGCATTTTTGCTAAGATATCATGCATTTGTTGACAAAAGACCTGTGTGAGAATAATCAGAGAATAGAATCCTGTATGGTCTTGGTTCTGGTTCTTGGAAAGAGGTATTTGCAAATATCTAGGAAAGTTTACTACTGGAATTGATTCACAGAGGGCACAGCTTCAGGAATAAGAAAGACCACTTTGGGGAAGTGTTGGATGAAATAGCCAGTGAGACACAGAAGAAAGTGACAGTAGGAATGAGAATGTCTTGATGAACTTTGGACAGCAAATTTTCAAACATCTGAGACAGTCCTACCTACTGCACTGACTCCTGCAGTTCTGCTCTGTCCTAGGCAGCACTGGATTCTGTTATAAGTGATGTGCAAGGGAGGCCTTTCTTCTGCACCAGTCCATTGTTTACTAGTTGTAGGGTATGGACAGAGGAGGACCTACTAAATCAAGCAAGGACTGTTTCCTATATAGAAATTTCTTGTTTGGTTTTGCTTCATTATTAATAACTTCCATGGCTTTTGCTGAATGGCATATAGTTCATTGGTTTATACGTAGTGTGATTTTTAAACATAGTTGCTGCCTGATTAACTCAATCATCATGTTGATTAGCCATTACGAACTTGGTCAGTTGTTAGTGAAAGAGGACACATTATACCTCTCCTTGCCACAGCACTATGACCACAAGGCCCATGTAATGCCCTGGCCTCAAAGGAGTATCTATTTCCCCTTCCTTTCTTCTATTTAACAACTCCCATCCTTTTAATTACAGTAAACACAAGGTTTCCCGATAGAGCCAGAATTGCTCTAATGAAAGTTGTTGACGTAAAAGTTCATAGGATTAAACTTCTAGAGAACTTCTAAATTAATTGGTATCCTTTGTTTAGAACTGTGGAAACTCAACCGGGAAAATTTAGTAGATATTTAATATACTTATAGGGCATTTAGAAACCTAGCCTCTGTTTTAAACAAGACCCTAGAAGGATGATTCAAAGGGGTTAACCGTCTTCCGGGGACGCTGTGGCTGCAGCCCTAAGAGTTCCCCAGGTGAAGGACTGATATCAATGGTGTTGGGCTTTTTTTAATCTTCAAGGAGAAAAATGAAACAAAGCAAAGGACAGAAACTACTCTAAGCAGAGGTGCATAAATAGATTTCGTGTTTTCTAAAGCACAGATGATTTGCCCCTGAGAATGTGGCACACGTTCCAGCACTCATGTGTGTGTGTGTGTGTGTGTGTGTGTGTGACATGTGGCTGATATATCATACTGTGGGTTATATTCTGAAGATTTATAGTTCCTTACTCTTTTATTTTCCATATTCTAGCTCAGGTATCTTTTTAAAAAAAATCCACTTTGCTCACCTGTTTTTATAAGCATGTTATCTCAATAGGAAACAACTGAAATGGTTAATACTTATATTTTTAAAAAGTTGAGTGCTTTGCCCTGTTAATCATAGATTTTTCAGGAAACATTTTGGTCTGATATATGTTTTACCACCACCATACTGAGAAAAGTTGTGGGTTGTCATAACAATGTTTAGAAATTATTTTTAAAATTAGTCTAGGCTGAAAGTGCTCTTGTGTGCTTGTTCTTCAGCATGTGCCTTGCAGTAGGGGAACCTGAAGTGTCAGTGGCCAGCCAGAACTCTGGGTTACTACTTGAGAGCCCCTGTGATCACTGTCCCTAGCTATGACCTGAAACAATCAGCGGGGCCCTTTCTTCTGTCAAGATAATCCCTCAAGTAAGGGAGAATTAAGTAGAGTCGAAAATACTGGCACGGAAAACACTTATGCCTATGTAGCACCTTCTTTAATCTTGTGCTTTGAGAAACCAAGGAAGAGACCAAAATTAATTGATTAATTAATTTAAAAAAGGAGAGAGACAGAGGCAGATAAGAAACTGAAAATAAAGGAAACTACCTCACAAGTGTTTGTACTTCCTTACAAATCTGTTCTTATCAGTTTAATATCTGCTATGTCCTCTATCCAAGTACAATATGTAAAATGCATTTTTGAAACTGGGAGATTGAAGAGCAGCTTGCTTTGACCTGGTATATGCAGTACCTCCAGGAAGGATGCATCCCCTTCCTGGAAAATAAAGCTGATGCTCAAAATGTAAATTCAAAAACGTCACGACAGAGAAGAATCCAACTTATAGGATTGAGAACCTGAGCTACGTTTCCTCCAACCTGAGATGGTCTGGATTGGTTTACCTGGAAAATTTTAAATTCTGTGTCACATAGATCAGATGGCAAGCCTGACATCTGCTACATGAGTCAATGAAGACGTTCACTAGAGCTTGAGGTTTATTTGTGTCATCTCCAGGGAGATGGGTGAGCCATTGGCCTAAGCCACTGTACTTCTTAATAGACTTTGGGAGACAATGCTTATTACGTGCTATAGATTCCATCACTTTACAGCAATACATATCCTTTACAGGATTGATGGAACATGTTCACATTTATTAGAAAAAGGAAATTTTAGGTGACAAAATACCATTTGGCAAGTCAGACAAGTATATTTTGTTCTGCACAATCATGTTTATGAAACTAAATTTGAAAAGGAAACCTTTTAAATGTTCCAATAGTTATACTGATGAAATTTTATTTTGAAAATACCTCTAATTCTTTTCTGTCTTTATTTAGAGCTTTTTTCATTTTCATTTTTATTTTTGAAATCTGATAGTATTCTGATAAGTGAGAAAAGGTAGCGTTTTTATCTCTGCTTTTCTCAAGTTCCATCTTTTCATCTTCTTGCTGGTCTTCAAAGAGCTGGCAGAAGGACCTAGAAACACTAGCTCCTCAGTCTTTGCTAGAGTCTGTTAACTGGTTAGGTAGTTTGTCTTCCTGCACAAGAAAACAGACAAACAAACAAACAAACAAACAAACCCTGTGACTGACATTATCAGTTTGAGACATTTTGTCTGGGTTGGCCTTCATTCTCATTTCTGTGGATGCCCTGGCGCTTATGTTTCTTTGCTGGTGTTGGGGATTGAAACCAGGGCAGTGTACATGCTAGACCAATGATCCACCCCTGAGCTACACCCTAATACTGCCACTTTATGCAGGGGGGTGACAAATAAAAAACTCTAGGAGAGGGTTTTATTATTACTTCCATTATTGCAGATGGGGAAACTGAAACTTTCAGTGTATTTAGCTTGTGGTTTAAGATCTCAGGATCATGATTCCTGCATGTTGATTCAGGAGAAATTTGGCCTCCCAGAGCCTTTGACTTCTTGAAGTTCCGTGACACTGTGGCTTTAGATTTGCCGTCTACCTTGAATTTCTGTCCTCTTTCTTATTTAGTAATTGGTTTATCTTACTTTGAAGGCAGAAGATACTTTCAATGTTTTCTTTTTAAAAATAACTATTATTACTATATGCTTGGTGCAGAGTTGAGACCTCATGACAAGAAATTTATAAAGTACTGCTTTTCTTAAAAATTCTTCCCTCTGGCTTATTCTATAGGGTATTCATAAACTCTGGGGCACAGAGGAATATTTGAAGTCATAAAAACTTCAAAAAATGTCTGAAAAATAAATGACATTTTAATGTTTCTATACTTTATGAATATACTTCACTTTAAAATAAACTTTCTTGAGACCTAAGGATAAAAGTATCATGTCCTCAAGTTTTGGTGGGTCTATAGAGAAGAAACTCTTGAGAAATAGACAGAAGAAAATGTCTACTCCTGGCATCCATAAGATAAATTTGTCAAGGTGCATTCTCTAGGGAGTCTTCATGCATTGTTTCATTGTTTTTCAAAATAAGTTGGCCCAGTAAGCTTCCTGAGCCCATTTTACAGATGCACAAGTCTCAGGAGATTAAACAGTTTGCCTGAAGTCACTTAAATACTATACCCTGGGTATGGATTTCATTATGGACATAGCTAAGGGTCGTGCTCTTATCCTAGCATAGTGACATTGTATCTTAGAATGAATATTCCAGGCCTCTTCTTAATCACTTCCTAAGCATACCTCCAAAGAAGTGACATAAAAATATTTTTTCCATCTGCTAGTAAAACTTTTAAATATGTTCTTATCTTCATTGCTCTATTTCCCATTTCAAACTCTGGCAAATCTTCAAGGGGACAAAAACTAGCTACTCAAACCTAGTTTTGAACCTAATTCTCTGGGTACTTCTCTGTATGTACTCATCTCTATGAACCCAAGATGGCGAATTCTGACATCATTTAAATCTTTGCTCTTTCCATACTACACATTCTAGGTCTTACATCCTTTCACATTTATATTTAAATGTTTTACACATACAGATTTTATCACCCTTCCCGGATAGTTAGTGTTTTCAAGACAGAATCTACAGATTTTGCATTTCCTTTCCCAGAGCTTAATGAAACAAAAGTCTAATGGTGTGATCTGGGCAAAAAGAAAACCTTTTGGTACTTAATAAAATGATGGCTACCAAAGTTATTGTTAACGGCAGTTCACTCAATTGCTATTTTTATACCTAACGGAAGTCAGAGGTCCACATTCTTTTTGGCCTCACCCTCTGAAGTGGTGTTTGACAAGGGTAGAGGCAGGAGTGGGAGCTCCAGGTTTCTCTTCTCTCTGTTTCAGCCCAGGCCTAAGGTGGGCCGTGTGGTGGGGGAACCAGCTGCTAAAGCATGCCTTCTCCAGAGCTCCAGTTATTCCCTGGGCCTCATCCCTTGTTGAAAGTCTAGGCTAAGAATTTCCTGTCTTCGCCTGTTAACTTCATCTCTTTGCTTTTCTCCCACTTACGACTTTGGATACGCAGGATGCAGGTCAAACATGCGGCTGAGCCAGCCATCCATCTTACTGGAAGCCTGTTTGAAGGTTGTCTGCTATGTAAAACAGCTAGAAATAGGGACTGAGAGTTTGATTCCAGCATGATGGCTAGGCGTCAGTCCCAAACCTCCCTGAAGTGTGTTAAATAGGCTCTGGCATCAGCTAAATTATTTCTGCAAGACTGAAGTATTTTGATCAAAATGGACAAGCCAGAAAAGGGATTTGCAAAAGAATTCTAGGTTTTTGGCACAAATCACACAAGCGATGAGGAACCTTGTGCTAAATCCCACCCTCGATCGCCCTCTTGTGGCAACCTATAAACATTTCTCGTTTTGTGTCACCACAGAATTTCGTGAAGGATTAATTTCTTCAACAGACCAACGTTATTTCTGATTTGTGCTCTAACTTGGAATGTGTTTGGGTGCTTCTTATGTATTTATTTGTTTTACATATTTTAACTTCTGATTATTCGTGACAAGTTATAACATGGATTTTATAAAATTATGAAAGATAATACTTTAATGTCATTTAATATTTTCTTGGAGAGATTTGAAATAGTTGAAATACCCAGAGAAAGAGAAGAAGAAAAATAAGGCAAAATGAAGAGAAGGTATCAGAGGTGGAGAAAAAAGTTCTAAAGCTAAAATAAATAAAACTTAGCACCTAGCTCTAAAACCTCCTTTCCCAAAATACTCAGTGAACTCCAAATTCCTTTTTATTAGAAGGTAGGATTATTTGAACTTCAGTTTTCCTTTTTTATTAATATATATTTGCTGCACATCATTCACTGTGGGGAACTGGTACATGTACATAACACATCTTAATACTTTTGATTCCCCCTCCATCTCTAGATCTCCTGGACTCTAAATTCTTTAGTGGTTTTCAGTGGAATATAGGGTGGAGTTTAAGGATCAGTAATTTTCGTGATTCTTTGTTGCCTAGCTAAGTCCTACTTGTGTAACTCCCACTTGTACTCTACACTCTGGAAACACAAAGGGGTAACTGTAACACCCCTGCTGACTGTGACAGCACCACCCAGACTCAGGCTGCGTGCACAGAGTGTCCCTCCATCTGGGACGTGTGACCTTAATCCCATCCTTCTGTTAGTATCTGCTCAAATATGATTCTTCCTGTGGAACTTGGTGTTGATTGGCCTGGGGAGGCTGATACCCTGCTTTCCCCCAAGTTCCCATAGCACTTTATCTGGAGCTCACGTATTAGTCATTTTCTTTCTCTTTACTAGGCCTTTGTTCTTTCTAGTCCATTTTAGTATAATACCTGGCACAAGTCTTCCCTTCGTTTTTAAAGTCCCTTTAAAGCAGCCATATGTGTGTCACATAAATGTCTTTCCCATTTCTTGAAATGTTGAGTAGGAAAAAGGCTAACAAAATCTGTACGTGTTTTCTGAAATTCGCAATTCACTTCGAAAGTGACTTTTCACTATGACTTTACCATATAAGACATTACACACATAATTTAGTCTTTCTAACTAAAAAAATCAGTATTTTTCACATGAGAGAAAAAACATGTCAGGACCACATGACATTTAGGGACCCTGGCAACATGGGATCCATGTGTACACCAGCATATAATGAAAGCCATTTTGTTCAGTGATCAGATTTGATGGTATTCCTTGAATGAAATGTTATTTAAAGAAAAGCATGCAATTTTTTTTTGTTAATAGTAGCCATCAGGCCACTATGCACACCTCAGTGTCTGAGAAGACCTCAGAGAGACAAATTCTCAGGGATGTCTCTGATGAGTGTAGCAAGGTGACAGCTCCATTAACTGCACGCTTATTTACCTGCATCCTCACTGTTTGTCCTCACTACAATAAGATGTAAAGACAGTTATGTCTATTTGCAGATGCAACTGTGACTCAGAGGACTTAAGTGACACAGAGATTATTCAAATAATAAAATGAAGAATGGGACTCAAAATTCAGCACCTTGATTACACAGCCTGGTTGGTTCTCACCAGGGGCCCATTTTGCCTCTTAGGGATATTTGACAATGTCTGGAGATAGTTTTTGATTGTCATACCTAGGAGAGGGAGTGCTCCTGACCACTAATGATAACGCCAAGGATGCCGCTGTGTGTCTCAGAACATGCAGGACAGGACAGTCGCCAAAGCAACCAGCCCACCTTTAGCAGTGCTGATGTTGAAAAAAGCTTGTTTATAAGAAGAAACTGGTGAGTTTGTACACTAACCCGTCTTTGATTTTTGCTGCTTTCTTCCTTTAGCCTTTCTTTAAAGGGTCATTGATTCTCAAGGCTTTACTGTTTCTATAGAGTTGACTTCCAAAAATCAAAAGTAAGTGATTTCTAAAGAGAATTCCAATGTCTCCCTTGAAATCTGGCTTTTGATTTTCAACTTACAAGTGGCCAGTGTTGTGAACCATTCCAATCTAGGACCTTTGAAATACCTATTACTCCTAATTTGTCCTTTTATGGCTTTGTCCCTTATATCCTGGGAACAGGTATTCTTCTCTTTATCTAGGATTAAATCCTGGATTGGTTTCTTAACTTTCCCACTGTTTTACTGCCCATTCTCTAGTCTCCAGTTGACAAGTCAGTGGTGATGACCTTTCCCTAACCCAGTTTCCACAATACACTCCCATTTCCCTGCTGTGAAAGGTCATCTTTGCCTATAAAGCTATTGCTATAATAGTGTTTCAGTATCTCTTCCTCACTATTTCCTTGTTTGATATTATCCTGCACAACTACCCGAGTCTCCCTGAACTAATGTTTTTGGCCCAGAGTCCTTCAGTAGCACCCTTCTGCCATCGAGCTCAGTGCAGATTGTATCTGGCATATAAGATCCTTCAGGACCTTATACATGCAACCTTGCTATTTCCACGGCAAGACTTTCCCCCTCTCCTGTCTAATCCACCGTGCTCATTCCTGACCCTTTGCTTCGCCAAGTGCTATCTAAGTGGTTCGCCTTTGTTTCTCTTCATCAATGCAACAATTTCATGCTCTTAAGATTCAGCCTTCATCACTTATATTATATTTTCCATAACTTTCATCTTGGTCCTGAACCAGATGCTGTCACTTTGTATGTTTACTTAAATATTTTTAAGGGCATATGTTCTCATCCCAATTGAATAATTAATTTTTTTCAAAGGAAAAATTATCTTTTCCATTTCCTGATACTATAGATTTTTTGAATTAAACTCTTACGTGTGTGATCTGAGCAAAATGTATTTAATTGAGAGTTGTATATAAAATGATAAAATTGAAATAACAGTTTTCTGCAAAATAGATTAGTATTTCCCTAGCTTGAAATATAATCCATAGTCTATAAATAAGGTTTATAGAGGATATAGAAAAGTAATGAAACCAAGAGACTAGAGCTTTGTGATTTTTATATTTAGAGTCAATACTTTCAAGGATGGTCACAATTTTTACTTGAGTCAAAATAAATTTGAAGAAAACAAACTTTTGGTGAAATAGAAAATTGTAAAACTTGGAATAAGTAATGTTTTACAAGTGTAATTGTAAAACTTAGAATAAGTAATGTTCTACAAGGGTAATGATTCAGTAAAATTAAAAAGCTATATTTCCTAAGTCATTGATAGAGGAATAAACCATTAAAAACTCAATGTGTTGGTCATTAACTTGGCTAACTTGTTAAATTTGATTAAGGCATAATTCTATGTGCTATTAGAATATATAGCATTTATGATGCTTAGTTAACATAGAGCAGGGATCTTTTCAGTACATTTCATAATTATAATTTTGGTGAAGCAAATGCAAATTCATGGAAGACTCTTTAGACCCTGTGAAATTTTTCCAGTTTTTTTTCCTCCAGGATATCTCCTCATGCTAACCCCTACACTACAATCCAACTGAAGAGCAAACATAATCTCCATTTTCGTATTGTCATTGTCTCTGATGTTTCTCTCACCTGGGGTGAATTTTCTAATCATTTCCCTCATGCCTAAAACTCTTTTTGACACTATTTAAATTTTACCTGTAGTACTGACTTTCTTTAATCTCAAGAATAATTTTCTGAAGTCTTTGAACTGTTTCTCATCTTTGCTGTTTACCATCTTAAAATAGTGTGTCACATACTCCCTGTACTATCTCCAGTCTGTTATAGATGGGTGAGAATCACTTTCTACTAAATACTGTGTCCAATGTACAAACCCATTGCACGAGCTGCAGGAAGGGAAGGAGTTGAGCTGGCCTCCAAGACTAGATTCAGACTAGAATTTCATTTTAAGGGTCATTTATTCATATTCTCTGTTTACTCTTTTCTTCGATTTTTGTAGTTGAACTTCATTGTTTATCAGCCTTGCTCTGTCCAGAATGCTAGAACCATGTCCTTGACAGATCAAGGCTTACACACTTGCAGGCAGATGAGCAGGAGAAAGAAAATTCTTTCTTGCCAAATATGCTGAGAAAAACAGGAACGTATTTAGACAACCTTGGCTCGGGGATGTGTTATTTCTGAAGCAATAACTGTGTCCAACTTGACATAACTGTTCCACCTGAGCCACAGGCTCTCCTCAGAGTCAGAGAGACAGGTCTGTGATCAGAAGTAGGAAATGCAGTTCCGGGTATCCCAAACCAGCATCTCCTGAAAGTGGAAAGAAGGACTCACAACACCCATCAGATGTATGTGGTGATAACTGGCATTTTCATTAAATATTTTGTCTATTCATTTTTCCCCTGGCCAAAATCATGTAATTTTTAATCTAGTTTTCTTATTTACCATTAAGAAGTCAACAATGTACCACTGTTGCATGGTGCTGTAAACATTTTACAAACATGTAGAACTTGGAACAGCACCTTCCGGACATGTAAGAGAAGGAAGGTCACAGAGCTGCTTCTCTGTACTCTATGCCACAATTCCGCCCACCCCACCAAACACACACACTGCTCAGACTGGAGAGAGAGTGGTTTAAGTAAAAATTAACTACAATGTAAACTTCAACTGTGCAATATTAAATAGCATCTTCTTGGTCATTATTTTCTAGAATAGATTTTGTATATATGTTTTCCTACTTGAATGCGTGTTTCCCAGGCCATGACTTGACTTCAAAGAGTGACTATTGATAGCTTGTTTTCCACTTACTGTGTTCAAGAGGAAAATCATATAGTGCATGTCCTCGGGATATAGACTTCATTTACATTATAGAAAGGACATATTTCAAAAAAATAATAAATTTTAAAAAAAAGAAAGTACACATTGCAATAAGAAACACTCTACTAACCAACACCTGCGAGCATTTCTTTGTTAATGCCCTCTGTGGTTTAATATCCTTACTAATTTATTTTAAGCTAAATCTGTTCTGAGGTCTTTTGTAGTCTAGAACTGAGGAGTGTAGAATTGCGTTTATCTGGTCTAATGTCTCAAACCTTGCTGAAGTTATTTTCCCCTATATTACTAAGTCACCCTCCTCCCACCAACGTTTATGAGAATCTGCTGACACCCAGTCTTCTTAAGTTGATTGTAATTTTTCTTTTAAGATTTTGTTAAAAGATTTTCATATTTGCATCTTTCCACCTATCCCTGCTTATTTATTTATATATCAGTATTTCTTCCAACTAAATCTCTCTCTGTGTCTTCTCTCTTCAACTTACTTAACCACACTCAGATCTTTTAGTCAGTTATGATGTAATCATTTTCTTTTTTCTGGCCATTTCTGCTCCATTGCCTTTGGGTTTGGGTTCTCTTAGAAATGCGATATTCATTTGCTATGATCAGGAAGGGTGGGATCTGGGACCATTTGCACTCATAGTAAATTTTCAGTTCTGTCCTTTTCTGAGACAGGTCTGCAGCTGCAGCTGGGCTGCAACCCCAGCTACTTCTTGGGTTTTAATCTAGGAGGGCTCCCCGCTGTGTATTGAATGCCCATCCACCCATGCTGCAGCACGGCTCTGTTAAAATGCTTCCTTTGATGTTCCAAAAAAATTATACCCAAAGAAAGCATCTTCTTTCTACCTAGGAGAGAGTTTCCTGGGGGCTCCTTCCTGTGATGTGGGCTTTTAATTCTGCTTTAAATATGCAGAAAGATCCCAGTTTTTAGAGCCTGGGGTTGAGTTCACATTCTAACTTTGCCTCTTACAGGTGACCTTGAGAAAGTCTTGAAAGCCCTCTATTCATGGGTTTTCTCTTTCGTCAGGTGCCAGGATGAACACTAGGCACTCTGTAGTTAGCAGTGCACCCTTTCTTGCTGCTATTCCTTGCTGTTATTGTTGCTGATTTTGCATGCAAACCATGACAGTTTGTTACCATGCAGAGCCTTTTAATGCTGCTGCTGTCTTTATCTTCAAAACTTTTCCTCAGGATGGTCACAAGGTTGACCGCGTTTCATCATTGGGCAGCTCTGTAACATTCCTCAGAGAAGCTTCTCTGCCTGATGGTATCTGCTGAGTCCTAGGCACTCTTGAGCCCTGTGCTTCAGTGTATCTTCCTCACCGATCTTAGCACTGCAGGATCTGGAATTACCTTCTTCATTAGTTTGCTTATTAGCTGGCATCCTTCCCTGTAATGAAATCTTAGTCTCAGTTAGTGATGTGAACAGCACCTTAGAATCATGCCTGGCACCTAGTACACAATCAATAAACTCTATTGAGTGAAAGTTATAGGCCCAGGAAACTTCTAGATAATTTTAGTTTTTTTTTTCTTAAGATAGATATCCCTTTCCCATATCAATGAGTAGTTAAAATCTAATTCCAGGACTAGTGCTTATCCTAAATAAATTTCACTTCTCATTGTCCATCTAGACTATGGCTTTTCTTTGTTGTTTTGAATTTGATGCTGGACACTTAAGTAATTACCATCAGTTTTTGGTAGTAATATTATGCATGCTTTAAGGCATTATTCTGCATGAAGCACTCCTATAAATCTTTATGTATTTTTCCATTTGCTACTTTAAACAATCCTATGTGATAAATACCTTTTATTTTCATTTTTAAAGTGAGAATACTGAGGCGCAGTGAGAGCTATTAATTGCCGAAAGTCCCACAGCTAGTAAGTCATAGTTGGAATTAGAACCCTCGCGATCTGACCTCATAAACTGAATAATACATCAGTGTTATAAACAGCTTTCTAAGCTTTACATTAATTGAAATTTTGACATGCTTCATCTATATCTACAGTCAGGTAATCAGAAGATGCTTCAGCATAGCACTGAGATTCTCTCACAGTCTGGTACTGTTCATCCTGCTTAGTATTAAGCCAAAAATCAGAACATTTTGGTCACGTTGTTGGTGAGCTCAGTACTCAGGGGTCTGAGCACATGGTAAGGACATTGTGATGAAGTTCAAAGTGTTTCATAAAAGCATGGCAGGCTATGTGGCATTTCTATAAAATACTAAAACAGATTTATGATAGAAATACCATTTTACTGAACTCATTTTGTCATGGTTTGAAAGTATGTTCTTTCCCATGTAGTTATGTTATACTTTATTTCCTAGAGGATTGGCAACAAACCACTACAATAATACATCCAAAAATATTGTGTGCTGTAAGCATGAATAAAGAATCTGGGATAGAAAAAGAATAAATGTTACCAAAATAAAAAATACAGAAGTAGAAATGCACTGAGAGAGATATAAATGTTCAGAACTTAACAAATATACATGGTTGCCTTAAGTGAACCTCTAATTTGTATTATTTAAATGCTTCCTGGGAGGGGGGGGAGGGAGAGGCAGGGAGACAGAGACAGATGGGGGGGAGGAAAGGAGGGAGGGAGAGAGATCAATTCTTACTATAAGTGACAAAAATAACTACACTGATTGTTCTAGGAAAGCCCAGTGGCCTGTTGCATACCTGGATAATAAATTTCTACTTGGGCCTTTTTGCAAGATGTATCCAGTGGTGTGATAATGTCTTCCATCATGACCTGCAGTGACGTGTTCAGCTTAGGTGATTGTTTCTTCTTGTGTTGTCCTTTGTTAAAATATGAGCATTTGGCATGAAAAACATGGTCCAAAAATAAATCTGTAAGGAATAGAAAACCCAGAGAATATGCCAAGGATGGGCAAAACTTAAAGAATTAGCTAGCTCAACAGTCCCTTATACATTATCTTAGCTGGGATTTTGAATAAATTTGGGTGTTGGACATCTCTAGAAAGATTCTTTGAAGGATGTTTTAGTGACTTACTATTGGATCCACGTATATAAGATAATGTAGAGGATGAGTGTCTTTTCTGGGAATTAAGTACCTAATCAAGTTTCTTTTCCAAATTCAAGGACTTTTTCATAGTACAAGGATACTGACTTTGCCTGATGGCTATGTTGTTTAGGTGATCATCCCTGTTCTTTCATTCATTGTTTCAACAAATATCTATGAGGCATTCACTATACTATAGACACCAGTCATAGCAGTAAATAAAACAGTTCCAGTGCTAGGCATGGTGGTACAGGCCTGTAATTTCAACACTAAAGAGGCTGAAGCAGGGGGATTGTCATGAGCTTGAGGTCAGCCTGGACTTCATATTGAGTTCAAGGCCAGCCTAAACTACAGAGCAAGACCATGTCTCCAAAACAAGCAAACAAACAAACAAACAACTATAATTTCTCTTTCAGTAGACATATGGTACATTCTAGTGGCGAAGACAAGCATGAAATGAGGCACTAATTATGTAGTTGCAATTTTGTTAAGATCCTTGAAAACAAGTACAAGTTGAAACCAACTATGTGAGTTCCTGCTTTAACCGGTTCTAATTTCACTACAACTTTTTACATTCTGAAAGTTTTTGCTTCTAAGACATCGATAGTGTTATACTCACTGAACTCAGTGTCCTCTCCTAATCTTTACAAGTGTTAATCTTTGGCAGCGTGATGTGCTATGATGTTTTTAAAATGTTTGTGCCTTTATTTTTGGCAGTAGGAATCTGTTTTTAAAACATAGAATGATTTGTAATTCATAAATAAAATAATCCATAAAAAACCCCACAAGAATAAGCAGTGCTGTGAGAATGGAGAGAAGGGGGAGGCAGCTCTGAGTACTTAGTGTTGTCTACACTGGCTGTTTCCTGCCTCACTTGTTTGTGACCATGTGGTACTAGTTGGAAAACCACAACTCTGAAAATCTGAACGCTACCTCGTATTTTCTTATTAATTGATTCCCTGATGGTTTCATAGACTGAATATACAGTCCAGTTTCAGCACAATTAGTGTTGTCATCTGGTGTGAACATAGCCTAAATTTTAATGACCTTGAGAATGTATTTGATAATGCTTAGAGCATATGGTCAACCTTATGATAACTGTTTTCCTGCATAAAGTAGCTATAATTGTACTTATTTATGGTTCCAGACTGGGTTCTCTCAGAAAAAAAATTTCATAAATAATAAAACCACAAAGTTAACCATAATTGAGGTGAAAAGGATAAATACTTCTAGACCATAGGTCAAGCACATGTTTTCCATGGTGGATTCTGAGCTGAGACTCAAATGATAAGGACGACTATGGGAAGATCTGCGGTAGCGGTGCTGGAGAAAGGGAGAAGCTCCAAAGCCCGTCCATGGGAGCCTCCTGGCCTACTAGAGGAGAGTGGTGTGAATGAAGAATAAGCATCCAGAGAAGCTTAGGAGGACCTGAGGTCTGAGACATAAGTGGATTGCACATGTTCAGGCCTGTGGGGATGGTGAGGAATTATACTTTATTCTCAGAGATGAGAAGCAGGAATGGTGGTAGAGTATATCTTGCTGTATTAGTCAGCTTTCCCATTGCTGGGACACAATACTTGAAACCCATAATTTAAAAGAAGAGATGTTTTATTTGGCTCATGGTTCATAGGATTCAGTCCATGTTCATATGGCTCCAAGGCAAAAACAACATGGCAGAAAGGCACTATGGAAAGAAAGTTTCTCAATTCTTGGCATCCAGGAAATAGAGAAGGAAGGAAGGAGCCAAGGACTAGAATATATCCTTCCAGGTAATGACTCCAGCAATTTGATGTCAGTGAGGTCCTTCTCCTAGCAATGCATTCAGCTGTGAACTCACCAATGTATTAATCTACTGCTAAGCATAGTATCCATGATCCAATCACCTTCCCAAAGCTCCACCTCTGAACACATGACATTTTTGAAGGGGACTTTTATATATAAACTATAATGCCAATATATTAGGGTTTTTTTAGTTGGTATACCAAAAAACACAGACTGAGTAAATTAAACAATAAAAATTTATTTTTTCACAGTGCTGAGGCTAGAATTCCAAGTTGAAGGTCTCAGCTGGGCTAATGTCTTTTGAGAGAAAGATTTTTTTGAGGGTTCCCACAAGGGAAAGATTTGTTCTGGAATTCTGCCCTTGGTTTGTAAATGGCTGTTTTTTTTTTTCTGTTTCTTTCCATCTCCCCTCTGTACCTGTCTGTGTCTGGATTTCCTCTTCTTAGAGGAATACCAGTTATATTGGATTAGGGGACCTCCCCAATGGCCCAATTTTAATGTAATTTCTTCCATAATGATCCTATCTCAAAAGCACTGACATTCTGAGGTACTGAGGATAATGCTTCAGCATGCACATTTTTAGAGGGAGCTGATTCAGCCTGCAGTGCCATAATAAATCTGAACTAACTGTAGTAATATTTAGTTAACTAAATAAGAGTTATTTAAACTCAATTTTTAAAGAAGGAGGCAAAAAGCAGTTATATATCCATTTCCAGTTATAGTATATAGGTCATGGTATAAAACAGACACTTTATAGAAAGAACTATATATATTTTTATATAGAATGTTATATTAAGAATTCTTCAGAGAAGTCATTTAGGTCTCAGGCATTTAGACATGAAAACTGTCTCTGTGTGATAGATAAAATCTTGAATGAAGAAAGAAGGAGTAAGAGAGTTCATGGTCTTGTTGAGAGCTGGAAAGATAGAATCCTGAATAGAAACGACTGAGGGTGACTGTTGTTGCCTTATAGGTGATAGGTAAAACAGAGGAAAAGAGAAGTCATACACACAGGCACATGTGGAAGAGTCACCTGCTTTTCAGAAAACTGAGTACCTGAGTGAAAAAGCACAAATTTAAGAGCCTCAGCCTCCCTCAGTGGAGTAATTTCATATGGTCTATATTCCTAACATATTACAAAGTCAGCACAGGAATGAGGCATAAGTGATGGCTTTCTTCCATAAAATAAACACTTGCCAGATATTTCATTTTGCAAGTTTAGAAAGAACAGAAGCAGAGCATTTACTAGCTTTTGTTTCTCAAAAGACACTTTAAATTCTAGTTGTTCCATGATAAAAGATGTGATGGCACAAATAGTTATTCCAGAAAAATATTTGATGAAAAAAAATATAGGGGTGACAGTGGAAGACCAGTGCAGGGATCCTAGACAATAGTAACCATAGCATGTTGGGGTTACATAAGCAATGTAGAAAATGCTGATACAGAGGTATTAAACTTTAAAGTGTCTGATAGCACTTTGGGGAACAGATAGTGTATTATAACTATAGACTATAAAATAAACTACTGAACATACAAGTACATAAAAAAGTCACTTCCTTCAGAGTTGACCTGATTTATAGTCTTTCTCTTGATTCTCTTTTCTACCCAGGAACTTAAATTTATTTGCCTTCATTTTTATGTAGCTTTTGAAGCATGTTTTTGAATTGCCTCTGTAGTACCCAGTGTCTTCTACTGAGAGTTTATCTTCAGTTTTCCTTTTCACTGGGTCCCACCTTCAATGCCATCCCTAAACTGTTCCACGCTTAGCCTTGGTGACCTGTAGTTCCACACATGTAGGTAGAATTGAAGATTCCCCATTTGCCCAGAAGTGGAATGCACATAAAGAAAAAGAGACAGTTCTAGAATCTGACCTTCAAAACTGTGGTGGTGGATAATCTGTCTGAGAAAGATATTTTGACTGGAGAACTCATAATGAAAAGGACTCCAGAAGGCTCGAAGGAGGGAATAAAAAAAGAAGGAGGGAATTGTAACAGTATGCAAAAACAATAATGAAACAATAATGAACAATAATTTTGATCAACTCAAATAAGAAAGAGTAAAATCCCAAATGTGTTGAGTTTTGAAAAAAAGGTTACAGGAAATTATGAAACAATTTAAACATAAATTTTTAATAATAAACAATGGTATGTTAAATAATTAAGTACTGGACAGATACTAATTATTTATGACTAGGATATTCTGTAGCTTTCAATTCCATAGCTTGTTGAATATTGAAATAAGTGACATCTAAATTTCCATCCAGTGATAATATCCATGTTTGTCTACATTAGTGGTAATTGACCAACTTCATAGAAATAGGGTCACCTTTTCTAATTTATAGAAAAATAGACATTTTCCATATAATTGGTAAGATAGAGCACCAAAACACTAAGTATCTCATAGAAATAATACTGCAATTGACCTTAATGTTTGCAATTGGTTCCAATATCTATATCCTATAGGAGGAGATGAGTTAGTGTCATATGATACCACTATAGAATAATGAGGTTTTAGGTAAATATTTCATTTTAGAATACCAAGAAACATTTTAGCTGAGAAGGGAAAATATTCCCTATAGATTTTTCTAGATGGAAACCATAAATGACAAGAAGATTTTTTCTTCTCTTTATAATAAATGAACATTGAAACTATAACTTACTACTTCTACATATACCTTTTAACTTTAAAAATGTAGTTTTTCTAATACATGATTAATAGACAAGCAATGATATTGGAGATGGAAAGTTACTCTTTCAAGGTCTTTTTTTTAAAGGTAGAGTCTCACTGTGTATTCCAGACTGGACTTACATTCACTTTAACCCAGGCTGGACTTGAACTCACACTGATCCTCCTGCATCAGCCTCCCAAAGTGCTGAGATTACAGGCATGTGCTACCATGCCTAGATAAAGGCCAGAATATCTATGAATATAATTTATTTTACTTTATTGCTATATTACTAATTATACCCTCTTTTAAATACAATTTTTATTAATTGGCATATATTACATCATTTTTATTTGATACTTTCAAAATTAACTCCATTAATAAGGATAATAATAGCTAATCATATTAAGCACTTACTTCAGTCAGTGTTAAGCATATCATATTCATTATCTGACTTACTCAGTTTGAAAGTTTCTGAAAATGGCAATGTCTACTGTAATTATTTGCAGCACAGCACTGTGAGCTGAAACAATGAAACAAAGAAGGGAGGATTTCCTGTGTCGTTTAGGGTAAGCGAAGATCTTCTGTAACAACAGCAGTTCAGCCTTATGGCTTGAAGAGACAAAATCTGTTTCTCACTCCTGTACTATCTCCACCTTTGGTGGGCTGGAAGTGCTGTCTCACATTATCCTCACTCGGAGGATTAGACTAGAGGAACAGCCACCGTCTACACTGCTGTCCATCTCAGTAGAGACAGATAGAGTGGTGAATCATTCGTCTCTGACACCTCTCCAAGATGCGATGTCAATCATTTTTAGCAGAGTAAGTCATGTGGTATCTTAGTTTGTTTTGCGAGGTCACAACAGAATGCTTGAGACTAGGTAATTCGTAAAGAATTGAGATTTAATTCAACAATGTTGGACACTTGGAAATGCAAGCATATGGGGAGGAATCTAGTCAGGGTTTTCTTGCTATGCTATGACACAGGAGAAGGTATAAGGATAAGGGGGAGGTGAGATGAGCACACAATCAGGATACAGCCAACCTTCCCTTTATGACAAACCCACAATATTAATCTCTTCATGAAGGCAAAGCCTTTGTGATCTAAGCACGTCTTAAAGGTCATGCTTCTCAACGCTGCTGCATGGAGGACTAAATTTCCAACAGAAAATCACTGGGGAACCCATTCAAGCCATAGCACATGGTTACACCAAATATCAAGCGAGTGGCAAGTGAAATCTTTCCACATTTCTGAAAGTACGGAAAATGTTTGTCAGGCAAACTGAGCACTAATGACCCCCACAGAGAGATGGCATGATAATAACCAGACTAGGGAGTACTTGACATTGCTTGAATCATGCTCTTTACAAGAAACAGAACTTGCCTTTCTCTTTAGAAGGTATTGCACACCAAGCAGCTCTTCACCAAGTGCCCACTATACAAGGAGCTGTAGAACATGGAGGTGCACAGAAAAAATAGAATCTTGCACAACTTTTTGAACTTGATACTACTATCTTATTTCTAAAGAGCTTTGGATTTGCTTTCAATTATTCAATCACATACTCATTTCACTGGTATTCAACAAATAGTCACACAGAGATGCCTTGGGTAGCATGCAGAGCTTCCATCCCTCTCTAGGCATCTCTTAACATATTAGTGTGTTCACTAGCCCAAAGCACCTCGGATCCTGCTGTGTCAAGCTTTGCATTTAGTCTTCATTACCTAGCATGATTGGTTAAATTGTTGTCCATCTGTGATGGAAGTCAATCTCTAGCTCTTCTCCTTGCCTGGGAAACAGAGGTTGAGGCTCTAACTATCTAATCTAAGGTTCTCCTGGCAACTATCCTGTAGCCTAAAGTTAAAACCTGCCCCTCCCCACCCTTGAGTCATTTTATTTGGGGTCTCAAATAAAACTCAAGAATACTCCCAAGGGTTTTCGGAACTCTGTGCTAGTAAATTGGGTGAAAGATCAGATGTCCTTTTTTCCCCTCATTTTTCTTTCTCTTATGTTATTGGGGATTAATCCAGCACCCCCACACACACACACTTTTTTTTAGTATTTTGTACTGAGGCAGGTTGTTGCTAAATTACCAAACTTCCTAGGTGTGGCTAGAACTTGTGATCCTCCTTCATCTTCCCAGAGTACTAGGATTACAACATCCATCTGTTTTTATTTAAATTATTATACCACTAACACCCATATGCTCCCAGACTTGGTGCCAGGCACTGAGGACCCCTGGAAGAATACAGAAGCTATAACCCCTATTGTCTTGGAATTTTAACTTAGGAAAGTGCTACGGAAGGGGAGTTACACTGTTATGATTTAGGTCTATGATGTCCCCCAAAAGCCTCACGTGGTCAGAAGTGGAGCTTCTGGAAGTCAGTTAATTATGGAGTGCTAAACTCACCATCTGTGGATTGTCACAGTAATGACTTCATAGCTGAATGTGTTGTTAGGAGGTGGAGCTTGATTGAGAGCAAGTCACTTAGCACTTAGCACCCACTCCCTACGTGTCCCTCTGCCATCCTCCTTATGCCTTGGAGCATGTGGACCATGAGGTCCAAATATTCTTCCCCTCCTTTAACTTGTTAGGTGCTGGGTTTTGTGTCCAGTGAGAGGAAAGTGACTGAGACAGAGCAGTGTGTGCACGTTGAAAGAAAGATCAGTAAAATGTGAACTCTTAAGAAATTTACCCCCATGTGAGACTCACACATTAGTAAACTAATTGGGAATAGGGAGGATCTGCTAGGGCGGGATGGAGATGAGAGGGGGAGAAGTTAGCACTGAATTTATGATGACCTGACTCACTTTTGGTCCCATTTTCTTGTCATGATTATGGTTCAAGGTTGTATACTTTTCTCATCAAAGCACATGACAAGGGGGTAGATAGAGGATTCAAGGAAGTATAGCCAGATAGATAAAATGCCTTCAAGTTCTATCCCAGGAGGTAATCTGGATTACACCACTTATGAAGTATAATGTACGGATACAACAAAGCACACACGGATTAATTAATATAAAAATTGACAAATTGCTGAAAATAGCTAATGAACTACTAAATGTAAGTCATTACTTATAGAATAATATTATTTACCTTTCTTTGACATTGAATTTAGGAGATTTACAGTGTAGATTTCAAATATAAAAAGAACCATTAGGAACCATTAAAATGCATTTGAACAAGCATATTTGTCAGAAATGCTTGGATCCTTTGTTTTGTTTTGTTATTACAAAGTTGTAACTTCAGTGTTTTCAGTGAAATTGGCCTACTCATAACTTATCTTTTCCATATGATTGCAGTGTGTGTGAACGTGGAAGTCCTCTTTGTGTGCTGTAGAGCAGAGGAGTGCATGTAGAATATTGCATTGCCCTGCATAGGCTTTTTATACCTGGTGGGTGGCCACTTCTTTTTTTAAAACACATGAATTCTCATGATGAGTTTGGGACTGATTAGATTAAATTTATGTGTAAAACAAGATGCTTAAATCTGTTGTTCATTATGAATTTCCTGTAATACAATTAAGTGCAGACTATATCTCAAAAATCTTACCTTATGAACTTTTTGAATTATTATTCTAAATTATATTCTCCATTGATGCCAAAGTCACAAAATAGACAAAATATGTGCATCAGAACATGCTTATGATGACTGTACTTGTCAGATAAAGTTCACCTGTTGGTGGATCTTCGTCCAATTGCCACAGCTGGTGTAGGGACTTCGAGTATATTGCATTATTATGCAGTTAGCTTCTTTGATAAATAATGGTACTTTGCAGGGGCTTTCATGGCAATGGGAGTTTTGCTGATTCTTTTGCAGCAGCCCTTTCCCTATGAGCTTCACAAAGTGGCAGCCTCACTGTGCAACCCAAGTGTCTCAGACTTTCCTTTACTTACAAGTGCTTCATACACTGCCATGTGTGAGAAAATGAGGCTGAGGGGACAGGCTTGCCTTGAGCTCTTGTCCTGAAGACCCTTCCAAAGGAACAGCTTCACTGACTGTGGGTCCTGCCACAAGTTCTCCAGCACTATGCTATGGTTGTGCACATCGGATTAACTGACCTTGCAACTGATGTTTCACATCCTGCTAAAACCTGCTTTACTGGGCTGGGGATTTAGCTCAATAGTGCAAGTGCCTGCCTGGCAAGCACGAGATCATGAGTTTGATCCAATGCCAAAAAAATCCTTCTTTACTTTACATCTCTCACTGTTTCCTACTACCTATAGAAGGAAGAAAAAAGGAGATAGACTACATTTTTAGATTTTTCTGTTCTCAGTGTTGAATTTGGCAGTTTGTTACCCAAACAGCTGTGTTGAAGGTTTGCATATGTTAAATGCACTAAAGTATTAGCATAGAAATGAAAAAGGAGGTTGGCAAATACATCCTAATCTTTTAAAACCTGTCAAGGTTTCGGAGAGTTTCATCTTTTAGTGGCATCACATGAGAACCAGAATTTCTGTTAGGAGAAAGGCTTTGATATGCTATTTTGTATGTTAGTGAATAGGATCACAAAGGTGTTATTCTTCAATCATTCCTCCTGATCCTGTGAGAGCAAAGAGAACGGAGGAATTAAATGAATGCCAAGAGTTGGAAGAGCATCTGTGATATTTGATGAAGGTCTTGTTTCCAAATTATTTGATTGTGAGTGTACCCGACGTGCCGACTGCATACCAGATTCTGTGCTTAGGGTTTGCTCATAGCAACCTTCTGTTGCAGAAGACACATTTTTACTCTAATTTTCTGATAAAGTTGACAGTGTTTCTTTAACCAACTGCCTTTGACTATTTGTCTCTATTCGTTCCTTATCTTTCTAGTTGTTCCATCTTTCTCTGAGGATATTTGAAAGTATGTTGGGGTATCTTACTAAGATCTTTGGTATATATAGGTATAACAGGTAACAATTGTTATGGGTTTGACATGTACCAGTATTTATCCTAAGGACTTCATAAGCAAATTTTATGTATTCCCCAAATAACCAATAATATTAATAATATTGATATTCTCAACCATTATTGTTGTAGAAAATGAAGAAAAGGGGGTAAATGGTACCCCCTCCCCAGTATTATACAGATGACACAGAGAGAAAATGCAGACGCCAGCCAAGACTTGAACTGGAGCAATTTGACAGCATGGCCCAAGGATTTAAACCTTTCCTGCCAGCTTTCTTCATGACCTATTGTCAGAATAGAAAGGATGTTTGTAGTGAACTTTTACTGTGTTCAAGAACTTAACTGCTTATCTTGTCATGGTAGCAAACTAATCCCTTGGCAGTCTTTCCTAAAATTTTTAACCATTAATTTGGTTAAATTTCCAAAAGTAAAGTAACAAAATACCTTATCCCATTGAATTTGAAGATCTGAGCTGAAAAGTTTTCAGCCTGGAAATCAGAATGTAATATAATACTTAGAAGTATGTTAAAACTTTGTCAGCTTTCTGACATGATCACAAAAATACCCAAGAAAATCAGCTAAAAGGTAAAAGGCTTATTTTGGCTGATGGTTTCAGAGATTTCAGCTCATGGTCTCTTGGTTCTGATGTTTCTGGGCCTGGGTGAAGCATCATGGTGAAGTGTGTGGTAGAATGAACTGCTCACTTCATGGTAGCCACAAGGCAAAGGTAGGGAAAAGGTGGGTGGGGAATGCTAGAAACCGGGGACAAAATACACCCTTTACAGCACTGTTCTCAGAGATTAACTTCCTCCAACGAGCCCCATCTATAGATTTACCCTCTGTCAACGTCACCATCAGCTGAGAATTCAGCTTTTACCACACGTGTTTTGATGGGGCGGGGGATATTTAGGATCTAAACTATAATACATTTGCTCAAATTAGATAGTGCTAATAATAATAATCCAAAGGGGGTTACCTAGGTCCTAGAAATGTCAACTAAAGTGAGTCTCAGAAATAGAGGAGTTGGGACTAGGACTATAGTTCAGTGCTAGAGCATCTAGCATGTGTGAGGCCCTGGTTTAATCCCCAACACCACATATATGAGATTGAGACACATGCTTCTTATTTTTCCGGTCAGCCTGCTCTAGAGAAGAAGAAGCACCCATGGGTACTCATGAGCATGAGCCTTGGCAATGCTCCTATTTCCAGTAGCAAGAGCAAACCAGCGATTTGATTTCTTAACTTAGACTTTAGGACGTAGGAAACTACATTTTAAAGAGCTGATTTATTTGAGCACAGTCATTTTAAATCTGTTTGGTTTGTTAAAGAAAGATTCCAACAAACAGAGATAATATCACTAGAAGCTGTGAGGCTGTCTAAACCTGAGTTGCTAAGGTAACTATAGGGTTTTAAGGTAGAAAGAGCTATAAAATGAGGTAATTTCCACAGTAATTTCTAGTGGTGAGAAGAGATGCAGGCCTCAAGCACATTGGGCTACTGAGAACAGTCCAATCAGAACTAATGCTTTAGCCCTGTAGAAATGTACTTCCCAGAGAATGATTCAAACTGCTTACATGATGGATGATGTACACGTACAAAACTGGAAAAGTAGAATTGAAGATTATATAGTTAAATGTGATGGCTCATTTCTTTGGCTTCTGTTCTAGGTCAGATTAGCTTTTGCTAAGTCCTCTCCGTATGAGCTCTGCATCTGAAAGGAGAGGGACTTTGTAGCTGACAAAGTGACTTGGTGTAATCTGTAAGGTGAATTTACACTTTTATGTAGTGCCGTCCTGGAGATTGAATTCAGGGCCTCGCACAGGTAGGCAGGCAATACCCCCAGGCTTTGAGAGATGACCTTATACTGACCTGCAGTATGCAAACATCTTCACTGAAATGGGTTTGTACCACTGGTATCACCTACATCTTTCATCTTTAAGCCTTTCTTTATGCTAAGTGCTAGGTGGGTCCACAGAGAAATCCTCCAAGGACAGCAGTAAATAACATCTATGTTACTAGCACAGACTCCTTCATCTCTTAGCTGTGTGCCATAATCAAGTGGCAGACACTCCAGAAATATCAGTTTCCTCATCTCTGAAAAGGACTTCATAATAGCCATCCATTAATAGGAGGATTGATGGGAGAAGTGCATTATCTTTGAAATGTTATTTTAAAAAGAACACAGGGAGTTGTCAAATAAACATAAAAATTGTAACAGTTATACTTGTTATAATGCCACTTTTGTAGTTGAGGAAATGTCCAAGATCATAGTTAGCAGTTGGAAAAGCAGAAATTTGTACCCAGCACTTCCTAATTTGAGATTGGTTACTAATACGGAACTGCATTTACTCACAGCAAGCATTTTTTGAATTCAGATGACATGTCACGTCAACAGACTCAGTCCCTTCCCACACAGTGCCCCATCCCAGCTCCTGAGAGTATTTCACCCTGGGGCACAGTCTCTGGCACTTTGGGACACTCTTACTAATCTGTCACTATGGCCAGGCCAACCTGCAATAGGAAAATTGTGAGGCAGCCGTGGGGGGGCATTGTAAACGTGAGGCCCCCCCAAAACAGAAAGGATGGAGTTTGTCTACTGCAATCAGAGAAGGTGGTTACACCTGCACCGGAAGCAGCTAAGTAGAGCTTTGGGAGGACAGGCAGGAAGCCAATGTGGACCACTGTAGAAAAAGCAAGGGTGGTTCCCACAGGTACTCCGTGAAGAGGTTGGGTACTGAAGCAGAATCTTGCTTGTATTTCGTGTTTGCTGTTTATAAACTATGATCTAGTATGGTTACTTAAGTTCTCTGGGCCTCAGTTTCCACATCTGCAAGGCCACGAACATTAATAGCACTTATTTCATAGTTATATGAGAACTATGATTTCATTTCATAGCTAGTGTTTCCTATGTACAATAGAGAGAAATCTAAAGGTTTCATTGGTAGACTAACCTTGCACTGGGTCATCTTTGTGTGTTTTCTCTCTGCAAGGTAAATAGTACCTAAGGAAACTCAAGTTGGTGCTGTTGATTCAGCTCCCTCCTTTGTTCCCTCAGCCTGTGTCAAGTCACTATGGACATTTGCAAATCAGTGGTTCCCTGAGTCTCTCTAGCCGAGGGAGCTGTCTGCCCAGGTGAGCCTGCTTGGCCATGCTTGAGACTGGCCAAAGGTGCCCTCAGCTGATAGGGCTTTTTAGATAAAAACTGCAACTTCCTTGTCTCTGGGATATAATCATGACACATTCCCCCATAGTCTGAGTTGCTCCCTGAGATGTGTGTTAACTGTGTTACCTTCCTTTCCTGTATCTCTCCTCTAGTCCTCACCCTACTTCCTGAGATCATTTCCCTGAATAGTTACAACCACTCAAATTTTTGTCTTAAGTCTGTTTTTAAGAGGGACTCCAGGAGAGGACAGTATAGATTTTTCAATAGGACTATCTTCTGCAAATTCTGTCTCCATTTTTTATAGTTTGTAACTGTAAGGAAATGGTTAAACATCTTGTTACTTCAATTTCCCCATTTTAGAAGTGGTATAGTGGAGAAAGCTATATGCTATCTCTGTGAAGCTTAATTGAAATAATATGAGTCAAGCGTTTCTAGGCCATTATAAATATTCAGTAATGGTAACCTTCATTTTTTTTTTATTTTGAATGCCAGTCAAGTTAAATTGTTTCTAAATAGGTGTTATGAACAGCTGTAGATAAGTTCAGGGTTTAACAATTCTGACAGCTTTCTTACACCTGCTTGCACTCTTTGAACCAAAACTCCTCAAGTTCCTGCTAGTTTCTAAGTTATAAAACTATGCGAGCAATGGAGATGGGTAGGTATTAAGGAGAAATTGAGGAAATGGGACAAATCTCAGGTTTCTCATACTTTAGTGGATAATATGATGCTGACACTTTGAAAGCACATCATGAAATGAAAGTAAAATGGAGTGACATAAAATTCCTGTCCCTGGCAAGTTAAAGGGCAATGTAAATGATTTGCAAGAGCTTTGCTAAAAGTTTTTAAAAGTTCATCCAGCATTGCCTCTGCCCGAGATGGTATGATAGGAAGGGGTACCCTAAGAAACACTTATTGGGTACCTGTTGTGTTGCAGGCATTGTGTTTAGCCAGCGATTAAGACAAATGTGTCTCATCCAATTCCCTTAAGTCTGGTGGAGGAGAGAGATGTGTAAATAGATAAATCAAATCACGAAGTTGTATGTATGTACCAACAAATGCAATGAATTCATTTATACTAAGGCAGGAAGTAGGAGGGGAGGGAAAATTTATGTATTTTAATCTGCAGTAGAGGTAGCTTTGCAGATGTGGATCCTAGAACTCAAAGACAGTACTTAAGTTAACTAAGGTATCCAGCTGCAAACTGGAGAGGCAGAATTTGAATTAAAGCTGACTTCTTCTAAGCTCTTTCTACCATGCCAGGCTGTGTTGGTAACAGAAAGAAAGGGACCGTGAGTTGTACTTTAGGTCAGTGGTGGTGAACCTATGGCATGTGTGCCACAGCAAGCTATTTGTTATTGAAAGCTCTAAAATATTCACCATTGCAGCTCTAAGTTAATCTCTACTTTCTGATAGGAAGAAAACCTAGTGATTCTCTCTGTATACAGTCATAGAGTTCGGGGCATGTACCACTTGAGGTTTTCTTTACATTTATGATACATAAATTAATATAAGACCTAGAGAATTTATACACAAGGAACTTAGAAGTGCAGAGAGAAAGGAAAGAGGCCTCTGAAACACCTGCTACTTAAAACAGTAAAAGGAAAATATTTTCCTAAGAAAGATCCCAGCATAAGATGATGAAATTGTCTTCAGGACTTATGTAGAGTTTTGACTTTTGCCCTTTCATTGATTCACAACTTGAAATCATGTTTTTTTTTAAAGGTTTCCTTTACTGTAAGGCAGAATTATTCAATCCATATGATTTACCAGATTATTTGTATATACAACTAATGAGTTTTTCATTCAAACAAGTCAAGACCTTGAATTGTAAGGCAGGATTTGGGAAATGCATTGATTGGTGGGAGAAACAGGTAAAGAATCAATGGCATCTGAATGTCTAAAGCACTAATTCTCATTCTACCAGAAATAAGTAATGAAATATTCATCCATAGAAGAATGTAAGAAACAAAATAAAAGCAAGGATGCAACAAGTTTGTATGAAGTAACCAGTTAACTTTGTGATAATACCTAAGAGACCTATGGAGTTAGAGTGATTTTGAAGACAAGAAATCAACAATTATTGATTACTTGGTGCAGGCTTATGTGAGATGAGCACTGAGTCCAATTTCAGAGATGGAGAAACTGAGAATCAGCTATTTGGGTGGTGAGTGCTTTGCTTGGAGGGGCAGACATAGAATTTTAACCCAGGATCAATGTTCAACTCTGAGAAATCTGTCTCTCCATTCTGAACCATGCTGGCCCGATAAGAAAGCAAAAAGCAAGACCCCAAAGAAGCTGAAGTTGAGTTACAATCACAAAGACAAAAGAAATGTAACACTGCAACTAGGTGACTGGGATATTGTCTCAGAAACACTTACATCCAAGAGCAAATGAGTAAAAGCAAAGGAGATTGTGGTGCTGGAAGCCAAGGAAACCATTTGGCTGGAGGAAGAATGTGAACTTGGGAATTATGTGAATTGGAGGAAGTCAGGCTCTGTGTGCAGTGGAATTCGCAGCCAGCAGTTGGTGCAGGTTGAATTTAATAAAGCTTTTGAACTTCATTTTACTGACTCAGGCACTAGGGAACAAATGTTAACCAGGCAACCCTCTAGCCTTAAGGAATTAGCAGCTTATTGCTTCTGCTTTAGCACCAGGATGTATTGAAAAGTGGTTTGATTTACATGTTGATCTAGAAGAATCCTAAAGGAAAAAGTTTAATAATCATGATTGAAGTAACTATTATGAACTGGAGTCCAACTGCAGTGAATAAAATATTCCAAGTTCAGTAGACAATACAATTCCTATAGAAAGAATGCTATGACAATGACATGTCCTAAGGACAGCAGGGAAGTGGACAAGGATTTTGAATGTAGGACTAAAGAAGAGACACGACTGTGAGACATGGCTGAGGGGTGGTGTTTGGTCTGTACAACTCAAGTGTGCTGTAAAACCAAGATGTGTGTGCATAGAACATACGCAATAAGTTCTTCTAGATATATTTCCCTAGTAATTAGGAGAATGAGCAGGAGGTTTTAAAACATATTTCTTATAGCCTTTGTCCTTTATTGCTGAATGTGAGGTAAAAACCAGTATAAGGAATAGTTTAGTGAATCAACTAGAAATCTGAGGTGCCATCTGTTAGAGTTTTGGAAGATATTTTGTGTAATAACCTATATATCCTGTAGGGATTCAAAATCCAGATACAGGACAGAAGGAGTGTACATAGGCAGGTCCAATGTTTGAAGTTGGAATTTGGCATAAAATATTAACCAGTTTGAGTCATCTCTTCCTCCTTCATGATGGGATGATACCCAATGTAAATCTAATATGGCAGATTTCACTCCATACTGAAAAGACAGGATCACTTTTACATATCCATCGCTAGACTGCATCTTTCATTTGAGTGGCAGCTGTGACATCATCTTCCACCCCCTGGAATGTAAACAAAGAATGCAGCTTATAATTTGATGTTAATAAATCTTTGAATGGAAGAGTATATGAAGGAATAAATAAGAGCGACTTTTTAATAATTTATAAATCAATATAATTCAAGAAAATGATGCAATTAGCCACAAATATACTATAATAATTTATACCAGAAAGACATATCAGAATTTCTTAGTTAACTTTGTGGCTAATGATCCCTTAGTTATTTGAGAAGAACTGGTTTGTTTGTTTTTTATGCATCTACTTTTTTGGTAGGCAATGAACTAAATATTGGAAGTTGTCTCCAGCTGTTTTTAAAATTCCACCTGGTGACATGGATGTGCATTTTTTGAGACATGCTGAAACCTGTCAGATAGAATAATGTCATAATTTTATGCTATCAGAGTTAGCATTCTTTTTGAACTTCAGTTGATTCTTGAAAATCAAGTGTTATTTGAGAACAGAACACAGGAGGGCACCAGAGAACAAGAAAAGACCAGAAAGAAGCTCAGCAACAAAACAAAACAAAACAAAATGAAACAACAAAACACACCAAACCAAGGCACTGAATTTCTGGCTCTGGGATAGAGACTTTGCTAAGTTTATCATCACCTTGTGATCTATTTCTAGTAAGTCTTAATTCTTTAAAGGCTTTGGAGGTATTTTTGATACTCTAGAGACTTCTCAAAACTTTCATTAGAGAAAGGAAACAATTCATTTTCCAAACAGTGCCTCGAGCTCAGACAGTGCATGTGCATAAGTGCTAGAGGGCCAAGGGACACATCTGAAGAGAAATGCTGGGGATGGCCTTGAACACACGATGCTCTAAAACACTTTAAGGTTTCTGGCTTGTCCCAACAGAGTGTTCTTTCTGGATACTAATCTCACTCTGGAGTAAATCACAAAGCACTGCAGTTACAATGTTCTGCAAGTGCTTTTATTCCAGGTCTCGGGGCACATAGCTGGGCTTCTCTGAGGTGGAGACTCATAGGTGTTGTTTAAGAAGAAGATGGGTTTAGTTATTGATTTGCTCCCTTGTTCTTCCCTGCACCCGAGTGGATAGTTGCTGGCCACATTGAAAAAGTGACTAGGTCACTACAGCTTTAGGCAATACCACCCGATCAACTTCTGGCACTAAATTATATTCAGAGTTCAAAAAATACCAACCATGGCTACCGTGTCTTAGCTCATGATGCACTGGGCAGTGCAGCAGTTTGTAGGTGAAAGTGGTTGAGGAAAACCCAATTCTTCATCTCAGAGAGTTGTGGATATATATGTTTGAATATATACAGCCATAACCTATTCCACCAGGCTTTGGAATTCTAGATCCACACTTCTGATTATTTACTAGTCATTTCCATGTGTATATTCCATGAACATCTCCAATTCAGGGTATTTAAATTTTAGCTCATTGGTGTGTTTTTTTTTTTTTTTTCCAAACTAGGATTCTTTGGAGTAGTAAGTGGCAGAAAACAGGCCAGCCATTGCCTGAGTAGAGGCCAGAGGAAGGGATCATAAAGTGACTTGAGTAATTTTTGAGAGTTAGTCACACATCTTTGTTTTGATTTTGGTTATGATCTCATGAGATACTGTTACTAGACAAGTGGTCTCAGTGTCACCCAGTATCTAGGATTTTGGTCACCTGAACAAAATTTTGAACAGGATACACAGACCAAGTCAAGAAGGCAAAGATTTATTAAAGAGAAAATACACTCCACACAGAAATAATGAAAGCCGGCAAATGAGAAAGCTCCAGAATGAATTTGACTCAGAGAAATCCAATCTGATTTAAGTTTGAAGTTAAAAAGTACACTCGGGAGAGTTCTGAGCAGGCGGAGCTCAGAGGTAGTAACTGCAAGTACATGCTCAAAAAAGGAGACCAGACAGAACAAGCGATGGCGACTGCAGTGGGTTTCAGGGTGAGCTTCAGGGTGAGCTTTTCGCTTGTTTTCTTAGAATTGGGGGAGTAGCCTGGGGTGGTAACTAACTGGGCTTCTTTTTGATCAACTGTGATTCTCTAGCCCTGCACCAGGAGGGGTAGTTTTTTTTTTTTTTTAACTTTATATGGGCACAGATGGAACCAGCCTGACTGCAAAGCCCACAGAGGAGTTGGGATGAAAACCTCAATGTTAATGATATTATAATGACCACGGGCTCCCACGGGTTACTCTAAAGTAGGTAGAGCTCACGCTCCTCTGGCTCATGCCAGAGATCAAGGAAGTGTGATGAGAATGGAAGAATATTCCTTAAGACTGATGTTAGGATACTAAGGATATATGGTGAGGGTATGATCATAGTTCTCAAGTTCATGTTAGAATGTTAAAGAAATGGTGGAGAGCAGGATGCCCTTATAGTCTTTAAGAGCCAGAAGGCAGCCTGTCTGCATGAGCCTCAGGCTGGGAGGTCTCCTACATCATCTATTTCCTGCCTCACCCATATATCCAAATTTATCACATTGTGTACTTCTAATATCTGCAGTTTATCATACATCATTTGTAGTCTAACTTAAGACGTGGATAATATTCCACATCAAATGTTGCATAGACTCATCTTCAGTTGGCCTGAAATGTTGCTTGTGTCATAATAGCCAAGTCACGGAAGTTATTCCTAGAGTCCAGGGTTCCTATTTTGTTAGTTCTAAGACTTTGGCCACACTGATAAACTTTATATGGTTGTGGTCCTTCGTCAGTGACAGCATGGCTGGACATGAGCCTCTTCAGTGCATTTTCAAATTTCTGGAGTTCCTCTGATATCCATTGTACAGATCTTCTTCACAAATGTTTTGGTGGAATGTGCATTTACCCAGGCCGTATATTAAAGGGATGCAAATTACCTAATCTACCTTTGTAGTACGTATGCCTGTGCTGATAAAACACACTTCTTTCCCATGTACTGCATTTCTCTTTGAAACAGCAGAGACACATTTGGTAAAATATTCCTTTGTAGTAGCAGAAAAATAGAGCTGTTCAATTTTCCTATTTGGACAAATTACCTTTCTAAATTGCATATCATCTGACTTAGCCTCCAAAATTCTTGTTCTTCCTTTCAAAATCTAACAATAACAGGATGCTCCTTGGTAGGCTGAGATAAATCATACTTTTTAAAAATAAGTGAAAGAAAAAAATTGCATAAAAATGTCCTATGAAACTATGATAGACTTTTTGGAAAGGAAAGTATCACTGACAAATTCCCCACTTCATGGAACCATATAAATGTCACCAACTTCACCAAGAGTCCTTAAGGTTGAGTTTATTGTTAGAGAAATTGATATGCTCTTTAAGACATCCTAAAGCACAAAGCCAAAGTTACCTTGAGAGAAGAATTTGCTAGAATTCTTCAAACCCTGACTGATTAAAATCCACATGACCCAATGCTAACTTTGGTTGTCTCTAGGGAATCTTCCATACCAACATACCAACATTGTTAAGTTGCTTAAAGCAATAGTATTTTATAGTTACTATAAACTGAAGACTGAAGCTATAGAAAAGAAAAAAAAAACACATTTAGGCAAGCAATTATTATTGGTATCTAATAGACTGTTGAAATTTCCATGATATGAATTGCTAGTTATTATCTATCTACATGATATCAAACCTGAAATGAGCAACTATGGAACAGAATCTGTGCTGGACACTGTCCCTACCTCCTTTCACTTATTCCTCAGTATACCCCAGTGAAAAACCATCATTATTCTTATTAGTTTGCAACACGGAGGGCTAAGACTGAGACTATTTAGATATTTGTCCAAGGACACGTAGCTGGTACCTACTGGAGCAGGAATTTGAAAGTAAGTCTGGCCAGCTCAAAATCCTCTGTGCTTTTTCAAACTCTGCTCGCTCACTGCTTATCACAAAGCTTTTGAATTTTCATTCAGGTGTTTCCTTCACCTGGTGTTTTTAATATGCTGGTTTCAGTTTCTTCCAGGCACCCTGTGGGCCTGCCTGAGAGATTAGGGAGCTGAGTTGTAATCCTAGTGCCCCATTATCTCCACAAGCTCTCCTGACACCATCTGTGCACCAGGAGCAGTGAATAACCCTAGGAGGATGTGCAGAAGTCTCCACCTTACTTCACTTGACATTAGATTTATTTTTCCTTTAGGCGGTCTTTGCATTGGCTTTGTACAGTTTTTGAAGTTGAATTTATTTTGGTTTAAGAGTGAAGAATTCATTTCCCAGGATATTTTCTCCTAAGAATGCCTCTGACTTCAAGGTGCCATCTCTTCAGTCTCACTCCCAGTCTTGTATAATTTATACTTAAAGGGCTAGGGTGATTTGTTTTTTCTAGGACAGTAATCAGAGTCTCTCACTCCAGCGGGTATGTGGGAAATCACTTTGACAGTCCAAGGACACACACGCAGAGGCTATAGGACAAAAAAGATCATAGAAAAAATTAAAATAGAAAATTATAGAGTTTATTAAAGCATAGACCAAGACAAAAGATGAGACACATGAACACATTTAGTATAGCTCACAAGTAGTTTGCAAGATTACCTAATTCAGCTACCTTGGTTCTCTCTCAGCTGTCAGCCTTCTCTGTTATTTGGGCAGGAATGATGTTGAAAGAACTAGAATTGAAGTTAAGAATGAAGATATTAACAGCTAGGATGCAACTGGGGCCATTACACTGTTACTCTACTAGGGAAGTGCAGAGTTCCATGATCTAGTAGATCTGGGCACGGCTATAGCTTGGCATCTCCTGATAACCAAAGAGATGTTTGATCTTGATACCTATGGCAGAGACAGTGGGGGATCAGAATGAATGTCACCAATAAGTCAATCAGTTTAATGAATGACAGCTATGAATCACTCTGTATTTAACATTTACTCCATGTTTTAATCCCATTCTGTGGACCAGTAGTTTTCCTTTTTGTTCCATCCTTTTTCTCTTTTTCATGTGTTCTCTCTATTTTCTGTTTAACAGGTCTTAGAGAGTTCTCATTTGCTCTCAAATCTCAACACATTTCATGGATTATATTCATCCCACTTGTTTTTGTTGTTTGCTATAGCAAAATTAAATAATTTTAATGCAGCAAATACCCATCACAGCCTGTAAGATATTTTAAGAGCTCTTTTTGGTGTACAAGATGAAAGGTGAAATTCTTAGCACAGCACAAAACTCCTTAGAAGCTCCAGGCTACTGATTTAGACTTATCTCTTACCTCATAAAAATGACCTTCACTCCCCTACTGTATTGCAACGCTCACCATTCTCTGAATTTGCCCAGCTCTCTAAATCTCTGTGCACAGTAGAGACCATCAACCTGAACCACTCATTTCTCCTCATCCCATAATAGCACAAGTTCGCTTTCTCTAGGAAGCATAGCTTGAATGCTGTTATGTTCCAAACCCCAACCCTAGACCCTACACACACACACACACATGCAGGCTCACAAGGACACGTAAAATACTTTCCCGTTCCTACTATGATCCTAAGGTATGGTTTCAAGGGCATCTGCTACCATTAGCGCACTTAAAACATTGTATTACACTTTTTTCCATGAATGTCTCCTTCATTAGCTCTAAGTAACTTTGATCTCGGGATCATAATGAATTTCTTCTTTTATCCTCAGCTCCCAGCCAAACCTGAGTGTATTATAGATGAGCAATAAGATTTGATGAGTTATTGAGCTAATGAATAACAAAAATAAGCAAATGTTATTGAACAACCATTCAGTGCATGTTTGTTCTTAGATTAAGGAGGATTTTTGTACTTTTCGTTTTGGAAATTAAGGCATATGGAATATTTTCACTGAACTTTCCCCTCCTGCCTATAGTTTACTCTTATTACTAGAAAAGTTTGTCATTTAAGTAGTTTTTATAAATTAGTAATAACATGTAATATTAATCTGTTAGACACTGTGTACCAAAGTGCATATTAGAACTTGTCCTTCTCATTCCAAGGGAACTTGATGAGATCACAGCACTCCAGGAATGACAGGAGTCTAGTTCTCCAGAAACACAGGTAGCCTCATGTATGATATTTACACAGATATAGCAAACGCATACCTCAATTCTTTCCCTGTCTTATGTTAGAGGTTGTTGATTGATTCAGTTTGAATTTCAATTCAATCATCCCTAATTGCTTTTATATACATTTATATGAGTGCATTTGAATAATTACCCTGTCTGTATTTTGACACTATCTATGACCTCATGGACAGTGTACTTTCTCTAGGAAGTATAGCTTGTCCTCAAGAGTTTGCAGCCAACATTACCTTAGAATGATTGAGAAAAAAGTTATGGATACCAAGATGACCTTGAGTCTAACTGAAGAACATGGCACTGATTTCCCATGAACACTATGGTAGTTCCCAGTCAGTGTGAGTTCAGTGTGCAATCAGATACACTGATATGCAAATTTTCCCTCTCCAGTGCCATGTACAGGGACCACAAATATTTACATTCCCTGTTCACAGCATTCCCTAGGATTCCCCTTGCTTTGCATACTCACCTGCATTCTCACCCAGCCTGAGTGTCAATATAAAGAAGTATCATTCCCTTCTCTATTAGGTTACTTGTCACAAGTCTCCTCTTTTGCACCCTCAGAAGCAACACTGGTCACATGGGCCTGTTCTGAAGTCCTACCCACCAGAATGTGGTGCAGTATAATCGTGGAAGGGTCGGCCCTCAGACAAACCTAGGCTTGCATCTTCATGAGCTAAGTTGCGTTTGAGAAGATAACTTAATATCCCCCTTTATTACTTTATCACCTGTGAAAGAGGATAAAGGTGTTTTGAAGATTAAATATTAAGCCCCCCAAACAAAGTGTGGCAGAGAGTATGTGCCTTATCATCACTGCAAATTCATAGCTTTTCATCCTGGCAATTCTGTGTGATCTCTGGCCTGTTCTAGTAATATTGTGAGCTAGAGTAGCAGAGGGAATAAATAGCTATTTGAAGATTGGAGAGGACAACATTCAGGGAAGAAAGGATAAGCACTCAGCAGCAGTATCGGGGTAGATGGAGTCCAAGATAATACAATTCCTAGTGTGCATGACTGTAAAGTGTCAGGAAATGTGAAGAGCATAAAGGGGCAAGGCCAAAATGAGGACTTCTGCACATAGGCAGTGAAAAGCATCTAAAGAAAAGAGCTAACAGAAATTCTGCAGATAAAGAAAAGGAGAAATGATTATTAAATAAGATGATTTTGAAGAAAAAGGAAGTGAGAGAATTTTGACTTGGACAGGCTGAGACAGCCCACACTTGGATAGTAGAAAGCAAGCTTTGGATTTAGCTAGTGGGTGTGAAGTAGAGATTTTGTGTATCAATTTAACAAGCAACTCTTGAGTGCATAAATGCAGAGCTTAAAGTTTTCTTTTCAGATTTCAGTGTTTCCAGCCTAGTTGTGGCTACGGATGATTGAAGATTCGGTTTACAGCACTATGAAATGGTCATGGGGGATCTGGTCAGGAAGTCAGCAGTGAGAGAATGGCAGATTTTGATGAAAAAGTCATTCGAGAGTTTCCCTGTGAGTGATAGGTTAGGTTGGGAAATAGAACTACTGTAGAACAGAAATTGATCCAGATTGACATTTGAGAAGTATCGAAGTTGGCATAGGCAAGTGAGTATTTGCTAATGGAGTAGAGCCCATTAAAGCTCTTGGCTTAATTTCTTCTGAGATGAATTTAAAAAGTCTCAAGGGTTTTAAAGATCTCTGTGGAACCATAGGCCATGAATTATTTTTCAAAGAGCACTGGACCTGGAGGTAGACCCAGGTTCTATTTACAGGGTCATGAGGATTCTTTCCATAAGACACAAGGTCTTAGAATTTATTTCAGTAAAAAAAAAGATTGTTTTTCTCAAAGTGTGGTCTGAAATCACTTAAATAGTGGGGTTGGATGGTGTCTCCTAAACATTCGTGTCTACTGGACAGCGCAGAATGAGAACTTATTTATAAGTAGATGCTTTTGAAAATATAATTAGTGAAGATGAGCTCATATTTAATAAGAATTGGCCCTAAAATGGGTGACTGGTGTCCTAGTCAGCAGAGATTATTCAGAGAAGAAGGCTGTGGGAAGTGAAGGTAGAGGTTGTAGCAGTGCAGCTAAAAGTCACAAAATATCAGGGATGTCCAGCAGCCACCAAGAACTAGGAAGAATAGAGGAAAAATCCTTCCCAGGAGTCTTCATGATCTTGGTGATACTTTGACTTCAGACTTCTGGCTTTTAGAACTGCACAAGAAAACATTTGTGCTGTTACAAGCTACCATATTCGTGTCACTCTGCTACAGTAACCCAGGGACCTCATACAACTTGTGTCAGGAACACTAGGGAGCTCATGAAGATGTCACTTCATTGAATTCATATCAGATCTGAGTCAAACCCACTGAGACTGGAACCTTAGAATCCAAATTCTCAACATTATCTGTATATCCTTCTTAGAGAATTTGAAAGGTGAGAATTAGTGGCCTAGATTATTTGCAAAGTTCTTTGAGCAATATGAAAGAACTACAGTTATCTTACACATATACATAACACCCTCTCTGCAAGTGAAGTGTATCGCTTACCACTCTGTGTTCATCTCAGAGGACTTTATTATAGTGAAAAATAACCAGATTGTTCCCAGAGTACATGACTCGGAACATTTTTGTGTTCCGTGTTCTGGCAGCATTTTAAAGATAAAAACCTTAAGAGTTTTTATATTTTCAAAAGAGAGATTTACCTCCGAGCAATTTGACAAATAATGAGATTTCTCCTAATCCATTTTCTTCCCTGTCATTTTCTCTGTAGGTTTCTCTCTTCTGTCTTTTTTTTTTTTTTGCTTCCTTTCTCTTCTCTGCTTTTATCTCCTATCCACTCAGAAATTAAAGTCATATAGTATATTCTGATTTGACAGCCTTGTATGCTTCATCCTGTAGGTCACGTGGAGTATTTTACTTTCAGGATTAATCTTTGCATATTTTACCCATCCTTTGTGCCCCTCCTGGCTGACCGAGGCTGTGTAGTGTGGCAGGTAAGGACAAAATAGCGCTGGGCTGTCGAGGTTGAAATTCTGACATTTATGTCACCTTGGACAATTGATTGAACTTCTTTCTGCCTCAGTTGCCTCAAGTGTAAAAGATGCATATAAGAAGACCTGTGTGTCAGTCAGCTTGGCTCACTTACGTTGCAGTGAGAAGTACTTCAATCAGTGAAGAGCTTTACTCCCCAATCATGTTAATGTCCATCATGGTCCTGTGATCATACTGCTTCACATCTTTTTCATTTCTGGATCTTGGCTGATGAGATAGCCCCAACCTGTTACATCTTGCATTCATGACAAAGAAAAAAGAGAGCTGAGGGCTTTAAACCTTTTAAGTGGCCTGAGCCATCTCTGTTTACATTTCCTTGGCTATGAGTCAAGTTGTACAAAACACCTGAAATACAACAGGGGTGTAGTGTACATCAGTAATCACCACACTTAGGAGGCTGAAGCAGGAGGATCACCACCGAGAGTTTGAGGCCAGCCTGGGACTCCAGTGAGTTCAAAGCCAGCCTGAAGTATGTCTCAAAATGAAAACACAAGAACCCCAAAAAATTGCCAAACAAAAATACCTAAAATCACAGAACAGGAAGTAGAGTTCTCCAGGAGAGATGGACTTACTAGGGAGATGCTTATAGGAAGAGATAACAAATAACTTTTTATAGTGCAGTTAAACACAACAACCTTATAGAATTGATGTAAATAATAAATTAATACATACAGAGTGTACAGAAAGGTATCTGGTGCTAAGGACTCAGTACGGACACTGGAAATACCTGTTTTTCACAAGGTAAGTGCTAAGCACCCTCCCAGCAGAACATCTGGAGCGTGGTGCTCTGAACTAGATGCACCCGCAATCGGCATCGGGGTTGTGTGCAACTTGCCAAGTAGACGGGGGCCTCCTTGTGAACAGTACTGTTTCTTTTTCACCTTCTTAACCCTCATTTTCTCCTACTGTTCTCCAAACAGTTTCTTCTGAACTTACGAATTGAACTCATATTCCTTGGTGCAACCTGGGAAGGGGCAGTAACTTTACAAGGGTGGTTTGCTTTTGCCTAGTGCCCCTGGCTTAATTAGGAATTCCAGGTGCCTGGGTACAACACTCAGCAGTCTACAGTTTGCTGCCATGCTGTGCTCAGTGTCAAATGACACTTAGAAGTAAGTCACGGTGGCCGAAATACCTGTTTGTGTCCTTAACCCTGGCTACAATCACTATGTTTGGAACCAACACATTTAAGGCTTATGTAAGTGGGGGCAAATACATTTGGATTAAAATACTGTTCCTTTCGTCATGTTGGTGCTTACTGGTTTTAATTTTTTTCACTCTATGCTTGTCTTGCAAGTTTGATTTTAGTGCATTTTGGGCATTATAAAGAGATTGTATTTCTAGTAAGACGGTGTCCTGTAATTTCTCCTATTTTCAAATCTACATACATATTATTTTGGGAAGGAGAAAGATCATCATTTGGACAAACCATGACCAGTATTAAGTCATAGTTCTGCTAATCTAGCCTCCTGAGTATCCCAGTTTCACAAACCAAATGATTAGGGTGAGAGATGACCATTTCACATAGCAACTGCCTGTGTTTACAGCCAATGTCATCAAGCTCACAAGTCCATAGACTTTGTGACTATCATTCGAAAGAAATAGGCTGTATCTGTCTTTTCCCATTCTAACTTTAGAATGTAGTCTGTATTTTGGGAAGGAAATGCTTCAGACCTGGAGACTGATCTGGAAATGCCATCTCCACAGAACTCCTTGTCTTGGGATACTTTAAAAACCCTGTGAATATAAATCTTTATATCTAAAGTAAAATTTCCAGTATAAGATATGGTAATTATTTAGCAGCATAGAGATTCCCCAAGGTACTTGATAAATCAAAATTGTATCTCCAAATCCCACACCTGCATGAAGTTTCTATCATGAATAAACCCAGGTTATTTAGGACTGATGGTGATCTCAGAAGTCCTTCATCATGGGCATGGAGAGGCATGAGGATTGCTCTTAAAGATCTATGCTACTTCCTCATAAAGTCAGAGTTGGTTAGATTTTGATAATTTACAACCATAGCACTTCAGTGTGCACTGAGTGCTGATAACAGACTAGTGTCCCCTGCCCCCAGGACCTCTTGCTAATTAACCTAGGATCCTAGTAACCTAGGTTAATTAACCTAATACCTAAGTTAATTAGCAAGAGCTCCACCTATGGTATCAGGAAGCCTGGACTCTAATCTCACAATTTAATGACTTTGTGATCTTGGATAAGTCATTTATCTGAATTTCATCTTAAGGAAATGCTACTACCTACCTTGTTGGGTCCTTATAACATTTGAGTTACTGCATGGCAGGCATTAAATGTTATATTGTTCCTTTGATAGTGGAGTATGTGACCTGAGCTGGGGTTAGGGATTTGGGAGTAGATCTCAAAAGCAGAGAAGGGGTGAGGACAGTGAGCAGTGAGCAGATATAAACAGCAGAGTGAGTGGCACTTCCCGGGCTCGTGCTATGACTACTGTTGGGGTGAGGAGCTACAGGTATTCCTGTGGGTTCCTCCTAAGATTGCTTTCCAAAATACAGGAGATTGGGGTGCTCATCCATCCATTAGATCTATCTACCCATTCTTTGACAGCCTTCCCTGCCTTAACTTCTTGTCTGCACCTTCTTGCAGGTAGGGAAGTTACCCATGACCGGTCTTGTTTGAGGTTAGGGAAAACCAGACCAGGGCTGAGCTCACAGTACTGCTGCCTGTTGCTGTGACTGAAACCTGAGGTTTGCTGAGGGGACGTGAGGCCAGACACCAAAGGAATCTGCTGCAAGTGTACACAAACACTATGTCATTTTCCACCTTCAATCTCGTTTCTCCTCTACACATTTAACTTCTTTTGAATTTATTAGTAGATCACAAATGCTAGGCCTGAAGTTTATTCTTGAAAATACATTTTTAAAAAATGGGCCCTATTTTTCATCACCACCCTAAAATAGACATTCTGCTTAATACTGTATTTCGCAGTATATCCTTCATTTCTTTCTGTCCTATAAGCTGTCTTACCTTACCCCTCACATTCCTAGACTGGACAAGCCAAGGAATGAAACATACAGAAGCTATGAGAACAAACACAGCTTAATAAGGAGATTTTGCAGACAGACTGACTGATGTTTAGGAAAGATCTGACAGCACTGTAACTTCTTAAATCATCAAAAAGTCCTAAATTATATTAACTGTACTATAACAAAGTGGAAAATGTTCTCATATATTGCATAAAGTTAGTTTGTAAAGAAGGAGCAAAAGCATTATTCTCAAAAGAATCTCTCTGCTTATCACTGAGCAAGCTGTGTGACCTTGATAGATTACTACGTTTGGTCTGTCTCTTGATTTGTAAAGCTTGGGTTTAAAATATTGGCTTCAAGGGCTGGAGGTTTAGCTCAGCTGCACAAATGCCTACCTGGCAAGTGCTGCAAGGTTGTGAGTTCAATCCCTGGTACCAAACAACAATAATAAAATAAAATAAAATAAAACAAAATAAATTAAAAATTTGGCTTCATAAAACTAAATAAGATAATGTGTGTAAAGCAACTGGTACCTCTTTGTATATGCTACTTCCACTCATCTATTAGTTTCCCAGAAAGCTGCATTTTCTTCTAGCTGGGAACAATGTATTTAAAATAAAAAATAGTAGGCTGGGTGTGGTGGCTCATGCCTGTAATCTCAGCTCTCGGGAAGCTGAGGCAGGAGGATCGTTGCAAGTTCGAGACCAGCCTAGGCTACAAAGTGAGCTCAAGGCCAGCATGAACTGCATAGCCAGACCCTGTCCCAAAAAGACAAAAAAAGGAAAAGTAGTGACTTAATTTTATTTATATTTTATACCTGTTGCCTGATGTGTTTTACCTCCAGAGTTGTCTAATTCACCCTGCTGCCAAAATGTAAGAAGTAGCTCTCTTCTGCACCCCTCCCTTTTATTCTATGCTCATTAAGTTTACTTTCATTTATTTATTCATCCATTTCAATTTGTTTGGCTATTAATTAAGCTACAAGTATTTATTATTGTATTGAATACCTTCCTGAATTTATCTGATCCAGCCTGTTGTTCAAATGCAGGATGCGACTGCCTTCTGGTCCTCTTATACCTTCTTCTCCATCCTTCAAACTATCTGTTTATTTATGATCTTCTACTCATTACTGTTGGATTTTACCCGAATACATAGAGCACCTTCTTGGTGCCAGGAGCTGTGCTTAGTTTTTGGAGATTACAAACATAGCTCATTTTGCCTCAAATGACATAGAATTGAAATCAAAAAAGAAATCTGCTGTAAAAGGGACAGTGTGATCATTTGAGAAGTAAAACACAGTTGAACAATGGATAAGTGAATGCTGTTTTCTAGGAGAATCAGAAAAGGCTGGGAAGGAATGGATGGAGGGAGAAAGATCATAAAACCAGTGAAGGGTGACTTAATGTATTTTAGTATACCTTTCCACTGCAAATTGGATATATATTTTTTTATCCTACTTTTTGATACCAAGGAGTCACTTCATAAGAAAACAGACTTTAATTTCCTAATCTAATTTAGTGAAAGTGGAAATCACTCCAGTATATTACATAAAGTTATTTTATAAAGAAGGAACAAAAACAATATCCAAAAAGGATCTCTGTGCTTATCACTGAGCAAATTGCTCCCGTCTTCTGAAAATTGGAGAGAGATTATCACAAAAATCTTGAGACTGCCTTCAGCCCACCCCTGCTGAGCATGCTCTAAATTTATGGCTTAAGGTATAGGTTTGGCAGTAAATTGGGGGCAAGATTCCTTTTCATCTTTTAAAGAGTCCTTTATTCTTCTGGAAATATATCTCTCAGATTCATTCCATTTCAAAATTGAGTTGCTTCATTTTCCTAGCTGAGATGAATAGATTCATTTTACCCTGTGGTCACAACTTAGAGATCTTATACAATGGGCTGCCTGTGTTTGCTTTGCTATTGTTAGGGGTCCTCCTCCTTCCTGGTTCCAAGGGATTGATAACAGTGCATATGGGAAACCAGGCTGGAAAAGCAGAATGAAGAAGGGAGAAGGAGAAAGACAAGAGGGGAAGGGAGGTAAGAGATGGAGGAAGGGAAGGATAAAAGAAGGAAAATGTTAGTAACATACACCTATCAATAGATAGTGGTGGCCTACTGTATTACAAAAATGAGATAAGCATTAAATTTAACACACATCTGAAGAGTAGAAACCTTCTGGAAGCTGTTATAAACAGTGACCAGTGTTGGGTCGGAAGCCTCAGTTATAGAAGTAAACTCTTTTGATTGATAAGGTCAGTTGTGAATTACTTTTTCTGGCATTTTTTCCTTACTGGTTGAATTTCTCTATATCTACTCAGTTTCTCAAACTGAAACCTAGGAACCAACATTGGTTTCTGTCTTTCCCCTTCCTGCTCCCTCTCCCACTCCCAGTCCTCCTCCCAAACTAGTCTCCAAGAGCTGTGGATCCTGCTTCTAAGATATATCCCAAAATTCATCACTTCAGTTTCTACATTAGTTTCACCTCCTGTATTTAACCCTTTCCTATTAAATCTAATTTAAATCTTATTTCCATTTTTAACTCTTTTGGTCCAGTGTACCCATGGGATGCAGAGAATGTTCTTATGATACCATTGCTTAAAACCTTCCAAGAACTTGAAGTTGGGTTTTAGACCAGCTTTCAGGGTCTTTAACATGATAACTAGGATCTCATGGGGTCTGGCCTCTCTCCATATGATCAGCTTCTTTTCTTCTGTCTGTCTCTCTGTGTCTGTCTCTCTCTTTTTCTCTGCCTCTCTCTTTCTGTCTCTGTCTGTCTGTCTGTCTCTCTCTCTCTCTGAGATATGAGCTCCAGCTTTCAAAGGCTCCTTTGCTTGTGCTGTTTCTATAATATGCCCAGTTCCTTGAAAGCATCTGTTTTTGCTGTCACTGTGGCTTTGGGCTTTTGTATGGTTGGCTCCCTTCAATGTATTTCCTCAGAGAAGTCTTTTTGACTACCTTATTTAATAGCTCTCCTCTCATCCAAGTACTCAGAGTGTGAACTGAGAAATCACTTCAATGAATCCTTTCTGGAAAATTCTGTAAAGTAACCAGTGCTTTTTTCCTGCTCTCCACTCCAGCTACTTTTCATCAAATTTCCTATTTGTTTTCCATAGTTTTGAACATATAAATTTAAGTTATAATCCTAATCTGTGTATTACCTTTCAGATTCCATGACCTACGCTGCACTGTAAGGTCTGTGAGAAGTGCAGGCCTTCCTTGTCCTTGTTTTATACATATCTTTCATACCCAGAATGACTCCTGGTCCCATTCTGATGTTCAATTACCATTTGTTAAATACATGACTAGTGTCTGTGACACACTTCCAGGTGAGTGAGGATGATGTCGTATTAGTCCTGGAGAAACAGAGTAGAGGATAAACCCCAGGGAGATGGGCAGGAAGCCCATAGTGGCACATGTTATAGGTACAGGTTCCACACTGGTTTTGCTTATTCAAGCTGAATAAATACTGGTAGTGATTTATTGAGTTTTAAGTGGAAGCAGACTCTCCAGGAGGGTACACACTCTCAGGCTGGATAGCTGCATCACTTGTCTTTTGCTCAGCTCACTGGGAGAGGTTTTAACAGAAGGCTGTGAAGAGCTCCCTGGGCTTTCTGCACCTGCTGTAGGAACACAGCATCTCTTCCTGGGACGTGACTCCAGAAAGTGAGAAATGATTTAGTTGTGATGTTTTGTCAAATTGATTCTAAAAATAGCGTGAATTAAAATTGTTTGTCTAATGAAAATGTTTATAGGTTTATACCAACTAAACCAAACCAAATGCCTCCTCAGCATATTTTGAAATCAAAGGAAACAATTAGAACCTGAAATTTTGCTAGCAGAGAATAAAATACTTTTTTGCCTAGTTGTCTGTCTCTTTTCTGCTCTTTAGCCCCATTCTATTTTCTTTCCACTAATTCCTTGTGTAGTTCTCCCTCTCTGGAGAGGGTAACAATAAATTTATTGTGTTTTGGGCTTGGTAAAATGCTTATCATGGCTCAGCTAGCCTAACTGAAGGTGATGGTGGAAGTGAAGGTAAGTTTTCCCTTTATAAATATCTTTGGTGTTCTTGAAATCTAATGCAGTCAGTCATTCTGAACATCCATTTATCATACCACTTGGATGTTATTTATATCCATCTCTCACTGTATCCTTTTTAATGGGGAATAAGTTCCATTGAAAATTGTTAATCTATTGTAGGAATTTTGATTCATGTGAAACATGATTCCATAGGAAATTGAATTTACTATTCCTTGTCTCCTTTTAGCATAACTAGAAAGATATTCAGGTAAAATGTAGTCTTTACTATGCAGATATTGCCCCCTTTTCCCCTAATCCCACCTAAACAAAGTTTTCAAATACTCCCCATCCACTTTTGGAAACTGCCCTTTGGGTCAGGTGGAAGGAATTTCTACTTCCTGTGTATGAGCAAAACCTTTAGTTTAGTTGCTTTGATCAGGTCTTAGAAATATGTTGATAAACAAATGTGTATTGGGGTAACTTGTAATTTTGCTTATTATAACGCTCCTGGGGGGAATAACAAATTTATGTAGCATGAACAGTCTGGTTTTAAAAAGCCTGAATAGGTTAAAATAATTAAAACCTAAAGTCTACCTGGTGCAGAGGTGCAGCCTTAGTAATATTCAAATATAGATTCTTACTATTCCCTCTCATTCCCTGTCTGTTAATATCTGAGTGTCCTCTCCTTCTCCAAGGTGTCAGCTATGATTTTTCTTTCAAAGTCAACTTTTCTCCTAATGTTCTATTTCATTTTATTTTGTTATTAGTTCTGAATTTGGACTTCCATGGGGCTACTGCAGGATGTAGGTCAAAAAGACAATTTAGTTTATATGTTCCATCCATTATTCCTTGTTCTCTGTTTCCATTCACTAGAGAACTAGACAATCTTCCATGAGATGAAGCATTCTTAGTAAGTTTAGCATGAGGCTACATGGAAAGGGAATTTGGGTTTTTCTTAAAAGTTTCCTTACAGCTTCTTTATTCTACAGTATTAAGAATTTTAATATTCTTTCCCCCTCAAGCTAGTGAGAGCAAGGGTGCTAGGGAATTAGGGTCCTGAAATTTCTGCATCTCAGTAGTCTTCATTTGTGATTTTACACCTTTATTTCAGGCATAAATGTCATTACTTCATGTTGTAAGGTAATGTATTAGTTTTATCTATTTTGATCCAGCAGCCATGGTCTAAACAGCTTAAAGAGAATCAAAAAGTTTTCTTGAGATCAAAACTTATTAAATTAAAAAGAATAAGAAAAGCATCTTACTTACATCCAGTATGTACCTAATTGCTAATAATTATTTTATAAGTTATTAAAGAGAAGAACAATGATAGAAAATTTATGGCTTTGAAAAATTCTTTTTAAGTTCTTATCAGTTCCAATTGAGTTTTTGACTGTGAAGAAAAGTTTTTCTCCTTCTTCTTCCTGTCTGGATGGTCCTTCATTTATAGTGGAGAACCCTTTCTATTCATTAGCTGCTTTTGCTTCAGTCTGCCAGTGGAAATCTTCACTCCTCTAGATCTTTCTGCCATGAAAATCTAACAGTTTTTGTTTCAACCTTCAGCCTGTCTGTATTCAGCATGACTTGTTAATGCAGTCACGCTTGGGTCACAGATGAGCTTCATTCCTTTTCTCTGCCTGTATTTCTAGCTAAACTTGAACATCCCTTTTTCTCTAGTAGGACAAGTTGATCTTTTGGCTTGAGTAAGAATAAGTACCATTGACCTTTCATGTCTGGAGTCTGAGAGTTTTACAAACTTTCACTGAGATTTATTTATTTCTTGCTTAAAAATGAATATTGAATAAAGTTCCCTGCCATTTTAATGAGATGGGTGTGGACTTTCTTTTCTCCTCAAGCTAATGAGAATTAACCTAGAGGTCACAGTAGGGCATGAGAAGTTTCTATTTTTCACATTGTTAGTTTTTTACATTCTCTTAAGTTTTATAGTTAAATGAACAATTAAATATTGTGTTTAAAATGAGTGCATTTACCTATAATTCCAGCATTTAGGAGGCTGAGGAAGGAGGATGGCAAGTTTGAGGCCATCCTAGGTTACATGGTAAGTTCAAGGCCAGTTTTGACTTTATAAAAACTTTTTTAAACAAAAAAGTTTAAACTTAACCTCCATAACCCTCTCTAGGATACCCTAAGTGCTAAAATACTTGTAAAAGGTTAAAATCACTTAAGAAACTGCGCTGAGAAAAGCTTGTCTTGCCATTCTGTAGCTACCCTGACAATTATGTAGCAATGTCCTCATACAGACTGTGTTTGTCTTCCTCATTCTTTCTCTTATCTTGTCTCCAATCATAAAAATTAGGCAATGTGCAAAAAAATGCGTAGGAACAGATGCCGCCTTACGGGAGATGTTTCCAACAGCCCGTGTCTGTGACAGTTCTGCCTCCGTAGCCTATATCTCTGTATCCTTCCTTCCTTTCTTCTTTCTTATTGAAGCATTTGCATGTAGAATAAAGAGGATAAAAACATAAAAACACAAAAGCAGATTTGTCTGTTCTGAGAACATCTGTTCTTGTTATAAAGTATCCACAGGATGTGGTCCTGTTTTCTTCCAATGCCCTCTCAGTTTGCTGCTGTAAAAGTAACTGTTAGGTTTATCTTAGACTTGAATTTAAGAAAATAATGAGCAGGGCTTTCTAATGCGATAAAATGTGAGGGAAACCTCATAATATATAAATTTTATATTAAAGCCAAATATGGTCATAAAAAGGAACTGAAATTGAGTATGAAATTGTTTATTAAAAAAAGTATTTTTTCCTAAGATTTATTGAGTGACTTCATGGCATTGATACTCAATTTTGGCTATCATTTGTGTCTGTTTTACATTTTTTTGCTAAATGCTCAGATTTCTCTACATTTAAAAATTTTTTAAATGCAAGTGATTTGCTGTACACATTATAATAAAAGAAACACTACCATTTTTAACATTTAGCTCACAGGAAGATTGCCTTAGACTTCAATAGCTATCATTGTAACCAACAGATATGCAAATATTAAATACTCAAAATTAAAAGGTATAGTTTTAAATTATCTAGAGATTTCTATGCAGATGATACTGTTTTTTTCTTTCCTAATCAGTCCATAATTCCTTCAGTCTTTGATACAGAGGAGAGAGTAGCTATTGAGAGATAAATAATAAAGCTCTCCAAAATTACTTAAATTGAAATATATTGACCTTAATTGCTACTAAAGAAATATAATGCATATAGGTATTAATTGTTTAAAAACATTCCTTAAATCACCTGTGTTGTACCTGATCCTGTGCTTTCTATATATGATGGATTCAATGCACATTCTTCTGAAGTACTTCAGATGCATAACATCCATGGGGATATATAGAGTATTTTTATATTTCACTTGTTTTCTAAGTCATCTTTAGAGATACAGGCTTCCACATATTGATTGATTATTCCAGAAATATTTAACCAGCATTTTCTGAGTGGGCTCATCTCTCCATTTAGAAAGACAAAACTTGGTTTAAATCTTCTGATTCTATGTAGTCTTCTTTGTTTTTAAATTTACATCTCATTCAATGATGACCTTCTTTCTAAGGTAACCTGACAGTCTTTTCCCTTCAGTAGCTGGATTTTTATGCCTCATTGTCTGCCCACCTTGCCGTCTTTTCCTGTTAAGTACCACATGTCTTGTTGCCCTGATCCTTCAGAAAACGCACTTGTGTTTCATCTTGAGCATCTCCAACTTTGATCTCTCGAGACTACACAGTTAATTCCTTTACTTAAAGGTGCTTTGTATGAAACATTCTTTCAAACTAGAAGTTTCAGTTATGAAATTTTACATTATTTCACATTGTAGGTCTTTGGATCATTTTGGAGGATGATTAAAAAATGGAATAAATCTGGGGATCCTCATATTCCCTTCAGGAGCATTACTTGCAATGGGATTTATACTTTGACGTTATTTCTATCGTGATTTCTGTGGTCACTGAATGCAGATAGGACTATGGATTAATGAATGGAAATGTCAAGTTAGACAGCATATGTTGCAGAGTTCTTCTCTCATCTAATTGTTGGATACTTTCTAAAAGCCAGACTGGTGTATCATGCCTAAATAATCACATGATTCTAAAATAAATGTGAGGAATTTCCTATATTTTCCAGAAATTCATTTGAACTCTAGACTTTGAGAAACAAACAAAAGCCAGTTGCTGATTCCTGTGTATGTGCATATCATGTCATTGGCATTTTAAAGCCTGGTATCACAGATGAAGCAGGAGACTGATTTCCTTCATTATGATTGTCCCTGGCATTTGAACTGAGACTTTTGCTTCTGGGACTATTGTGGAAGATCTTGTTGGGTAGGTGGATTAGGGGGAGATCTGAGTACAATCCATCGAATTTCCCTGGGTCATGTGCACCAGTGTGGCTTTGACAACTCTGATTCCATGAATGCTGCTTTGAGAACTGATTCTAACTTTGGCTCCTACCACTGCCCGTAGGCAAAGGACCTGAGACCCTGTATGCAGGGCAGAAGCTCAATGACAATGAGTGGCACACGGTTCGGGTGGTGCGAAGAGGGAAAAACCTGAAGTTAACCGTGGATGATGATGTAGCTGAAGGTGAGTATAGCCAGGGGGACATCGAACTCTCTTGGATCTCTTGGATGTTTCATTTTGAAAACTTTCTGTTTTGCTTAACAGAAGTCACAAATCACCTTCTCTGTGGATGAGTTCAGGAAAGACTAAGAAAATAATCTGCATTTTCCCAAGATGTTTCATCAATCTGTAGTTAGAATTTACTGACATCTATAAATATACATATGGGTCTCTCTATAGACACAGAGTGTAGGTCTTCAGGCTAGGGGTAGGGTTTTCCAGATCCTCCTATTATTCAGTAGTTACAAAATCATTTATCAGTCATCTTACTGTGCAAGTTCATTCTGTTTGTGATGAGCAACTCTTTGGTAAAGACAGATGGAGAACCCAGGCCTGGAACCACATAATGCTTAAAAGGTGTTGAATAAGATTTGGTTTAATTAATTTTTCATTTATTTAGTCATTATTACCTGAGTTCCTGTTCTGTACTGAGCACTATTGTAGGAAGAACTGGGGATATTGTGATGTATAAACAGGTAGATCCTCTATTGGGTGGAAGTTACATTTAGGAAGACAGTGACTGAGTGACTCCTTGCATACCCCCATAAACACTGAGAGTCCCACACAACTCAAGTATTTTCTGAGAACCTGGTATTTGTCAGCAATGCATTAGCATTGTAGAAGATAAAAAGAAAGCACAGAGGTGACCTGTTTCTTCAAATAGTAAAGCAATCAATTAGCTAAGACTTTGGTATTTGAAAATAGAAAAACAATAAATTATGAGATTCTAATTTGGGTGGATTTAGATTAAGATTTTCAATCAAAACGGAAGAAGCAATTGAAAGCAAAATTAGATTTATGAAGGTAGATCTAGAAGCAGTATTTGATGGGAGGGTATAATTGGCGAGGTCTAAGGGAAGGAGAGAAGGCATGTCTAAGGGGACTTGTTACATGCTGCATTCTAAGTCTAGCAATGTTCCAGTGCATAATATGCAGAATTCTTACTCAACTGGGGAAAGAAAACTTGGAGAGGCAGAGGGGACCATGGGAAACATCACTGTTATCTGATTTCTGCCCTAACTTACTCTCTGAAGGATGTTGGGAAAGCTGCTTATCATTCATAGGCATGTTCAATTCTGTGAGTGGCACAAGCCATTTCTACAGTGTCTTCTGTGGATAAGGCAGTTGAGTTAGTCAGGAGCCCTGGGGTCTAATATAATCCCTGCTACTCAATTGCTTTATGCCTTTGGGATAGATACAGTAAAGCTCTTTTTCTTTATTTTATCATCTTTAAACCTACACTTTTGTTACTTCTAAGGTTCCTGCCAGCATAAATATTCAGTGATTTGGGGTCCTCTATAATTTGATCTTATATTCATGAGCCTGAATATCTATAGTTTCAGAATCAGGAATTATAGTGAAATATGTGTCTGTTCAGGAGTGTGTGTGTGTGTGTGTGTGTGTACCCCTGTGAGTATGGGTGTGCTTGTGTGTGTATGCATGTAGAGAAAACAAGCTTTTATATAGAGAGGGAGTATTTAGCACATATCCAGTAGGCATGAGATACCATGTTAGCTGTTTCCCCCACATCAGGACCTTTAATCTTCCATAATTCATCACAGTCTTTCAAAATAAATGCTTTTTATTGTCATTTGACAGAACAAGAACATGAAACTTAGAGAGTTGCTTAATTAAGCCTCAGATTTATGTATGTGATTCCAAAAAAATCACCTTCTTTGTTTTACATCATAAGAAAATGAAAAATATAGTGAGATGGATTAGGGTGAAGAGGGGAATGCATTTAAGAATGCAAACTACAACATACCTTTTCTCTCTCCTAAAAATGAAGGGAGCCAGAGCCACATCAAATATCCTACTACATATGGAATAATATAGTGATGATGTACAAACAGATGGGAGATACGGTTTCTAGTCTCCATGCCTGAAGGGTAACTTAGTTTCACGAAATGAATGATAAAAATGTTTAAAACTCATCATAAACTTGGATTAATTATTCAAGAAATCCTCATGAGCTGTTACTGCAGACTGAAGCCTGCTACGGCTGTAGTGAGTTCCACATCCCTTGCTAATTCCTCCTGTTTGGGGTAAATCCCAGGATAATGGATTCATAGAATGTTTTTGACAGCAACCACCAGGTGGCACCATCACCACAGTCTCTCTCTGCAGTAAGTTCCTTTCATTTTCCTTGAAAAATAACATGCCCTGCAAATACAGTCATAAAGAATTGCACACTGAGGGTATTATTGTAGTTCCCTGTCTTGATCATTATTCTTTTATAGAACCTTTGGAATAAAGAAAATTATAAATTGTGCTTTCTGTTACCACTAATAATTAGAAAGCAAGGCTAAACCACAGAATGCCAAAGTCATTCAGTAATTTGATATTTGAAATTAATGAAGTTCTTTAATTTCCAGTCTGACCCCCTACTTCACTGATGATGGAAGAAAGCAGCCATGAGGATAAAGAAGTTTAGGAGAGGAAAAAATTATTTTGCTTATGAGCTATAACCTTGAGTTGCTTTTTAGGGTGATAAGGAATTTGGAAATTTTAATTTTAGTTCATGAAAGTCATAAAATCAAGGAATGAAAATAAAATACCACAGTCCCCAGGTTATTAAATAGCATCTTGTTGGCTTACTTAGTAATTCCATTCATGCTGCTGAAGGTCCCCCCATGGGGCAAATTTTCAGCTAGTTTGTAGAAATGATGCAAAGAATAGGTCAGACTTACAGGAAATCAAAAGCAAGGAAAGAAATATTCATCAAGCTAGTATTTTTCATTTATTATAGTGTAATTGTATTCTTGGAAACATATTAAGTTCAGTTGACAGTTAATAAGGATTGATTGATTGATTGGGCTGGATTTCTATTATTAAGAATAAATTAAAAGAATGTCTCACTTGGGTTATTCACCACCAAATAGCAGCCTAATGATGCATGAAGCACCCACTCCACCCAGAACTTCTTACAGCTACAAAAATTCACCCTTTTCTCCACTACCCTAGTCCAGATTGACTACTTCCTCCTTTATCCAACCTGTGAAAAAGTCATTTTTAAAAGTTTTCATTAACAACTTCTCCCTCCTGTTAATAAAAAAGTTTGATAAGATAGGATTTGGAATTATTGGATCAGAAATGAAGTTATTCATTGCAAGACCTTTAATATGGATCCTTTAATATGCTAACATATACTGAGAATCATGAATAACTAAATACGCAGTGTTTCCAAACTATATTTGGTTGAAGAAGCTTTTTTAAACAATACAATATTTTATATCACACACTTTTCCAAAATGGTGATATCCTGGGGGAAAAGGGTTGGGACCAATGGAGCTGGAGAATTTTAACCAAAATATGAGTCCTGTACTGAGACTTTGTAAGCATATATTTAATTAACTGGAAAACGATGAAAACATTTCTGAGAAGGGGAAGAATTGATTGCCACACAATTTACTAATAGTGAATGATTTAATTCCCAGGCACAATTCTAAGTATTTTACGTGTATTGACACACTTGACCCTAACAACTTCATGCTGATTTCATACATAGGAAACTGAGGTATGGAAATGTTAAGTAATTCCTCCAGAGTCGCCCAGTTTAGAAGTTGCGGAGTTGGGATGCATATGCAGGGAGCAAATGCAGAGATTATGTGCTTATCTACTCCCTGCTATGGGATTTTGGGAAGCTACAGCTTGAATTTGGTTCAGATTTTCCATAGATTTATTCTTCATCCCTCTAAGGACCAGTCCACAGCTGACTTATCGGCCCTCAGTGACCTGCAGGAGTGAATATGTGGGCAGCAGCCATGGCAGTGAGACTGCTTAGGGCAGGCACTGAATGTATTATCCCTGAACTAGGTGCAACGGCTTTTTGATACTTGGGCATGGGGAAGAAGGGTGAACTCAAGGTAACAGTTTCTACATGGAAATTTCAAGAGATAAATTCTGCTACTGTGTTTCTTGGATAGTGATGTGGGGAATGAGTCAGATTTTTCTTCAGAGACAGTACTATGCACAGATAAAGCTATGGGCTTAGGAATTTATACATCTGGGTTCAATTTGAGGGTCTACCACTTATTTGTTTAAATCCTGGTCAAATGTCTTAATCTCTATGAGGTAAGTGCTCTCACCTCTAATGTACGATAATGCTAAGTATCTATAGTTTTATTGTGATGTGGTATTTGGTAGTCAGTAGTCAGCACAGGGTCAGGCATGTAGGAATAGTCAGTAGTCCTGGTATTGCTTTGTCATCTTTCACTCATGTTGCTTCTCTTTCCTCTGAAATTCAGAAGCAGGTGCAATGAGGACTTTTGTCTTTTTGTTGTTTTTCCATCATAGTAACTATATATATATATATATATATATATATATATATATATATATATATTCATTTACAGGGAAGGAAATGGGCCCTGCAATGACTAGTGAATTCCATTCCTTTTCTCATTGGCTCACATTGCCCTCTCCCTTGTCATCCCAGACTTAGTTGAAGCTTCTCTTTGAAGCCTAAATCCTATCTGTGCCTGTGTTAAGCCAAGTCCTTCCTCAGTTTTCCTTCTATCTCAATCAACACCTTACAGTTTTTTCCCTTGTTTTATCAAGTTGATCTGCTAGTGAAAATCCTAGTGAGCAGAATTTCCTTACCCCTCAACCCTGAAGGTCAGTTTCACAGAATTTCTCTAACAGCTCTCAATGTACTTTAAAATTATTTCCTCAGATTTCTTTTCTCATGCAAGGATCCATTTTTTGAATCACCAGGGATGATCCTCACTTCATCATTTTCATTATGAATACGAATTAGTAAGATATAAGCTGGTGTGGATGTGAACATCACATTTCAGTTCATGACCCTGTGCAGAACGGCTCTGACCTCTTCCCACCATTCTCCTGCCCAGGTCCTGTGGCTGGTATTAACAGCTATAGGGAAATTGACACTGAATGTTTATTTCTGTCAGTTTGTTGCTTTAAAACGGGTGGGTTTTGGTTATGTTACTTTGCAGTGTCATTCTCAGAGCAGTTTTTAAATCTAAGTCATTATATGCAATAATTCTTTTTCGCATTATCAACAGATGTTGCTTGCACTTCTGATTTTGAGCTACAAAATTGCATTTGTTAACCAACATCATTAGTTTATTTTTGTGTATATTAAGAGAATTATGTGTCACTAGTTGTCAAAATACCACATAGATATTCACAGTACATGATATAGGCATGGTATCTTGTCCAAACAATAACTACAAGGTAGACAACAATACACAATGGATTAATTATTGTAACTGTCCTACTAACTTGTTTTGAAACTCTTTCATTGTTATTTTTATCTTCTTTTCTCTTTGAAATAAAAATAAATACCACACAGAGACTCATAAAATGAAATTCCAACTTCAGTGCTCAGGAGTAACTCCTTGCAGGTGTGAGTTTGCTCTTGGAGAGACAAAATCTTTATGGGCCTCCAAGGATACAATGTAGTTGAATTGCCCAGATTCCTGCTTAAGGGACACAAGCAAACACATTCCTCCTTTTAGTTGAATTCTGAGCCAATAAACAGAGAATGAAAAGAGGTACAAATCATATCCCACTTGACTAGTGAGGATACTGTCTTTAAAATATGGCTTCCATCTTCTAAACCTCAGAGGTAGGCATAGCTGCTCACTTGAGCCCAAATGAGGACGAACAAACGTCCTCCTCAAAAGCAAGAAGCAAGGTCTGTCCTCTCCCCCACCCCAGGAACACCCATATGAAGGGGATAGCGTGGGTGTTTTGGATGGATGGTACCTTGCTCAGGCAAAGAGCACAGGCAGTTTAAGGGAATGAGCTATATGCACAGCACAGCTGTGCATCTCTTTGCAGGTGATCCTTAATCTGTCATATTATGTCACCCTTTTCTTCTGCAAATTTATAAAAGAGAAAGTAGAGGGACTCTAGCGTGTCTTGCTAGTGGACTTTCTTCAGCAAAGAAGTTAGCAACAAAAGAAAACAGGGAAGGGAACTCCCTTTCCTCTCTAATACCATAAGGCAGGAGAATATAGTTTATTATGTTTTGTTTTCTTTTAAAAACATTTGTATTAGTGTATGTTCATAGTACCCCATGATTACATTCCTTGTGTAGAGCTGGCGCCTGTGCATAACACATTTCTTCTTTCATTCTCTTTTCCTCCTGTCCCTCCCCTTTCCTTCCATATCTTGATCCCCTTCCCACTTGAGAAAGATCTGTATACCTAGATCCTATGATCAATCTTCTATTTTGTTCTTTATTTGTATTTTGAGTTTCCCGGATGAAAGAAACTCTGATATTTATGCTTGTGTATCTGATTTGTTTCGCTTAACATTATGAATTCAAGGTGCCTCCATTTTCTTATAAATGACTCAAGTTTATCCTTCTTTATGGTAGAGTAGTACTCTTGTGCATAGATACCACACTTTCAGTGGACATGTAGGGGACTTCCAAATGTAGTATTATGAACTGTGGGTATATAAACATGGGCATGCATGTGTCAATGTAATATTATATCTTTAATATGATATTTTGGGGAAGATAAATAGAAGTGTATAGGTAGGTTGAATGAAATTTCTAATTTTAGTTTCTTGGGGAATCTCCAAGTATCCCACTTCTACTCTGACCATATGAGCAATACTTTTCTTTGTTATTATAATTTCTAATCTCTACATTGATTTCAAGCCCATTTCACTCTGTCCTAATCACTCAGTATTTCCAGATAGAATAGGTAACAGCAGATCTAGGAGTTTATTTTGCTAGTTAAAGCTCTTTCAGCTGCAGATATAAGAAACCAAACTTGAATACTTAAATGCAAAAGGGAATCTGTTGTCAGACAGTTAAAAAAAAATCTCTAGATTTGTCTGGCTTGATCTAGACCTTCAAATGATGTCAGCATTGAAAAATATTTTCTCTGCATTGTGATTTTCACTGGGGTTGGTGTTCACTTCATTGTCTCCAAGCAAGTTACTTGCACAACACATCTTTTTCCTCAGTGTGTCAGCAAAGCTGTGGAGGTGAGTATCACTGTGTTAGATTGGGTTGCTGTTCACACAGGGTCCCCAAGTTTGGCTCCTGCATCAGTCACATAAACATTATCGTGGAACTACTGGAAATGGAAATTCTCAGACTTCACCCCAGACTTTGGAATTAGTCCTGGCTAGGGATAGCTTCTTCTAACTCACATACTTCAAACATGAATGGTGGCTTCCCAGTGATACATTATGTTACTAATAGAAAAATAAGTGACATTTTTGGGCAGATGTGAATATCAGTGGAATTTCTATAAAAGGTACTTTTTCACAAGTGCTGGGTGGTAAGGTATTATGGCAAAAAATATTTGGTAGTGAATATCTGGGCTTATTCATTGTGTCATCACAAGAGTTATTGTAACAAAGACTTTTTTTTACAGTGTGCTTTTGGATTCAAAATGTTTTGCTGCATAGAGAAAATGAAGTCTTATCTTTCTTGGGTTCCCAGGCTCATGCTTTCTGTCATCTGAGAAGACATTCTAGCAGCTGCATAAGAATATGAACATGGGAGTTTGTGCTGGGCTGGACTAGTACTTAGCACTCTGACTGAAATAATGTCACATGTATACATCAGGAGCATTTTGTTGTCTGGAACCAAACCAAGAAAACTATTTTGAATGGACACAAGTTCTACCTTCAAGATCTATTAAAAGTGCTCTTGTAAAACCTGGTAACTTCCTGTTTGTGCCTCTTCTCTGGTTTGCATAGGTACGATGGTGGGAGACCATACCCGCTTGGAGTTCCACAATATCGAAACTGGTATCATGACTGAGAAACGTTACATCTCCATGGTCCCTTCTAGTTTCATCGGCCACCTGCAGAGCCTGATGTTTAATGGCTTGCTCTATATTGACTTGTGCAAAAATGGCGACATTGATTACTGTGAGCTGAAGGCTCGCTTTGGTCTGAGGAATATCATTGCTGACCCTGTCACCTTCAAGACCAAGAGCAGCTACCTGAGCCTTGCCACCCTGCAGGCCTACACTTCCATGCATCTCTTTTTCCAGTTCAAGACCACCTCTGCTGATGGCTTCATCCTCTTCAATAGTGGCGATGGCAATGATTTCATTGCAGTGGAACTGGTGAAGGGGTAAGTGGAAGGGAGGGACCACCAAATTTGTGCTGGGCATCTTTCTTCAAGGCTTTCATAAACCATGAATATGAGGAAACCTGTTCATCCTTGTCTATTCCTGCAGGCATCCTCATTGGTTATAAAGACCCATTTATGCTGGAAAAGAGGCCAGCATAACTTCATTTAAAGACCTTCCATTAAGTCAATGGTTTTCACTATGAAATATAGTCCTTTGAAACTATAGGTAGTTTCTAAATGCTTGGTTTTTGCAAAAGAGAACTATGGCATGGGCTGCAACTATTTCTTGAGTAACACTAAGTGCAACCATCCCATTTATACTAAGAAATGTAATAGGTGTAGATATTTTCAACCCCACCAATAGCTCGCATACCCAAGGTTTTAGTCTCTCTCCTTTCTTCAAGACATTTTAATATGATGGGTGGGAAAATAATCACAACCAAAACCAAACCAGATCCATGATTGACTGGATTTCAATGCTACCTCTTAGTATTTGCCACCTGCACTACTGCTTGGCTCTTGGTAATATTCAAATAGTAGAAATGCTAGAGAAATAGATTCTGTGGAATGAAGTTAAAATAAGGACTGGTATAGTAGGTAGTGACTGTTCTTACAACTCTGAGGCAAGCTGTAGTGATTGTTGCAATAGACCAGTTTAGCATGGGAGATTTCAAGCCCTCAGTGTCAGCTTAGTGCAATCACTAACGTGCAGATAGGGTCAGCCATGAAACCACTTCAGGGAACTTCATGCTATGGAGTGTTTTCTGTCCTTCCTAGATATATACACTATGTGTTTGACCTTGGAAATGGTCCCAATGTGATCAAAGGGAACAGCGATCGTCCCCTGAATGACAACCAGTGGCACAATGTCGTCATCACTCGGGACAACAGCAACACACACAGCCTGAAGGTGGACACCAAGGTGGTCACTCAGGTTATCAATGGGGCCAAAAATCTGGATTTGAAAGGTAAATCTTGTAAAGAGGGTTTTGCTTCTTCGAGCATTTCTTACAATAGAAAGACTGTTTACAAAGGCAAACCACAGTTAATAGTGCTCTGCATTGGTCATTAGTACATCCTGTGTGCCCTATTTTAATATTATTGAGTTATACTATAATGGCACTTTTTCAGGTTTTTATATAGAATAATAGACCATCTTCTCCGATAACCCCAGGAATGTCTTGGTGGAGGGACTGAGTGATGAGTTGATAAATATCAAAATGGGGGAAGGTCCCTTATAAAGAGGAAAGGTTATATAGCATTGGAATTTCAGCTGAGTTGTTTATTGCCTGGGTAACATTGGTTAAAAAAATTTCTTAGTCTCATTCAGTTTATGTGTAGTTTCTTTTTTTTTCAAAACAAGGGTAATAATTGTTCCTTTGTTTATGAGCCATTAGGAGTTTTGATGACATATCTGCAAAATCCTCAACATATTACTTGTAACAAGCACATAGAAAGTACTCAGCAAGAGGTTGTTTTGTCAAAAACACTGTTAATCTTTACCTCATCGTACCACGGGGATAATACCTACTTTACAGAGTTGATATGGTGACTTAAATTTGTGAGATGTGTCTGTAATGAATGACATATAATAAACGTTGGTTTCTTGTTCTAGTTTAGAAACTCTGATGTTGGCTGTGTTGGGTGTGGCCTGTTACTGTCTACTGCACAGTGTGAAGTGCTGTTATTTACTTGGCCTCTTTACTATTCTCTTTCCTTCCAAGGTGACCTGTACATGGCCGGCCTGGCTCAAGGCATGTACAGCAACCTCCCAAAACTAGTGGCCTCCCGCGATGGCTTTCAGGGCTGCCTGGCCTCAGTGGACTTGAACGGGCGCCTGCCTGACCTCATCAATGATGCCCTCCACCGCAGTGGGCAGATTGAACGTGGCTGCGAAGGTACAGCCTTTCTTCATTTTAAGCTATGGTCTTGTCGCAAGCACCATGCCTCTTTGCTGCCTCTGCCAGTGTCCTATCCTCAGTTTACCACCCCTCTCTCAGTCTCATTGGCCATCCAATGATGCATTGTCATCTGTGTCTTCTTGTCACTGGTTGAGTATGTCAGGACATGTGCCACAGGCTCTGGGAGTGTATGCTGGCAGATGTTTTCCCAGGATCACATACTTGCCAATAAGGAACCTTCCTTGGCACTGACATCAGACTTCTCCCAATTTGTGCTTTTGCTTCTAGAATGGCCGAAAGGCTTCAGAGACTTTTATTTATGCTCTGACACAAGGTGGGCAGCAAACCACAGACTTTATGTATGTGTCACCTTTTAAAAAGTACTTTTCGTTTTGGCTAAATGCACCTGCACTATTTAATGTAAATCTAGAGGGAGATAGGGAAATGATGTCAGAATGCCATGATGATGGAAAGAACCTGATATTTATTAAGTGCTTACTAGGTATCAGGCATTGCTAAGCAGTTCTTCTTCTTCTTTTTTTTCTTTTTTTGGTGCAGTGGACTTCAATGTTTGAAAGGCCTGTGTTCAGGCCTAAGTAATAGCTAGGTGTGCTATTTGGAAGGATACTTAACCTCTCTGGGCTACATTGTCCTTCTATTTCTTTTTTTTTCCCCTGTAATGTGGAACAGTATCATTTACCTTGAAAGATAATATAAATTAATCAGATATAATGCCTGATGCATAGTAGGTACTAGGTAAACATAGGTTTATTGTTTACAAATATTATCTCATGTGAGACATCAATAGCATTGCATGCCCACCCATACAGCATAGCAAACCATGCTTAGTCTGTTTCTGTAGATGTTCTTACTCTTCTTCGAGATACTAACTGAATTTCACAAGTCAATGATAAAAAGTTTTTTACAGTAAAAACAATCTAGTTTTGCCAGCAGAGAGCAGCAGTGAATACATTCCATGTTCCCTGGTAGCCGCGGGATGGCTGAATAGGTGACTCGACCTAATTGAAAGGCAGAGAGTCTGCCCAAAGAGTCCCTAGGATATAAGTATTTGTCCCTCTGGTTGAGCTTCATCATCCTTTGTTTATGCAATGTGGTGCGTTGTCTTGTTATCCTTTGTTAATTTACCACATCTAATGAGTTCATTCATCTCCTGTTCTACCTCATGGACCACTCCTGTTGCTAACCAACTCCATCTGAGTTTTTCGCCTACTGTACTGCACATTTTAGTAAAAACTTTTCATCAGCTTCACAGACTGACTTGCCATTAGAACAACTGTATCCCTCTGCCTAGGAATCAGCTGCCTATGCTGTATTAGCATAAAAGTGCTTCCCTCTAGGACCTATGCCAATTCGCCTTTAGACAGAAACATTTCTTATATTCAGTTGGCCAAATGTCTGTGTGTGCACAGTGGACAGAGGTTTGGGAATCAGCAATTAAAGTAGCCACTATGTGTTCTAGAAATGCACAGGTTCATTCAACTGAAAAAGAAATGAAATATAAATCATGTATGTAATTTAAAATTGCTAATATTTAGAATGATACAATGTAACAGGTAAAATTAATTTTATTCTTCTATTTTATTTTATCTAACCAAAATTATCCCAAGTATTATCATTTCAATGTGTAATTGGTTTCAAAATTTTCAATAAACATATTCTAGTCCCTTTATCATGTTAGGCCCTAAGAACAGATTGGGTCTTTTACACTTGTGGCACACCTCAATTCATATTTTGGTACGCAGTACATATTTAAAGCACTCTATAGCCATATGTGTTTCTGGCCACTTTATTTGAAGTATAGTTATATACTGGGGTAAGAAGAAATACAAATATAGTTTTGGATTGAAAGGAACTCTAGATGAACTTCCATAAAATGTCTAGTATAAAGTGGGGCATGGACTCCATCTAAGAGAGCTTAGAGAGAAGCAGTGAGGAACACTGGCAAAAGGAAATTACCCACCAGATGAGGGAAATGCTGCCATCCTGACCTGCAGCTCTGTGTGCAGCTCTCCATGATTCATCACATGCATTAGGGTAGGTTCCGAACTTCCTGTAAGTACAAATGATTGTTCAAAGCCAGATATTGTGACTTGATGGCTCTTCCATCTGAATCCATAGCAAATCCCATGGGCCTAATAACACTGCACTCTATTGCCATGGAGATAATTACAATTGAGCATTATCACTGCCCCACTGGGTGGGATGAAGTGGGGGATGAGTGCCCAGGGAAGAAGGTCCTTGTTTATTGTACACAAATGACTTGGATAATTACCCTAAGTAGCCAAGAAAAATGGCCCAAAAGTGGGTTAAAGTATAAATTACTGCCATTGGAAGTTTGCACCATTGTGAATAAGCCCTTGTAAAGGATCCCAGGAGCTTTTTAGGCTTCTGAGGAAATGATATGGTGGTTGACAGTGGGAAGGGAAATTAAAGGCCTTGAACCTTGGAAAGACTGCTGCAGAGAGGTATCATTCTCAGTGCAGTATTTTTATATGCAGCATGTGACTTCCAGGAGATCCTCTGGGTGTTAACCAGTGTGAGAACATTAGGATATTTCTTGACTTATTATTTCTACGTGCAGAATAGTGGCAGTTATGGGATGAGCTTTCATTACCAAAAAGCAAGGACCTAAGTCTCTTTAAAATGGTGAATGTGCTTCATTCTCACATATTGAGGGTACATAGACCAAGACATCACATATGTTCTTGTTAAAGTCATTGAAAATGACATTTTAAGATCCCTAAGTAGTAAACATGTCATTTTCTCTATTATACCTGGGCGTGGCAGCACATAAAAAGCAAAAGTTCCTAAAGTTATTTTTTAAAATTATTAATTCACTCTTCTTTGGCTCTCAATTTTTGAGACCAAACGTATCGTATCTTGAAGTAGATTTTGATTTTAGTCTCTAATATATTGCAGAGTAAAATTTAGAAGTTAAGTGAATTTCCTAGCCAACATCTAGCTGTGACTTTTGACTTCTCTGTTTGCACATAGATATCTTAAAACAATGCCTGATTTAATGTTTGGCTGGTAAATATCTCCTCCTCTCCTGAGGCCCTTTGTGGCAGAGGCCAAGGCATTATTGTCTAAAAATGCTATTGCATCACCACAGATGGTAAACATCTGAGAGAAACACATGTGCTTCATTTTGAGACTGGGATGACTGAATAAAAAGGACAATGGTTTGATGCCTTTTTGCCCACAAATATTTGGGTTTGGTTCTTTTCTTATCAATTCAATAAACTGAGCTCTTTGGTATCCTCAAATAAGTCACCTCGATAAAAATGCCCTATTCTGGTGCCATGTTTCTCCATGGCAACAGCAGGAGGGTGCAAGAGGGGTGGGTGCTCCCAAGGGGCTCTTCCATGCACGACTCCAAAATGCTCAGAATTATTTCTGTGGGCTCGGTCTGACTGTGCACACGTGTCTTTCAGTCTGGCCACGTACTACCCTTCTTCCTGGACCATTTGCCTCGGGGTTGGCTGTATAACTGTGGGAAGGCCATTGTCACCCATTGCTTGTGCTTTGTCAAGTCTGTTATTTCTCTGTCCCTGCTCTGCTGACTTGGCTCTGAGGAGGCCTGCTGTACCCTTGGTCTGTGTGTCCCTGTGTCTCCTTGTCTGTGCTGTCCCTGGTGAACCAGTAGAGCACTCCTTTGTCTGTTTGAGTGATGTTGGTTATGCAGCCTGCATTTTCATTGCTGTGATGTTACCCTGGTTTACTCTACCTCTTACTAACCTCTGGTTATTGTTTTCGCTTTTTCTGTTCTTTTGCTAACAAAGTTGCGTTGACCAAAGCTGACCTGCAAGGTAGAGAAGGCTCTTGTTCCCATTACCACTTTGGACTGAAAGATGCCCTGTGTAACCTTTGATATCTTCATTTCCAAGGGCTTCGAGCTGTCACACTTCTTAGGCAGCAGCCATTGTGGGGAGGGGGCTGAAACCAGTGTTCTTCTGAAAAGGTGACAGACAGTTCATGTCAATGCCTGGTGAATAACTATACTAAGGAAATCTCATGAGGATTAAGAACATAATTTCATGGCAGGGGGGCAAAGAGGTTTGGCAGCATCTTATACATTGACTACTCACAAACACATCAATCCATTCTGGGGAAATGATTAAAATCTCCCCAAGTGGTGGCATGAGGGATCTCACTGCATTGGATTTATTCACCATAGATAGAAGGTAGCAATTTGAAGGAGAAGAAGAAAAAAAGAGGGGTGGACTTGAGTTCTTAATATATTATTTTCCAGGTCAGAAAGGTCATTTCCTAAAGCAGCATATTTAAGTGCTTGGGTCTTGTGAAAGACTGTATCATTTTCTCTTAACCCATTTGAAAGAAATATTTTTAGGCACTTGGGAGATATTAATGTCATTAAAACATTCCAGAGATTTGTATTTCCTATTGGGAATTCTGGTCGAGCACTTCAGTTGCCTGTTATGTGATATAAGGAAAAAAGCACTCTTGGGGAAGAATAAGATTGTTCAGTTTTATCCTAAATACCCAATAAAATGCCTCTGTGTGAGGTGTCAGTGAATATTTGCTGCAGAAACTGCCTCTTCTCCCCTTCAGGGAGGCACCTTGTAAAGTCCCTAGTGGTCCACTGGGCCTGTTGGGTCAGAGCTCCTGTACTCAGAATGGCAAGGTACGGGACAGGTGTGTCGGCTATCTTCAGACTGACCCTCTGACAGCCCCCTCCAGAGTTTGAAATCAGCAAATATTGAAGGCAAAAACCCCATGAAAGAATGACTTTTTAATCTAAGAGATCATTTACTTTTCTTTGATTTATTATTATATGCTATGTAGGTAACCAGTACAAGCATCTATCACTCAGGAAGACATAAACTACTAAGGCCTTCTCTAGTCATCTAACTATCTGTACCTCTTTTATGTTTACCTCTTCTGAGAAAATTCTGAGGTTTACTATAATCCTTGAGAAAAAAAGGCATACACTCAACTAATATTCTAAAGTCTGAGAAAGCTTTACAGTAATATTTAGTTTCAAAGTATGTAAGTTATTCTTTGTAATGGTGTTTTTTTTTTATGTTCAGTTGTCAAGAAAAGGTCCATTACATAGTACTCCATAAGTGGAGGAGAGGGCAAGAAGGCAGGGTTTGATCTATAATATAAGACAACTCAAGATGGTTGAACTCTGTGGGACCAGATTTAATAACACAAACTGCACACCTTCATAGCTTCTCAACTTTACTGTTCTTCAGAGTAAGAACTACATGGACTTTGAGATTCTGTAACCTAATGCAGGGGCCCTCACATACAAACTTCATGCATGCCAAAATAATCTTCAAGTCCCATCTAAATGAGAAATAGTTTGTGACAATCATACCAGAAGTGATTGATCTCTATGCCTATTATAAATTGTTTACCAAATGAAACCCATTGTTCCGTATAACTATTATGCTCTAGTAAAAAACTGAATTGTTAACCAAAATATAAGCACAGACTTGGGAACAGGGTGGTTTTGAGTACCCTAAATTTCCTTTTAGAAAAGGAGTCTAATCATCAGCATAAGTTTAAGTTATTACCCTGCTAGCATAGACTTTCTTCAATTCTTGTAATGATTTTACAATATGTTTATGGCAGGAGCTGCTATTTTTTAAATTATTTTGGTTCATCTTACTCTTTCCTCGTATTATAGCAAATGAGCTTTAGGATGCAAATGCTTTCAGTTTTTGTTTTTCTGACTTTGGGATATAGGCTATCACTCATATGGTGGCTTTTTCACTGTAACCTATAGCACTAATTAACATCCAGTGAGAAGGGTGGTAGAACATGAAGAAATGAGGCAGGTAGAAACAGAGAGACAATTGTACTCAGAAGGAAATGCCATGGTGAGCTAAAGAAGCATCTGGTTAAGTCTGTATGGATCAGTAGGTTGAATCGTCCTATCATTGTGTTGTTGAGTGGTGTTTTTTTAAGTTTTAAAAATTTCACCAGTGATTGTGTTATTCACTTCAGCAGGAACAGAATGTCAGTTAGCTTAGTGGCTGATACAGAGTATCAGGTCCTTAGCTAGGTAGCAGGGACTCAGAGATACAGTCATTGCCCTCCAATAAGTCAGTAGATCAGTCAACAGATACACTTCAGACGTGCATTTGCCATATGAGTATGGAGGAGGACAGTTGGACACTGTGAGTGGATAATGGTTAAGTCGGATGCTCATGCAATGTCTTCTCAGGCAGAATTTGAGCAATGTCAGAAGGATGAGTGTTTCAGATGGTATGGTACTGAGGAAGTATGGGTAAGAGCTTTCCTGGCCTGGAGAGCCATAAGAAGGTCAGTTGTGTGGAAGTAATGTGCCCATGAAGACGGGATAGCAGATGAAACTGGGCGGTCATGGAGACAGATGATGGAAGACTTGTTATGCAAGGAGTTGGGCTCATCCCGTGGATGCTATAAAGGGGAAAGAGACTTGAGTTACATTTTAATTATATAAAGTCATTCTACATCTAGGGTGAAGAATAGATGAAAAGGACAGAAACTATAAGTAGAGGTAAGAGTTAACTGGAAAGCAGTATGGTTATGACAGAAGAAACATGGCCCAAAGACTATTCCCTCCTCCATACCAAGGAGGGAAAAATGTTTTTCTCTCAGATGAAACCTCAAGGACCTAGAAGAAAAGGAATCCCTCTCCTGTTTGCTCCACCCTGCTCTGCTGACCTATGTTCTCACTAAAAGCATATATACTTACGCATTATGCAAAAGATGCCCTGGGAGAACCTCAGTGACTCTCTTGATTTCAGGTCAGACTGAACTCTTCAACCTAGAAGAGTTTGTGGAAACAAATCTATCTAGAGTACTTTTCTGAGGCCATGGGGGACATTGCCTGGCTTAGAGGTGCAGTCTTTGTATCAGTTTTCCTTGAATAGAATGACAATTTTGATATATCAATTAAAAGTAATTTTCTAATTTACTTTTGACTTTCAAGTGGTGTATTTCTGGGCAAGGAATACTGACTAAATGCCTGCCCATGTAAGAAAGGAGCTACAGAACTATGAAGAAAACAGCAAGTTTCACCTCTTAAAATTGAAGCATGTGCCATAAGCTCTGAGGGATAAAAGAACAGCTCTTTATCAGTTAGGTGACTAATCAGAATAGTTTCTTCTCACTTTTCATTGTAACTTTGCTTTGTAGGTTTTATTTCTAGAATCAAATGACTTCTTTTCTAGAAATGCAAGTTGAACAGGTGCCCAAATGGAGGACCAGCAGGTGGGGGACTTGGGGTTGATTAAACCTGGGATAACTGCCCACTATTTTGAGGCATTCAGTGTATCAAGTTTAAATGTCATGAAAACCTCAAGATTTGTTTAATGTGTTTTACTTCTGAATTGTTGTCCACCCTTAGTAGGCAGATGAAAATTTAAATCTCCAACTTTATTGTGAGGAATGCAGTTAGTTTTCTATCTCATTTTCTCCAAAGCTAAAAGCTGAATCACATTTTTCATTATATTTTATGTAATATAATGTAGTACTTGACATAATAGAAATTGTTTCCTCAAAAATGGTTTGCCATATAGGAAATAATAAAAAAAAGAGAGGAATTAATTTGAACATCCCACAGCAGTTCCAGCCTTTTTTCTTCAACATTGTATGAGCAAGGTTTACCTCAAGAGAACTGCATAAATATGGCTGACTGCCTGTATTATTAATCAGTGTTCCCATGGCTGGTACACATTACCCAACATCCATAAATTAAAAGATGAGAGGTTTAATATGGTTCTTGTTTTAAGGGGATTCGGTCCATGGTCTGCTGACTCCAATGCAGAAACAGGGTGGAAGGCTGTGAGCAGTGTGCTCCACCTGTCACCTGGGTGAATGCCAAAGCCAATCAAGTTGAGACTTCACCATAATTACTATATCCCACCCCTCATGCACTTTATATCCCATTATATCTTCTTAAAGCATACTTAATCTCCCAATAAAGACAATAGTAAGTTCATAACTTCACATAACATAACTATTCTGCACACAACTGAAAAAAATGAGAATTCCGTTCCCAAAGTCGCAGCAGTATCATCATTTATCAGATGTCCGAGTCCAAGTCTCTTCTGAGACTCCAGGCACCTAACTGTGAAACTCTGCACTTATGCCATTGAGCTAAATCCCCAGCTGTGAAAATTTAAAAAAATAAAATTTACATACTCCCAAGGCAAAATGATACAGGGTAAACATTCCCATTCTAAATAGGGATCTAAAATAGAATTGTACCAAAGCAAGACTGAAATCCATAGGGGAAACGTTGAATTCTATAGTTTTCATGTCTGGCATCTAAGCAACATGGTGGTGAGACGGGACTTAGAAAGGGGTTGGGGGTCTTCACCTTTACGGCCTTGCCATTGGCAACCCACTTGGCTCTTTCTTGGCTCTGCCCATGACTGATAGGTTTCCACATTCCCAACATCTCCAGCTTCTTGGGCTCTCCACTGCAACATTAGCTTCATTCACATAGTTTTATGCACTACCCTCTCAGAGATTGTTTACCTTGGGGATGAAGGAGAAATTCTCCTTGACTTTACTACTCAGTAAAAGTAGTATGTTCTATCATGGGAGCAGCAGCCTAGACCACTTGGAACATGGCTCCAGTGGCCTTTGAATATCTTGATGGCTGAACAGAGAGAAATTAATTTTTGGGATACAATTACCTAGGAGTCCCTTTACAAGCAGCATGCCTGGGGCTCTCTTCTCAAATGAAATGTTTGTACTTTCATGCCCTTGAGCCTGCAGTGAATCAGATCTTGCTGATTTCTGAGATACCCTCAAGACATTTTCCCTATCCCTGTACCATGGACCTTATTTCGCTTACAAGGCACTAATCACTTCAATAATCATGCTTCTTATGGCCCCAGTCTTATATATTGTTTTTTGGGGTCCAAAATTTAAACTTTTAAACAATTTTTCTGCTCTGTCTTCCCCCACTCTTGGTATAAATCTGGCTAAGAGCAGTCAGTGGTATCTGTGCCACACTCTGAATGTTCAACTACCTTTGAATTTCTTCTGCCACATTATTTAGCCCAGCTCCTACAAGCCCACTTTCCCCTAACATCAAAATGTAACATCAGTTGTTTTTGGCTGAATGTTGCATACACAGCCTCTTGTCCAATTGCCAGTGAAGGCCTTATTCCCAAAGGAAACTTAATGAAAATGGCCTTGATTGTCCACATTCCTGATAGCATTTTGGTCTTCTGAGACCTTACCAGAATCATCATCAATTTGTTTTTGCAGTATGCTAAGATTCCCCTAGCCCACATCTCCAAGCCTTTCCAAACTCTTTCCACAGACCAGTTTCAAATTCGCCTAAACCACATGATCAGGCACAGTCAGTCACAGCAACACCCCCACTTCCCTGTTACCAATTATCTGTGTTAGTCAGCTGTTCTATTACTGGGACATAATACTTGACATCCACAATTTGAAGGAGAAAAGGTTTAATTAGACTTGTGTGTCAAGAGAATTCAGTCCATAGTCAGCTGGCTCCAAGATAGAAACATCATGGCAAAGCAGCGTGGTGGAACAAAGTTGCTTAGTTCATAGTAGCTGGGAAACAGAGCAAAAGTATAGCACCATAGGAGAGATCAGACATAGGTTAGAAGGTCTGGCCTCTAAACCCTACCTAGACACATTTGGAAGTTGGTTCCACCAATTGCCTGGCAGATTCCAAGGCCAATCAGGTTCACTCTGCACCCTGATCTCTACATCACCTTAATTTGTCTTGTTTTTGGACTCCTCACTACTTAAACACCTAACTAGCACAGGGAGAGAACACCTTTTTTTTTTTTCTCCAGCAGGACTATTAATCCTGCTTATTGAAAGACTTCTTGGTATAAGCACATGCTAAGTACTTGACATGTTGTGTCTCCACTGTGACCATGATTTTACGTGATAATGCACTGTATGGGTAGATACCCTCATAAATTTCATGGGTGACTTTATAAGTTTTGCATGTATCATAACATTTAATCCTCATACCATGTGAGGTAGTATAACTGGCACTATAAAATAAAACTCCAAACTTTCTCATATTTTTTTTTATCTGTACTGGGGATCGAACTCATGACTGCATGCTTGCTAAATCCCCAGCCTCCAAACTTCCTCCTATTGCGCACATAGAGATACTCACCTCTTCTCTCTAGCCCCCCCAAAAAGTGAGAGAGTATGAAAATGCCAGCATAAGGAGACCAGGAGCCTGGTTTGGTTTTTGCAAGAAAGAAGAAATGAGTTGAAAATGGCTAAAAGAGATAAAAGCAAATGTAAAATCTACATGATCTCTCTCTGCGTCCCCTGCCCTGTTCTTTGCCAACCTGTAAATTGTAAGATAGTGATTGTGGAAATTGGCCCCATATACCTACTCAAGCTAGCTTTAAATAAATCTTTTCTTTTCTTTTTACTCAAATACATGGTGTTCTTTGATTTGGTGAGCATCGAGCAATGGCCTTGAGTGTATGAGTCTAAGTTGCTAGTAGCAATTATAACAATGTACGTTTCCATTATGAAGGCAGAGAAACTGAGGGCCAGAGTTTATGTTGTCAGGCCAAAGTCATGCTGCTACTAATAGATGAAACTGGATGGTAAAGCCAGAACCCTTTCCTCTCTACATGTTATAGTCTCCCAATTCCTAAAGCAGAAACCAAAGAGTATCTGCATGTCCTCAATTTGGACTTCATAGCAGGCAATTTTCTTATCAATAGTGTTTGAAGGATTTCTTGGCGATCCTTACACAATGCTAATTAAAGTATTCAAGTTACCTTCTTTTTGTTAAGCAAGGCCTCTGGCCCCGCCTCCCCCCGCACTTCCCATTAGTATACTCTGTACTGCTCCCACAGCACTGCATCAGTGCTGAGAGGAAGAAAGCTGGCGATGAGGCCTAATACTTAGGCAGGCTTGTCCAAGGTTTTTAAAGACAAAGTCATCCCATTATGGGGCCCTTAGGACCCAGGCATTCCTGAAAAGAGAGTAGAGATGTAGAAAACATTCTGATATCAGTCATCCTCTCAACTCTAGAAAATGCCCCAACTGGGGCACACACAGACTCCTGCCTCTCCACGGTCAAGGTAATTATGCTTTATCAGAAAGTGATTGACCCATGGGTCAATCACTTTCTGATTACGGTATAATTATGCTTTTCAGTTCATTAGCCATTGAGGACAGTGCTGTGCTGGCACCAGCACAGGGATTTTCAGGAATGTTGCAAGGCGGTTGACATGATATAACATGTTATGGCTTGAAGTCGGCAATGGGGGGAGCATTTTACACTACTAAAATCGACATGTTGCAAATTAATTTTTTCTCTATGGCATGCTAGTTATTAATCATATGCCACCGATCAAAGGCTATTGGAGATAAAGACTCATGAAGGCATCTTAGTTTTAACCATTTCCTGTGATCATGTTATACCTATTTTATACATATGTAATGAAAGTGTTGAAGAGATTGAGGAGAGTTAAGGTGCTGTTGAAATGACCACTAATGTGAGATCTTATCTTCACTCATCGCTGTGGGAGTGTGAGCTTTTAAACTCTCCCTTGACAGAGGAAGGTATAAGCAACTGAACAAATTTGATAAGAGTGTTCCTTGCCTTTCTAACCAGTGACAAGGCATAGGCTTGGCCTTCAAGACAAACACCTGGAGCTGGTTTAGTAATCTTTATACATTTTAAATTGAGACACTTGAGGTATGTGTTTGGTATAGGTGACATACTTTTTGTACCTATGCTATGCTTCATGTAGAATTTCTATTTCAAGGAAGTACATGTAAGAGATACTCTGTCAACTTTTGATTTTCCCCACAAGAAACAAAAAGACACAATTTTGTTTTTCAGTGAAATAAAAACAGAACTGGGAGTTAGAAACCAAAGTACTAACATTACTGACAACTTCTTTAGTAATATTTTCAAACATATTTCAGTTGCCTTTTTACTTTCTTCGCTACATAAAGAGAAGTCACCATCTTTTCTCAGTAATAAAGATGACTGTGAACACTGATCACACATCAAATACAAAAATGCTGTCCACTATCCTTGTACAGGATTTTCCTAAGGCCTTCATGGATTTTTTAAACTATCAATACTAATGGTGATGAGGAAAAAGGAATATATAGCAATATATATATATATATATATATATATATATGTATATGTATAATTCCAAAGGTTTGTGTTATCTTAGAATATCTGATATTTAATTTGGAAGAGTAGTTTAGAAAAAACTGTGACTGTTCTTTAAGATGTGGTTCTATGCACATGCATTTGATGTAGATTTTATTCATTCAATTGAACAACACTAGCCCTTCTCATTCATTTCCATTTGAATTTTGAATTGAAGTGGCATTTCAAGATTTTTTTTAATCAAGATTTTGTTTTTTTATTGGTACTGGGGATCGAACTCATGACCGCGTGCTTACAAGGCAGGCACTTATGACACTGAGTTAAATCCCCAGCCTCAAGATTTTTGGTTTTTTTTGTTAAAAATACTTCAGTTCTTAGAGTGTCCTGTGTTCTAGTTGTAGTTTGGAAATTCTCTGTGTATTTTTTTAATCTGATGGTACTGCAGACATATCCTCCCGGCTGGTTTACCCTTATCCACAAGAGGATACATTGATGGGATATAGAATTAATAACTTTGGGTTTGTGACCTCACCTTGATTTCTTGTTATCTGTAAGTTCTCAAAAAAGTTATTTTCTTTTTCTTTGCCTCATTTTACTTTGCTAAAGTCTTTGCCTTCTGACTCAACTGAAAATCTATTACTTAATTTTGAAATTCTGAATTTTTCTTAGGGAGAAGCTGTTCATATTATTCTGATTAGTAAATTTAATTAGTTTTTTATATGTTTAATGAGATTAGTTTAATTAATAGCTTTGAAATATTTAATGCAGTGTATGGCAAATAATAAGTGCTATGTAAATTATATCAATTGTTATATGCACTTTCCAATTTGTACAAAACAATCTTACATCAATAGATGTGCAATGAGAAATGTTCTTGAAACTTCTACCAGCAGAACATGTTTCTTTCTATTTCTTTTTGTCTTGAGACATTGATATCTGCATGAAATATATACTTTCAATATGCTAACATAAAATATACTCTTCATAAATAATGTATAACAGCCAATTGAAGTGAAATTGTCTTTTACAAAATGTTCTAACCAAAGCTCTTGTTTAACACAAACTGTACCTAAGGTTGGGAACATAAGGGAGTCTTTTTTTCAATATCTGATGACATGGAACGTGGCTGTGAAGCAGAGGAAGAAATGTGGTCCTAGAACCACTCCAACCCACTTGGAAAAATGTGTGGTTTCAAGTAAAAATCTGTTTATATGAGCTGATGTTGGTAAATTCTACAAGTAAATTCTCAGGAATAAGAATGAATGAGTCTTTTGAAAATATATATGAGAGATGAAAAGATTGTGAGTCCAGCAAGAGCAAAGGGATTTGAAGATGGGGATGAGCCCTAGACTGTGGGCAGTTGCCAGAACCACTGGGAAGTTCCTTACAACTCAATTTCTGGTCCTGCCCCTAGTGGTTACATCTGGGCGAGGCTTGGAAATGAGCTTTTTAACCAGGAGATCCAGATGCACCCTGATCATCACTGTGTTTGAGTGGACCTGAAAGAGGAAAAAGATGGCCAGTCCCATCCAAAATGGGAGCAGGTGGAGGAAAGTGGGATGGAGCAGGAGCAGGAGGCAGGAGGCTGGCAATTGCAGCCTACAAAAGAAGGCACAGATTTAGTGCCAGATGAATGCAAAGTCTTTTGAGTGTTCTATCCTTGGATGGCTGTGGGATGATAAGTCTTCCTGAATTATCTTATTCTACATGGTGTTTACTCATAAATACAAATAAGGATCAAATTCAGAGGAATTTGAAAATAACCTGTAATTTCCTCTGTATTTGATTCCTGAGCAAGCTTTGAGACGTGAGAAAGCTTTACTTCCGCTTATGGACCAAGCAAAGTCATACTCTCACACTCTGGGTTGGAAATCACCACCCCACACCATTTTGAAAAATATGGAGACAAAATGAATATGTGCAGTTCAAATCAGGTCAGAATTTACTGAAACACTTTCTCTGATCTACACCATAAGTTCAATGCATAAAAGACCTATCCAAAGCATGTTACATGATTTCTACCAGCAAGCATTTGATCTTTGATGATAAATAGTAAAAACATGAAATGATTAGAAGATCACATAAGCAGAGGATGGTGCAATGTGAGATAAAGTACTAAATCAAACATTATCACTTGTACAAGTTAATGCATATATTAAGTGCAGTGGCTACTAAGAACCAGGAGAATTATTATTTAAAGTTACTGGGGAAGTGTTTCATCTGAATGAGGCATTCAGGCTGTGTTTTTGGAAATGGTTAAAATAAAGAGAGTGGGGGAGGGAATAGGCATGGAAAAGGCTTTGTCTTCAGGTTCAATCAACATGCAAAAAATTATTGTGTTTTCCCCAAGTTTTTCCTATTCTGCTGCCTTTCAAGGGAAAGCTTTCCATGTGTTTCTGAATCATGAATACAATTGAATTACTAGTCCATTGTCTGGTGAGAGCTATTTGGTCAAGGAACCCTGTGGGCTTTTCAGAAGCTTTTATCCTTTGAAAGAAGCTGTCCTGATTTGCCATTTTAATGAAACTTGTGTGACACAATGCTCAAGTTTAAAACCCACTGAGAACATGACCATGTGTTTCCTTTCATCTCTACATGGGGGAACTAACGTGGCAAATGGGAGCTGCAGAAGCCCAGCAGCAGGGCTGTTCCCCAGTGTTCATAATTGTCATGAACTTTCTTATGTCATCTCTTAATAGCTTTGTCTTATGAATGATAGCTTGCACTGCTTCCACCTTTCATGAATAAACACAGAATGTCTTGCCACCCAGAAGGTGAACCCTTTGTAGTCCTGAACCTCTTTTTAACATGCATCCTTAGAATCCTGCATGGTTACATTTTGTATTCTGAGCCTATGTGAGGCTTAGCTTAGAAATGGCAAAATAGGCAGTAATTGCTATGTGAATTTTTTAATTCAGTCAAATACTTTTGTGTATTAGTTCCTGACTAATGTATTGGATGAGTCAAATGTCTCATCTCCTTTATTGAGGCTTTTTGAGAAATCTATGGAATTATCTTGAACACTAAGATATTTTCTATCAGTCATTCCAATTGGTGTGGGTTTATTTTGAAGCCTAAAGTTAAGGCAGAAATATGGTATTAAAAAAAGAGAATAGTTTAAGAGTAGTGCCAGAACAACAGAGAGATTTTAATAAGAATCTATGAGGCAGAGATTGCCAACCACCTTTTGACTCTGTACTCCTAAAATTCAAAGATTCTGAGAATGTCTCAAAACTAGCTACATTTTTTCTTGTAAACTATATAAATTGCCATTATTCTTATATATTATTCATATATGACACAAAAATAAAAATAACAGAGGAATGAAAAATTAACAACTGTCTACTATTTTCTTCCTCTTTTGAATCCTCTGGAATACATAGGGTGCTTTTAAGAGGACTCGCTTCTAAAATACCTGAAAAGCAGCAGGGTATAATGAAATGGTTGGCAAAATTTAGACTGCATCAGAATTTTCTGGAAGTTTATGAAACAGATTTCTGTCTCCTTCAAAATTTCTAATTTAGGTCAGGAATAGGGCCAAAGGATTTTTGTCCTGACAAATTTGCAGTTGATGCCGATCTGAGGACTACACCTGGAGAACCTTGGTGTAGTTAAAATCATATTCTCAAAGTTAGTCTCCTTGAGGTGGACATGACCATTCTCGACAAAATAATTTTGCCTCTCTGAGCTCAGTATTTTAAAGCTGTGAAGTGGGGGAAATTATTATTATTTACCTCTTAGAGTCCCTGGGCAGCTTAATGAGGTAATGCAGAAAAATTGCTTACTACTCAGTACTGATCACTTGCAAAACAACAGTGCATTTTGAATACTTTCTCGTCTTCCTTCTCTTTCCATCGTTTTCAGTTTTGTAATGTCACCGTTTCTTAATGTCACTACGTAGTCTTAAGGATGTTTAGTTTTAGGATTCATTCAGGATTCCTACTACATTAGAATCATGAGGACTTCTTTTTCTACTTTAGCATTGTACACGAGGAAAAACCATGCTCCCAGGGATATTAGCTTTCTAGTTGAGTAGTAGAGATGAAGCTCTTTTGCAAAGTCTGCCTAAACGAGAACAGTGTGTTCAGCCCTCTCCCTTTGGTGTGTATGTTTTGATAGTGTGTGGCTAAGTGTAAACTTCTGTCATCTTTTGTGTATATTCAATTCTTGTTGCATGTGATCAAGTTGACATTTTTGGTGGTTGTGATTTTAAATGTTTGGAGGCATGAGAATGGTAAATGCAGACGATTTCTTCAAATTTGACTAATTTTTAATGTTTCCTCTCTCCTTCTATGTCCTTCTTCTTGGGAACTACTAGGTCCCAGTACCACCTGCCAGGAAGACTCTTGTGCAAACCAGGGTGTCTGCATGCAGCAATGGGAAGGATTCACTTGTGACTGCTCCATGACATCTTATTCTGGAAACCAGTGCAATGATCGTGAGTACCATCTTTCCATACTGAGCTTGTGGTTGTCATTTCTGACATGAGTGATACTGCATGTACATCAGCTGACTTAGTTTTATGAGAGGATTGATGTAATATAAATTATTATATCACTCATGAGAGAGATATGACAGTGTTACAGGCATATCTGTAACTTGTGTCTCTACTTTACTCTCATGGTATTTTCCTAACACGGCCATTAAAAGATAAGCAAACATTGAGAGTTGCCAAAAATTCCAGACTTTGTGCTATCTACTGGTTTTCTAAATGCACCCTTGATTGTAGAAATTTGTTTTTAAATCTAAAATTATTTGCATATTATAGTTTAACCACATGGAAATTGTTGCCATCACAATGCTATGTCTCTCTTGTCTATTTGGTTTTTATTGATGCCTTACTTCCCAGCTCTTTAGTTCCCATTTCCATTTTTCAAAATAGATTTTTGCTCCATGTACTGTTTCCTTCTTTTAAGACACATTAAAGAGAAATGGGGAATATAACAATCTAGTGAAAAATTATGTGATACCCACTCATCTTAATATGTCTCTATCTGTCATGAAAATGGTAAAATATCTGCAAAGCATTTGGCATCAGATTACTTTTGCCAAGTATTTTGGTATTACTGAAATCTTCTTTCCATATTTATGATTTGGAAACACTATTCTATTCTGAAATAGGAAGTTATGGTCCAATCCAGGGCACCTTGGGAATTGTGCTATATGCTTTTTCTTTTCCCTCCAATTTATTTGCATAGGACTCACTAGAAAGACATTTTTCCCTCTAACTGGTGGTATAATGCTTCTTTATCTTCCCAAGTTTATTCCTTATCACACATACATCTCACTGTAAATAAAAAATGGTCAGGAAGAGACTGTATACAGCAAACGCAGAAAGGTAAGATATTCTTACTGCAGTGAATATTCATGATCTTCGCAAGGTATGTACATATTTTTTTTGTTGATGACAAGTTCCTTCTGTCACTTAGGGCCAGATATTTTCTGGTAAAATTCAACTATAATTATTTCTTGCTTTCTATAGTTGTTTTTTATTTTGTCAAGAGCAGATTGTCTGAGTCAAGGATGTGTACTATCACACTTGAGCAATTTGCTAGTATATAATGAACTAGAACTAAGTTTGAGCAAATGTCAGCTCTCCTATGTACCAATAACTACTCATGCTTCAAAACCATTTCTACAGTATACAGGCTTAGAGTAATATACTTTGAATTTTATTCTATAAACAATGTAGTTGAGATTTTATTTGTAGGAGACCTAGGAGCAAAAATTGCTAACAGAATCTGCTTTACTGGCCCTCTCCTGGAGAGGATTGGATAGAAACATAGAAAATATTCAAGTAAATTTTAATTGCAGAATATAGAAAATGTCTGGAGTTTGAATATACAGGATGGGGCTATAGTGTTTGGAGACAAAATTTTAATGAAAATAACCAGATATATTTAAATAATTAGGTTAGTTAAAGTGGTTACAGTGGATGAACATTTGCTCAAACATGGACATCGAAGGCATTTGGGAGAACTTCTCTCTTTAAACTAGCATCAGTCAGCTTGTCTCATCTAGAAAATCAATATCACGATTTTACATCACTATTTTTTATGTTGATTGTGACCCTTTGAATTGTAATTTGCCATTTAATTTCACAAACATCTTCAAAGCGAAGCTACCTATGTGATACTGTATGCTTTTAGTTCTGTTAATAAATTATTGTTAGCTTTGTCTGTATAAGATGAATGTTAATCTTCAGTGTCACTAGAAGAGTTGAACAGGCTTATCTTTAGCCTACATTTGACTCAAACAACATAAATGTGACTCAGTAGCATAAGTGCCTTCAATGGCATCCAGCATTTTTCAAGTTCTTGGAAAGTGACCATTCTATAGAAAGTTGTATGTATCTGAAAGTATTTTTCTTAAAATATTGTCAGGAGACCACGTGAATCAGTTAGAGATGAAATCTAATGGTGAAAGGTGTTTTGAGATGGGGGCAGAATTTAGAATCTTTTTTTTGTTTGTTTGTGCTGTTTCTCAGAGAAACAGACAGATACTTGGTTAATGCAAATGAAAACCTGTCAATTTTTTACTGCACATCCAAGAATAGAAACATTTTCAATAGAGAAATGGTGAAATTTTATATTTTTCAAAATATGTCTTTAGTTCATAGAGTTCATTGTTTCTGGCCGTGACTTGTAAGGTCCTAAAGAAGTGTGTGTAGTTTGGAGTCTTCCTTCTGTCTTCTAGCATTGGTTCTGTCACTCATGATTTTAGTGGTTTTTCTTGTGTGCCTTTTTCCAAATATGTTACCTCCAGTAGCTGAGTGACCATTTAAAATGTTTACCTCATCAACTATGAGTAGACCAGGTTGGGCTGTTTTCCTTTTATTCCATCATTTTGTTGTGGTCATATGGCTGTAGCAGGGTGCATTTAATGTTCACTTTTTTTTGGTACTGGGAATTGAACTCATGACCTCACATTTGCCAGGCAAGTGCTGTGCTGATGAGCCCCAGGTTCACATTATGATTACATAATGATTGTTATGGTGTGCTACACATTCTCTGGTGCCAATTGCCTTGTGTAAAAGTAGGTCTCTTACATAGAATTAAAACTTTAAAAATCAGGTACAAGTTATTTCTTAATCATTTTACATGGTTTTAGGTAGGACCTTCCACCATTTATGTATGGTAAGACTGTGGGGGAATTTCATGAGTGTCATCCTAGAAGCAATTTTGAGTTAATGTAGGATCCCATAAGATCTAGAGAATGACACAGTAACATTCTTCCAACAGACTCTTTAGTTCTTTGGAAAGTCAAAAGAAATGGGGTTGACTTCCCAGTAGATCATTTCCAGCCAAGAACCAGCCTATGACACCCATAAACTGGGCTATATTTTAAGAAAAACAAAAGAATGAAACTTAAACAGGTTCTGATTTGGTCTTTCTTTTTGGATGTGGATTCTGGTTGGTATTTTAAGTCGAACTGAGGGTCTGGAAATGTGAGCACATAGTCACTTAACATTCAGGCTAATTTAGGGTCCCTGTTCTGTGTTGCGTGTTGCGTCACTCCCAGTGGCAGCCTTCCACTGGCAGCCTTAAGACCATTCTCATTCTCAATATTGAAAAAATTCACAAAATCCATTTCTCCTGCACACTCGGGCTCAGCCATATACAAAAGGGTTGTCATTTTTAGGGACTTCATGAAAATAGCAACTTTAAAAATTTCATGTCTATTCTTACCCACGCTGTTTTCTCCTACTATGCTCATCAAAATTAGTTGCTAAGAATTTGGAGTTTTCCCACTACTGGAGAAGCACATGCTTTCACCTGTGGTATAAGAGTCCTTAGCACATATCAGATGTCTGGGTTTAGGATTTGGGCGTTTACACCAGTTTTGTGGGATGAGGAGAGTGGAATAAATGTGGGTCCTCAACCCACTCTTGGCAGGTATCTGTCCTGTGCTGCGTTGCTGGCTGTACACTGCAGGCTACTTGTTGGAGAAATTGGTAGGTTCATACTGGTGTGTGATAATGTTCTTTGCTTGCAACAAATCAATAGCGAGCTGCTGTGGATCATGCAGATAGCAGAGTGTGAGCTGCCTTTTCAGACGTTTTTCTGCCAGAGTGGCTGTTAAATGGCACTGTTGGCTATTGATTGGCCTTTTGCTCTTTCTTTATTGTGTGAGTTTATTTATTTTGTAATACAGGTCGGTGAATTGATTAAATTGGTTGAAAACATTTCCCATTCAGGCTTCAGGAAAAAAATAAGCAATATATGGATTACTTAGTGTACAACCATAGGGACAGATCTATGTATACTACCTCTGTCTCTTGTTTCCATATGTTTACAAAACCATTTCATGTTTTGGTAATGTGTTTATACCTTACTTTTGTTTTCAAGTTGTTTTTCCAGCAAATAAACCCTATATGACTTTACTCCTAAGATATTTTGCTGTTTACGGCTCAGTGTATCATTTATTCACTCTTTTTTTTTAGTTGATACATTACATATTGTCTCCTTAGACACAGTTGTTCAAGTTACAAAATTAAAACATATAGAGTGGACATTCAAACAGTGAGGTTGCAAAGAAGTTCAATGATCCAATAACAACTTAGCAACATGGTTATCAATCCTATACACTTAAGCATAAATGCAGTTATATCCTTTAGAGCACTTTCTGTTCCTCCTTTTACTTTTTTAAAAAATTTTTTATTTAAAGAGAAACAAAAGCATGTAAAGGGTAGAGATAATACAGAATTTCAAAAAAAAGATAATAAGAAATCACTAGTTGATAAATTACATATTGTCCTCTTAGAAATAGTTGTTCAAGTTAAAAAATTTAAGCTACAAAGTAGATATTCAAACAGTGAGAGTGTAAACAGGTATGATGCATGAATCTCCACATGTATTTCTATCCTTTCTGTATTAGAGGGAAAAACAAAACATAGCAAGACAAAACAAAACAAATTCCTATAAAAACATGAAACCAAAAAGTCACATAAAACCACAGTGCAAAGTGATCTACAACGACTACTGTGTTGTTTCTTATTATCTTCAATAGAATTGTCTATATCATCAGGCATAATTGAATATAGCAGTATAATTGAATATAGCAGTACATAACAATATTAGTAAAAATAAAACATTGTAGATGGTATAAAACTTCAAAGGCAGGTAATAATCAAACCAGAGTGGATATTCTAGTGGATCTTGTCATCTTCCGTGCAGTTGCCTATACTCTCAGACTTGATACTATCAATCATAACAGCTTTGAATAAAATCTATCAATACAAAACAGCTATCTAACAGACCAGATTTGATTATGATCAGTCATGGTAAAACAGTGTAGGTTTTACAGAGCTTTAGATTAACTTAATAGGAAATTAAGGATGATTACCATACTATATCCTGTTATTTTCAGGAATACTGTCTGTGCCCTCAAATCTAGTACAGGTAGAATGACTGGAACAGAATATAATACATCTAAGCAGAGTAGTGTGAGTAATGTGGGTTTTAAATACTGGTGCACTATTAACAATATAGTGTATCAAGGCCGTCTATGTTAGAGACTCTAGTTATCCTTCTCTGCCTCATTTATGCTATGCTATTTTTCTGCCTGTTTGTCTACTTTTCTCCTTCATTCTACTGCCTACCCCACTCATTGAGGCCTTTCTGCCACTGTTCCTAAAATACTGGTATTTTTTTTTTCTGTCTCTAGAATGTCCTTCAGTATTCTCTGTAGGGTTGGATTGGTGGTCACAAACTCACCCAGTTCCTCTTTGTCATGGAAGCATCTTGTTTCTCCATTAATTTCTAGTGATAGTTTTGTAGGATATATCAATTTGGGCTGGAGATTATTTTCTTTCAGGGCTTGGAATACTTCACTCCAAGCTCTTCTTGATCTGATGGTCTGTGTCAAGAAGTCAGCCATGATCCTGATGGGCTTACCTTTATAGGTAATCTGTTTCTTTTATCTGACAGCTTTTAATATTCTGTTTTTATATTGAATTTCTGGTATCTTGATTATTGTATGTCTGGGTGTAGCTCTGTTTTGGTTGTAGGTGGATGGAGTTTGGTATGCCTCACATAACTGAAGGTCATTTTCTTTTCCCATGGTTGGGAAGTTTTCCTTAATTATTTCTGTGAATAGCCTTTGTAATTTGCCTGTATGTAATCCTGCTTCTTTGTTCACATTTTTTATTCTTAAATTGTAGATTCTCTTGTCATCTTCTAGCCTTTGTATTACTACTGCCTGTTTCCTTGTTATTTTTAAGAGATCTTTCCTTTCATGATCACACATTGCAAACTTGTCTTCAAGTTTTGATAGTCTATCTTAGTTTATTTTAAGGAGTTTTGCCAGCTTTCAATGGAGTTTTTAATTTCCTGGTAGTCTCTTTGAATCTGCTTCATGTATTCTATATGTTCTTTATATTCTTTATTGAATGTTTCTCTCCTTTTTTTGTATTCCTCCCTTCTTCCATCTGTATCTTGCTGAGAGATGCTTCTGACAGCATTTCTTTTATTACTCTACTCATATCTTGCTTTACCTGATTTAATATTTCAGTTTTGAGCTCATCTACAAGGTCCCGAAGATATCTATTCAGTCTCCCTTGTTTTTCCCTCTCCTGGATCAGGGCTTTCAGGGTTCTGGGCTGGGGGCCTCCTCTTGCCTCTCTCTCTTGTCATGACCCTGGCTTCCTCCACACAGGTTACAGTGTAAGTCCTAGCCCCTTTTTCCTGTTGGCCACATTTCCTCCAAAGCATGCTGGCGAGGGTCCTCTACCCTCTCCTGCCTGTTCTTGTCGCTGATGTGTAAGCAGCGGCTGCATATGCCTGCCCCTCTCCACTGGGCCAGCCAAACTTCAGGGGCCTTCATCTGGTTAGTGCTTGCTAGGCACAGGGAATCGATTTGGGATGGCTCATTGGGTCCTGGCCAGGGGTGCACCCCAGTCCAAGCAAATCCCACGAATCTGCTTTGGGGAGGGAGCAACCAACTGAATTCACTGTCACTCCCAGTTCAGGCTCCTCCTGCCTGATTACAACATGTCACCCATTTGGTTGCACCCTTCCTGTGGGGGGGGGGTCTCATTCCCAGCACTGACCATGGATTAATGAAGGTCCCTTTGCTGGCTCTGCTCTCTGTTGGACTCACCAACCCCCGACTTCAGTGCTGCTGTGCTTCCTGTGAGTGGTGGCAGGAATGAGTTTGGGTGGCTCTACCTGCCGGCAAGGATTCAAGCTGGCACAAATTCAGGCCAGCACAAACTTGGCGGGTCGCCCTGAAAATGCCATGTCCCATAATTTTTAGCTGTTCCATTTGTAGTCCCAACGTATTTGACAAGCTTTTTTATGTTTTAATTTCTTCCTGTGTCAAGAGCATCCATCTCCCTCTGTCTGGGTTTCTCCAGGGTTTTTTATTCTGGCATATGAGTTGTTTCTCCCGGGAGGCTTTGTTGTTTGTTGCTCACTGGTCAGCCATCTTGACTTCTCTCTGGTTTGCTTTTGCTATACCTTTCCATTTGCAGATAAGGAGATTCAGGATTAGAGAATTACCTTGCCTTTCTTTCACTCTTGAAGAGGAATACACTTGACACTGTAACAAAGGTAATGTTTGAGCTGGATCTTGAAGAACACATAGTAATTTTTCAAGAGGTTGGAGGTTTCAGTGCATACTCAGTTGGCTCCAAGCAGCAGGGTGGCATGGCAGGCAAGCCATTTATGGCTGGCTGCAAGCAGCAAGGCGCACTGACCCATTTATTCACTCTTGAGGCATTTCTTATTTGCAGATGATTATGAATAAAATACAGTTCTGTTCTCAAGACATTAGAGTTGAAGGAGAGAAGATACCTATGCAGGTGATTCTATACAAATATGAGTGGCATAGAGTGAGGAGGCATAAGGTGGAATAATGGAACTGTCCCTAGGTTAAAATGCTATCAAAAAGTTCAGTTGCCCTGAGCAGAGATTTTGCTGAAGAGTGATGAGCCTTTAAAATTGTACCTCCTTAGCAAAAATGATACAGAGATGGTGCAAAAGGAAATACTGCATTCTAGGAAGCAAGCAGAGGGGGGGATGTTTTAGCCACAGTTAATGTTCTGGTGCTTTCCTTCAGTCCTTGTTCTCAGATTTTATGTCATCAAAACCATACATCTTCACAATCTTTTCTGTGCTTTACTTGGATTAACATTGCATGCCATGTTCTTTTCAAAATATAAGACATTATTTAATTTCTAATCTCCATTAGCAGAATCCACATTACAGTACTCATTTGTTGGAAAGAGAGATCCTCTGCTCATGTTAAATCTATCTTTGTGTCCTGGGTGTAGGCTTAATAATACCCAAATCTTGATTAATGTCACTGAATCATGCATGAATATTGACCTTGCAAATTTACTTACAATGAACCAAATTTTATTTTATTTCATTTTATTTTTAGTACCAGGAATTGAACTCATGGACTTGCACTTGGCAGGCAGGAGCTGTGCCACCGAGCTATATCCACAGGCCATGAATCAGATTTTAAAAGTTGATTTGTATTGTATATAGCTTATAAAATATGAAAGATAATATAGCATAGTTATTAATTTAATTTGTTTTAGAATAAAACTGATTTAAATACCAGTCCTGATTCTAACACTGTCAAATTAGATTTAAATTCATTCATTTTAGCTTCTGCAAACTTTGGTATAACACAGGCAAGTCATAGATACTTAATTAAAAGTGATGTTGCTTTTTATTATTAGCAATAATAAATGACATTCAACAAGTCCTTGATCTTTAGAACTGACTAGGAATTTTGTAAAGATGTCTTATCACCATTAATTACCCCTAAATTCCTCAGAAATTGATACAAATACAGTCCTGACTTTAACAGATTAAATTCAGGTTATGGTTAGGAAATACCCAAGTTAGGATTTCAAACTAAGTCTGTCTTGTATCAAAACTTCACATTCTTATTAGTTTTGCTACTATCTAGTCATTATTAAGATAATAAAGTTTTAACGTCTGTGTTAATTGTTAGATTAGGTACAGAATCTCAGGAGATCAAGGCTCCACAGCCAATTAAACTATGTTAAATATAGTGTTGATTCTTGATTACTTTACCATCTTCTGTAATACTGAATATCTTATGTGTTTATGTCCTGATACGTAGGTCAGGCCATTTAGAATTAGAGTATCTTTAGTGATTATAGAATTAGAATATTTTAAAATCTCCATTTTATTGTCATTCTCTTTGAACCTGTCTAGAGCATCTGTTTTCCATGGGCTTACTTTACTGTAGTTCTAATGTACATCCTTTAGCACAAGGAGGGTAAGCCTCTGATGCAGTTTGGAAAGACCTGTGTTCAGATCTTGTTTCTGTCACTTGATATCTGTGTTACCTTGGACAAACTAATTCATCTGTTTCTACGTTGTAGGTATTTATGGGTCTAATCTTGTTGGAGTATTATTAAGATAAATCAAATCCATTACCATAATGATGTTTAAGACATGGTGATTTAAACCATTTTACGATTGTTGACTACTTGTTGTTTGATCAATTTTCAAAAAGTTCAAAACATGAGTCATACAAACACAATTTTCATAAAGTTAAGAAAAACACTCATACACATATAGAATATAGAATATGTTTCAAATTTATTTAACTCTTTAACAAGGGAAACAACAAAATGGGAAAAGTATAAACAACAAAATGCAAATGAGAACTAGAAGAACTCGATTATTTACAGGCATTTATAGATTATTAAAATGCAAATTTAGGTTAGATATAAAACTAGCCACTAGGTCTGGGGATTTAGCTCAGCGGCATAAGTGCCTGCCTTGCAAGTGTGTGGTTGTGAGTTCGATTCCCTGGTACCGATAAAATAAATAAATAAATAAATAAATAAATAAATAAATAAACTGGCCAATATTCCATTGGGCAAATATCCCTAGTATTATTTTTTCTATTGAGCATACATATCTCTACTGAAAAAAAATCAACAGTTCATTTCACAGATGTCTGAGTCATGAGAAATAGTAAATATCTATATCAAACAGGTACATCCTCTAAAGAAATTAAATATTTCTTGAATAGGTCTATCAAACAAACAGTGTCATCATATGACATTGAAAGGGCATGTGATTATTTCTCTCATCTTTTCCTGAGTTGCAGGTGATTTTAATGTGAACTGTTACCATCTATTCAGTTTCAAATCTTTTTTCACCTTAAATACTTTTTTGTGTACAGTTGCCTCCCACTTTTTAACAGTTTAACTGTGTAACTGCATATCACTGGATTGAATTCATTGTTATTTAAACCTTATAACAGCTCTAGAAAGCCAATTGTGATTCCAGTTTCACAGAAGAGAGGAGATATGGGTTTGCTCAAGGTGGGAGAACTATGAGGTGGGGGACCAAAGACTCACTTGTGTTTGCTTGGGCTGCAGGGTGGCCTCTGGACCTCTAGGGTCTTCTGGATGCTGCTGGAGCTTCCTGATAAAGTCTCTTCATACACAGGGCTTCAGATTTACATGAGCTACAGAATGGACCTACTTTAGTTAGCAGGATAATTACTGTGATCTCTAATTTTTGTATTGTTACTTGAAGAGGTGCTATATTTTTCAGTTTTTCACTTAATTCATCTTAAGTAAAGGCATCACTCAGACTGACCTGCTTGAGTAACAAGACCAGACACTTTATCAAACAAGTGATGTTTGGCTCATCTAGGCAGGTTAAGGGCTAAATGCAGAGAAGTCAGAAAGATGGAGAAGTGCTGCATGAAACTGGGGCTGGCGAGATCTGGAAGGTAAGCGAGATACAGAAGCATTCATGAGTGACTGCTCTAAAGGTGATACCTGATATCATTTCCTTGTATCTGTGCCCCTTTCCCAACCCCACAGATAGTCACAGTAGGCAAAAAATCAAAGGAAGGGCAAAGGATGGAAATTCAATACAGGGTCTTCTAAGCGCAAGAATTCTCAGGTAAATCCACAGGTCCCATATTGTCCAGGGCAATCCCACTTGCTTCTAGTTCCCCAATATCAGTGGATTTGCAGTATCATCAGGCTATCCCCAATGCTGATATTAATACACATGCAAAGCCTAACAGATTCAACAGGAGCCAGGATTGCTTACAGGTTTTGTTTTTGCATAACTCTCTATGAAAATGTGCTGGAACTCTAACCCTAACCTTAAGTGAAGCAGATCTCTGTTGACAGTTGGACCTATAGTTTAAGGAGAAGCAGTCTCCTCAATTCAAGGTCTTATGGCTTGTGAGGAATTACTATCAATTGTTGAAATTTGTGGCCTCACTAATTTCTTCTCAGCCCTCTTCAGCATACTGTATTTGTAGACCTTTTTATTGCTGATTTTTAACTGTAGCCCATTCATTTCTGGTATACTTGGCTAGTTACTTATTGATGGGGATGGCAATAATCTTCTGAAAGCCTATTGGTTCACAGAAGATAATTTTTTATATGACCTTGTTACTCACATACAAGTACAATTTTAATATATTTTTCAAGGTATACTCATCTTTTCCCACATTCATTTTCACATCTAAAGGCAAAATAGATAAGATAAACTGCTTTATCTTGTCTTGTGAAATAGAGTTCATAAATAAAATTTAGTTCTTTTTCCTTAGTTTTCTCCTCGATTTTTTTTTAAAGGAGGGCAAAAATTGTTTTGGTTGAGGTAAAATTTGTATTTAGGAAGAAGCACAGATCTTCCATGTATCATGACAAATGTTTATACCTGTGTAACCATATCTGCTGATGACAGGGGACAATTTCACCTTCCCAAAGACCTCCCCAGGACCATTTCCAATTGTTTAGCCCTTCTCCCCTCTAACGCCATCACCATTTTAATTTTTATCTGCATGTGTTACTTTCATTGTTTCTGAAGATGAAGAGTGGAATCACATACGATTTGGTCTGTCATGACAGTTTTCTTTACCTTTGTGTGATGTTGTTAAGATTCATTCATGTCAGCTTTGCAATCTAGCTGCCCGAGTTTCTCCTGACTTTCAGCCCTGGCTGTCTAACTGCAGGATCCATATGCAGCATGGTACAGAAATTCTCTCAAGGCCATAAGCAGATGCACTTATATGGCTTAAATTTTTTCTCTTCCTTTTAGTTAATTATTTATGTAGTACTGAGAGTTGAACCCAGGGTCTTCACAGTGAGTTACATCTGCAACCCCTTCTTATTTTTTTTTTTATTTTGAAATAAGGTCTGGGCTTGAACTTTGATCCTCCTTGCTCAACCTCCTCCCTTGTTTAGCTCTCTTTGAGCTGTCACTGTCTGTCATTGCCTGATGTCCAGTGTCTTCAAAGCAATTGTTTCACACATTAGCCTTTCCCATTTGTGTCAGTCGATCTGTATTAGTGCATCTAGGTTCCAAGTGGATCATCCACTCACTCCTTTCTACATCACTTCACCTTTACACTATGAGATTAGGGCAAAGGGGGAGGGGCGGATATAACATAAATTGCACTGTGCTTCGCAGAGTGACACGAGGCTTTGCATTAGTCCTGGAATGGCCCTGGCAGTGTGGAATACTCTGAGCTCTGATTTACTTATTTGTTGGTAAAGACTTCCAATTCCATTTACAGGACTTCTGCTATAGAGAACTTTCTGCAGCCAAGGAAAATTGTAAGAAGGTGCACAAAACCAGTTAAATACCTGTATATGTGTCTCCATTTTTTCACTTGAGTTTCTGTTATGAGATCTCCATTGCTTTTTACCTCCAGTCCTCTGATAACACTTGATTAAACTCAGTGGGTACAAGGACAGGGTTGGCTCATGTAGTCAGTCATTCTTATTATTTCATTTACTTAGAATTGTAGTTTGTTTTCTCACCTACCCTTAGCCTGTGGATCTTTATTGCCTGATTATTATCTCGTTACCAAATTAAATTAGGAAATGTTTTCAAACAAATAATTTAGACACTTCTGAAACTGAGATATTTCTATGCTACATAATATTTTGGCTACTGATTCTCCTTATTTTGTTCTGTGACTTCTAATACACAGACATTATTTCACTGCATGTCTTCAAAAGAAAAGAAGCAACTTTAAATTGCTGATTTTTTTTTTTTTTTAGTACTGCCAGGTCTTTTTATGTGGTAGAATTAAACAAGCCCCCTGTTGAAAATCTGAAAAATATATACAAGTTCAAGGCAGTATTTTAAAAGTATAGTTTTATCAGTTATTAATGTGACTTTGTTTAGAATATGCATACTGCCAATCATTAGAGACATTATTTATTGGATGAATGATTGAGGCTTGCATATTTTCAAAGTATGATTTGTACAAAGGTCCCTCCTTTTATGAAACAGTGTTTCTACCATGGCTAGGTATTTTCTTGCCAGAAGGCATAAATTTAGGCATATAAAACTTATAATAAGCCTTCTAGTGTGTAATTTTCTTCTGCAGATGAAACATGGAAATGTCAAGATGTTTTCACTTGTTTTACTCTTGCTCTTCTTCCTTCTCATAGAAAATTTGGAGCTTCTGATCAGTACATGGACACATTTACATACTAGTGAAATGGTTTTACACTGGATTGTGGCTGGAGGAAAAATCCCCTTAAAATGCATATGGTGAAAGAGCATCCTGCTAGCACTTTTTTCTGTGACAGTCACTCCCAAAGAGGCACTCTGTTTTATTTCACATGATGAGATTACTTACAATGGTCTAGAGCTCTAGAAGTCTACTGAGGCAGTAAATGGCTTCCACTCATTATTCATTAATGTCCCCTAAGCTTTATGTTGATCAAACCAACACTATAAAAGTGAAGAAGTTAGATGTACTTGTATTCTGACATATGTAGAACAGAAAAGTTCTCTGATTTTTACACATCCTGGGGTGCAAAATTTTGTATCTTTGTGGAAGAATTCAGGCAAACCTAGTAAACACTTTGTAACAATTCTCTGGAGCATTGGTATAAGCAATAACATCTGACTCTTAAAACATTATTTCCCAGTAAATTTATTCTGTGCTTTTTGAACCCAGTCTTCAACAAAATCTAAAATTATACTTTTACCTGGGTAATGTTCCTTGAATAAAACCAAAATTATGTTTATATAAATAAAATAAGTTATATATATATATATGGTTTGCATTTGGGATCATTGTGATCTATTCAAATATCTCTGAAACTGTGATTTACATTAACAAATGTGATCATTTGAGTTCACCTTAGGTAATTGGAAGACATGCTTTCCTGTAATTGTGAAGGTAATGTGTATGCCTAGGACACAGCCAGGTATCTCCCTGCGTTTGAGGACATTTGGCAGAAACCTTGTCAGCCAATCTGAATTACCAGTATGTAGGATATCATTTTATCTCTGAAAATGGATTCAGGAAGGGAGATATCACTTGGGAATTATGACTCCTTGATAACAAGTTTTCACCTCTCCCTACCTGAAATTCTCGTATAGCATCCTTACATTTACCTAAAAGTAGATCAACCAACTGCAGTCCATGTGAGTATGTGGCAGTGGGAAACTAGAGATGGGGCTTTAGAAAAAGTCCTGCACCTCAAACAATATATCATGCACATATGCCTGTTGTCCCGGACTCATGTAAAATCCTAAGAACAGAACAATCTAAACAGAATATAAAACAAGTGAGTTTAGCTCAATAAACCATTGGTGTTGTTAGAGGCTTTACTCCAAGCCCCACAACACACCACATGCATTTCCAACATCTAACTTATTTAATTTGCATTTGGATTAATTTAGCATATTTCCTGATTATATAAAGCTTAATGAACAATAAACACAGCTATAACCGAATTTCACAGCTATTTCTCAGTGTGGGGTAACATTTGCATTTAGTTATATTTGGTTTCCTAGGTGATATGTGATTGTAACTGTATTTCCCAAAGCTGCATCTCATATCACATGGAATATTTTGGTGACAGACTCTTCAGAGCTACAGCAAGGCAAGAGGGAGTAAGATGTTTTGGAATTTAATTGAAGCACAGTATTGAAAGTCAACTGGCGATATAGGGTGTCGCTAGAATCATTCTCCCCACTGCTCCCCTTGGCAGTGTTTGAGCTCACCACTGATGGGCTCCATACTTGTGTTTCATGCATGTTTTCTAGTTTTAGATTAATCTTCCTAAAAATACCAGTTTTGACTTGTTACTTCTTTGCTCATGAACTGGCAGCAGCCACCTCTCACTTGATTTTCAAGGTCTGCCCTAATCCGCTTTTGAATACCTGACAGTAAATTTTGTCTCAATTAATATTCATGGCTCACTGTGTCCTCTAATAAGGCCAGTTCCTCTCACTGTCACCAGTGTACTCTGTGGTCATTTCGGTCCAAGCTCTTGCCACTGCAGCTTTTCCTCCCTGTCTCGTTCCCTCCTGTCCTCGAGGGCTCTACACAGGGTCACCTGCTCCCTCGAGCCTTTTCTGACCACTAATGTCCATATGGACACTTCTCCCAAAATCCCACTGCACCTGGATTCAGAACTCAGAGACAACCTGGCTCAGCATTTGGAGAGGATTAATGGGAATAGGAGAGTAAAAGGTGGGTTTCAATCCTGGCTCCTTTTCCTTCCTAACTAAATGACCTTTGGAAATGAGCACAATGTAACATCCTAATAATATAAGCTTGTGATAATCCTATCTTTGTGAACAGGCTGAGCAATAATGGATGTAAAGCAGAGTCCTAGACCTGGGAAGGAATTTTTGTAAGGTCTCAGGCTGCAGTTTATGTGACAAACATAAAATGTCCATTAAAGAAAATATCACCAATAAATAACATGTAGAATTCTGAGTGGATTAATTACCACTGTTACTGTAGATACACCATATTCCCTGGAGACCCAATTTTCCTACAATGTGCTGACTGTGGCTTCCTCTAGTGCTGAGGTTAATTTGTCTTTGAGGGTGGGCATGGGTGTCAGGGTTACTGCAATTAGATTATTCCAATAGCACAGATCTTCTCTATATTCTAATTTTAAATTTAAATATATTCCTGATTATGGTTCAGTATCATTCAACCAAACCCTAAGCTTTGGAGGATACAGTACCTTTCTTGTAAATCTCATGATTTTAAAAAAAGGAAAAGTCAAAATCCTAAAACCTGTTATAGTTTTTTCACAGGCTTTCAAAAATATTCTTGGGGATTATAGTATCTGGTGATCTCAGATTCTGCTTCTGGTCCTTGCTTGGAATATGAAAGAATTACTGACCAGTGTTGTTAATAATAAGACTGAGAGCAAAGCTACACTCTTGTGGCCTCCAATATTACCAGAAATCTTAATAAACACTTTTAACTTTATAGATATTAATTTATTTTTAAATGTACTCATTTAAAGCAGTAAAGATCACTTCATTTAGCTTTCAAAATGAATTAGTTACAGATGCTAATGTCAGGCCACCTGTCTTTAGGTTCTAAGGCAGGCCAAGTTTGGTACTTATCTGCTTTAACTTTGAATATGAGCCAGCGAGTTGAAAACTCAGAGTGAGTCTCTTAATCCCTGGTCACAGCAGAATTCTTCAGAGGAAAAAAATAAAGAAAAACAACTTTGGGGTTGCTCGTGTATTATTCGAGTGGTCTAATGTGCTAATTATTGGCTGTCATGGGGAGATGCCTGCATATTAAACTCCACTGGAAAGTGACTAAAGAAGAACCCCCCACCCTAGGATCATTATTATTTCCCTGGTAACCAGAGTTCTCATAATGGGCTCAGCTGTGAACACTGGGGGATTAGACCCAAAACTTAATCATGGTGATTTTCATAATCAGTTCCAACTAGCAGAATGCTGCTGGCTCTTTGGAACCCACGAATGTGATAATATTTGGAAGAAAAGTTATGGTGTGTATGATTGCTTAACATGTTGAAGTGAGCTTGACAAAGAAAAATGCAGGACAGGGAGAAATTCCAGCCATGTAAAGAACTTATCTGACATTTTACATTGAACAATAAGTCTCCAAAGAAAACACTGTCCTCTCTGAGATTCCTGATCCAATGATACTCTGTGAATATTTCTTAATAGGTTAGTGTGGCATTATGTCCCACTAGCTCTTATTCTCCTGTGTACATTTAATTTGGACTGAGGAAAAGGGATTAGAGAATGTATGCGAGGTAGTAAGTCCCCTGGTAAGAGGGGAGCAACAGAGGAAGTCTCTGGTTGCTTGGAAAAGGAAATATATGAACCATTGTAAACATTACTTTACTATATCCTAAAAATTGTCAACAACTTATTATGTGTGCTGAGTCACTCTTGGCCCTTGTAAGGAAATTTTTATAGATCATTTTATGTTAAAATATTTCCTCTGACATTTTTTATTTTACCTTTAATAAAAACTAAGCCCCCATCATAGTATCCTACATAGCAAGTGTAACTATATCTTTTTTATTTTTAACTAAATGGAGTACAATATACTCATTTCTTCTTTCACTATAATATGTAACCTGTTCTGCTTTACTTTTCTATTATGTAGAAGGAACAGATCAGCACGATGATCTGGGCAATAGAATATTTGATTATAGTAGAGTTAGGGTGGGTGGTGATAAGAAGTGACCTCAATGAGAACTTGATCCTAGGAATCTAGACTGGAAATCTTTCGCTAAGTTGCCCAGGTTGGTCTTGAAGTGGAGATTCTCCTGCTCCAGCATCACAGAGTTCTGGAAGGGCAGGTGTGCACCACGTGTTCAGCATCAGGAAAGGTTTTGCAGGCAGTAAAGCCATAGAAACTTTTGCTCCAGTGTGTAACATGAATAAAGCTTTGAATTAGAGGCCTCCATATATGAAAGGCAGGTTGAAAGAAGTCTAAACTGGTTAAGAGCAGGCACCGTATTCATTGTTTTGGCTAAATAATCAGGCCCTGGAGACAGTGTCTGATTTAGTGGAAGTCTGAGAAATGTTCAGAGAAGAAGGAGTGAAAGCAAGGAAGCCATGGGTGACTCTGCAATAGCTAGAATAAGTGGTGAATGAAGGTGTGGACTAGAGTTAGCACTGAGAAATGTGGGCTTAGAGTCAATGTGGAAAAATCGGTTATCATCTAAACAGACCAGTCGCCCATCATAATATTCAAAGAATTGTTAAAATTATGAACAATAAGAAATCTCCATTGGTAACTTTATATGAGCTCTGGTTATTATTACTTTTTAGCTTCAATGTCTTATTGGGTTTTAAAATTAAAGATTTTTCTTAAAGTTAAAAAATCCATGTATCTTTAAAAACTTTTTTCTGTTACTCAAATGCAGCATAGTATTTCAGCCATGCTTTGCTTAAAAGAATCCTAAGATCATATTCATTGTATCCTTTCCAGAGGAATGAATGGATGTGGTGTCTGAATTATAATTTTAATACCCTTGTTTGTGTATGGCTGAGAATGAGTTCATCTCAAGTTCACTTTTCTCCTGATGCAAGCAAAATTCTACCAGCTGAATTCTGCTGCTTTTCCCAGATCTTAAGCATAAGAAAGACCTGAGAGTTCTGACTCTGTTAGAATCTTCAAATTCTCTATGCTAACCTGAAGTGCTTGAGGCAGTCAGAACAATTATTCCATGCCTTGGCTTGAAAGGTGTGAATTGTTTCATGTAAAGGGACAGACTCTGAATATTTGGAATGTGTAATAACCTCTACTAAATAGAAGCATTTATTTACTTATTTATTTTACATTACAGAATTCTTGTCAAAGCAGTTCATATAGCTAAGGCTTGAGGCACATAAAATACTTTAGCCTTTCATCTTCCTCCATCTTCTTCCTCCTCTTCCTTTCCTTTCCTTTCCTTTCCTTTCCTTTCCTTTCCTTTCCTTTCCTTTCCTTTCCTTTCCTTTCCTTTCCTTTTCTCTTTCTTTCTTTCTTTCTTTCTTTCTTTCTTTCTTTCTTTCTTTCTTTCTTGTGTCTTTTGGTATGATGTCAGCATCTATAAGACATACATCTATCATATTCTTGACAATTTTGACCAAATCATGCACGTTGAAATCCAGAGCTCAGTTTCCTCAATACACTCTTGCTCTTAGATACATAAATTTGTCTTTCTGTCAACACTTAGTGTTGTAGAGACGTGTCCACATATGGTGACGCTGAGTAAAATTCAGTCATGTAACCTACCTCGAATTATCTCTTCAAAGAAAGTCTTGGACTTTTTTTTTTGTAAAGGATAACAGAAAATTAAATGGATTAACAAGTGGGTGAGATGAGAGAGATTTGTAAGTCATGGTCATATACCACCCCTGAGAAGGCAGGCAGAAGGTCAGTTTCTAGCTGCCTTTGTCTTAATCCTATGATTTTCTGTTTCTTTGGCTTAGCAAATTTAGGCTTTGTCAGGCTAAAGTGGGACAATTGAAGGTTATTGCAATTTTCTGTGATTTTGTTTATGCACTTGGGAAGGGAACCCTACCACTATTTTTAAATTGTTCGGATAGCCACATAAGAAAGGGTTATTCAGTGTTTGGGAGGTTCACCATAAAAATATTCCCTTTGAGAAATTAGCAATTTGTTCCTTTAAATCAACTCCTGTCAATGCTGTCACATAAAATCAGTTTAGAATGAAAAACAGTGGTATGTTATTTTTTTAAAAGTCCAATTTAACTTTACAATTATGAGAAATTTCAAGCATGCAGAAGGTACTGTATGGAAAATGTTAAAAATCCTGTATCCTTAAGTATAAACATTTTGCTATATTTTATGAATACTTTTCATTCCTTTTAAAAGCCTTTATTAATTATTAAAAACATGCAAATAATATTCTGCTAAGTAAATATGTTTTATATAAAAAGAACAAAATGAATATTCATGCACCTTTCACTGAACTTAAGAGCTATAATTTTTTTCTTTTTTTGGTGCTGAGGATTGAACCCAGAGCCTCATGCAAGATGCACTTAGCCTCTTGCATGAGGCTTGCTGTGAGCCTGCCAATTCAAATCTCCCTTTGCCCCCTCTTGTAAATACCAGTTGTGTGCAAAAGAAAGCTCTGGAGTTTACATTCAGATGATTGCATTGAATCTGAAAGTTTTCCTATTGTTGTTCAATAGGTGAATGAGTAATGGCTTAACTAGAAGGAGATCTGAAGGCCTTCCCAGCTGACTGCCTCACCTGGTTAGGTCTCCTGTGGTACCTTCCTAGACCTCCCAGCTAATTCCCTATATATGTTTCAAATACATATCCTGTATGGATGTTTTAAATGCTTATCAACAGTTTATTCATGCTCTGCATAAGACCCAGGGAAAAATTCTCAACATCTAGCCAAGCACCATTCTTAGAAGAATCTAGATTTGAGAGCATGTAGGCAGAGACACACAGAAAAAAAGAAATGGTGATCTAGTCTATAGATCTAAATTGCAAATATGACCCAGGGAGTATTTAGCAAGAAGATAATTTCTTTCTTGGTTGTGTTTGCTGCAAGTCCAGGGACCAAGCAGAGAACATTTGCCATCAGTGCTGGCGGTTCAGAGTCAGTGTGATGCTAAACCATAGGGACTTGTTACTTCCATGCATGATTAAATCCAGTTGTCAGGTTTGGACAGGAGAGAGCCTTTTGCTCGGGAAGTCTGTAGGGAGGTGCTTTGTGAACAAGGTTGCTCATTTTCAGTGTACAGCGGAAGGCTCATCCATCATGATTGAATGTGAGTATTTCATATAATCTGTCTCTGGTGAGGACGACAGAAAATAAGCTTCCCTTTCTCCCATTTTTCCTGCTATGATTGAATTCAACTTGTAAGCAAGAAAGGATGTTTTCAGGTTATTAAAGCCAAACACATACAAATTATTCAGTTTCTGTTTTTCATTTTCTCCTCTGTGAATAATTTCTGCAGACAGGTGACTGTTCAACCATCTGTCTCTTTATTATGCATATCTGTGGTAGGTCCGCTCCCTTCTGCTTGAAGTTAAATGACAGTTTCTTTGGCAAGAGAATGATAGAAACTGACATATACGATATAACTGTAAGACATTCCTGTTGTCATCTTTTCTCTTAAGGTGACTCTTTTAAAAGGCATCTTTCTTCATCCAGTTAAAAATATATGGATTTTATAAGGGTTCTGGTGAATACATACCTTTAAAACAAAACAAAAAATCTCAGTATGGAGCAATGTTGGAAAATAGTCTTCAGTGTAATCTTCTTCAATACTTCATTTAGTTGGATCCATTTAAATGTTTTCTTTCTAGCCTATGATGTAATAGATTTGAGCACTGTGACTTGGGGATACTGTTATTTGCTCTTTCTTCATTAGTTCATGGGTGAATTTTGGGTCCTAACACAGTCTATCCATCCCACCTAATCACCACTCGGGTTACATCTGCACATCACGTGTGATTTTCTTACCGAAGTTTATATGGCACCAGTGGGATTATAACTCATTCCTAGATTGAAAACACTTTCAAGGTGTTTGTTGAAATATATCAGATGACTAAAGAATTATGTACCAATTTCCCAAAATTAAGCATAAATATTATATCCTGCAAACATACATCAATAAAAGTAAACAAAGAAGGAGCCACATAATCAAGATAAGCAAGGCTATATCTACCTTAGTAGAATTCCATTTCTTGGATTTTGTTCTGCCTTGTGAAACAATTAGATAGAAATTAAACAGAGTCAGTTAATACAATAACAAAACATATAGAACATATTTGAGAATGTTTCCTAATTTTATGTACATTAGTGAGTTAATATTGATTTTTATGATTGCCTTTCAAATGGCTATTACCATCCCCCCCCAGGAAGATAGTATTACTTCCCTTCTTTATTTCAAAAAAGAAAACTGAGATATAATAATTGAGAAGACTTGTCCATGGGCCACAGAACTAGGAAGTTGGAAACTGGGATTCCAGTCCAGGTTGGTATGTTATGAGCCAATCCTCTTACCCTCTCTGCCATATTGTCTTTCCATATGTTGTGGCATAAAATAGAATTACACCCTTACTACCTTCCCAGAGAGGGATCGACATCCAGAAAAGGTCTAACTGGCCAGGACCTCTGGCCATGGAATGTCTGGCTGCTACAAGGGGACACTTGGCCTAGAACCAAGACCACAGATGGTATGCAGCCCACACACCTCTATTTACGTAGAGGCCCCAAGTGTTTGTGTTCACAGGTTGGGGAGATAATAAAAAAAAGTTGTTGTTTGTTCTTTCTTTGTAAAAGTCTGGAATTAATTTTAGCATAAATTTAAAAAGGGAATGTATAACACACCAGACACTGAGAGACTGACAATCCAAGAAAATATTTGTTGGGTTTGAAAGATCCAATGTAAAAGCCCTTGTTTTCCATTTTGACCACTAGGTGGTGCTTTGATTTTACAGGTCAATTTTAAGGGGCTGGATTTTTTTTTTTTTCGTCCACAGTTTGAAAGTTGGTCCAAAAAAAAAGACCAATTCGAGGTTGATTAAGAGGTGTGTGCCAGGTGGGTTTGTTCAGTTTGGGTTTTCTTTATCATTATACCTCTTTTTAATCAAGATAATTAAATCCATTCTAAATTTTTGGACATTCTTTTTGCAACTTTCTTGCCATGATTTATATTCACTTGTGTCAGAGAACATCAAAACTTGGAAGCAGCTAAGTTATCTCAGCAGCATAGGAACACCAACAGGCTGCACTTTGCAATCAAAATTTCTTCCTACTGAATGGGACAAGTCACAGGAAGTGAACAAACGGACACTGAAGTGAGTCTGTCATTTGGGTGTCCACAGGAGGCACACAAGCTGCTAAGATGACTGAGGAACATGCACACAGGTGAACATGTGATTTCTTTTTTCTTTTTTACATCTTACTATCAGTGGAGATGAAAAGAAGAGGGAGCCGTGGTTTAAATACCTTTGACATGAAAGAGGACTGGGGTCTGAAGCAAACCGTTGAATGGATGAATAAGTATCATTAGTCAAAATTCAATAAAACTTACTGATGATGCTATCTACAAATACTGATTTCTTTCCATTTCTGTTACTGTACAAGGGCTTTATTTGTTGGCAAGTTCCTGCATCAGGGAGTAATTTCTTTCTTTAACTACAACATGAGATAGGAGATATAAACACAGATGTTCCGCAAATAGCTTGGGTGTGAACTAATGTCTATCTACTTAAAAACATCTGCTCTATAGTGAGCAGGGTGCTAGGCACCAAGAATTCTGAGTTAAAATATGTACTCAGTCTGCCCAGGAACTCAAGGTTTAGTTGGAAAGATAGTATGTCCTGTGGACCATTTTTAATATGCACAGTCTGCCAGAGGAAGTGGTATGACTTAGGAGAGTACTGGAAAAAAAAACAAACGTTTAAGTAGCATGGAGCAGCCAATAACTTACAGCCATGCTGAGTCTTGGAGGGTAACTAGACTGGTGAGAGGAGAAAGCAGAAGGATAGTCAGAGGGACTAGAATGTGACAAACCTTGTGACCCATTGCAAGTGTAGGGGGTTGTAAGAATTCCATGGTCTGGAGGATACTATTTATGTGGGAACGTGGGAGGGAATGGGAACTTTGGGAACTAGGTAGGGGAAATAACCGTGGAGTTTGATCAGTGACACTCAGACCGACTTGAGTGTGACTTACTTCGTAAAAGGTATGGGAAAGACTTTAAGTAGATGCTCACTTATTCCCCACAGAATCTTATGAAAAGATTCTGCTCACTTATCCCCATTTTGCAGAAGGCACAAGAGGATCCCAGAGGATGGATGTGTTGTCCTAGGTCAGCATCTGGATCCAGAAAGACTTTCCATTTATCATCATCTTCCGCTCTGGGAAATTCTAAATCTTGACTGTCTGTTTTGAACTTTCCAAGCTACAGAAGACATGGTTCTTCAAGAACTGCTGAGCTGCTTGGCTTAATTACTTAAGGATTGCCAGCTATTTTCCTCATATTACTCCTCAGATTAGAGGCAGAGAAGCCTTGTAAGGGTTTTTGCTAGGATCATACTTGTTTAACCTTTGCTAAGCTAGGCATACTTTCTTCAGCATTTTTCAAGATGAAATTCACAGGATTGTTTTTGACACTGATTTTGGGTCCTGCGTGCTCTGCCTGTCTTACTGTATTTGAAGATGGAAGGCAGATGCAGTGTGTTTGTACGTGGCTCTAGTCGGTGGGGCAGATCTAGCTCAAGGACCTTTCAACTTTGCTTGTACAAAATTCACCTAACAAGGATATGTACAGTCAAATTTCTTCAATTTAGAAAGGGTTCCTGATTTGTTTTAAAGCCTATTACTGCTTGTCAATTTTTTTCACATTAATAATACTATTTAAGGTCAGGAATATCTATATTACATAGGTAGAATACTGGCTTACCTGAATTCCTTGGATTGTAACTATTCTGAACTTATTATTATGGTCTTTCTCCCGTTTCTTGTGCTTTGCTGAGGGGCAGGATTTAAAACAGACCAGTTGTGTGCCTGATTCTCTGTTTATCAAAGTTACTTACACAACGTTGGTATTAAGTACCTGCTAAAACATAAACAAAATCTTAGTAACAGCCCACTTCGCTTTCTGTGGGTAGCTAATGCTCTCGAAGGGATCATTAACTTCTTCCAAAGAAGCTTTTGTCTTTGAAATACTGAATGCATTTCTATTCACATTATATTTTGCCAGCTACCTTGTTGATTGCAAAATGGTAAATCAGAGTCTTCATTAAATGAACCTGTTTTCCCCTTAATAATTTAATGCTTAATAAAAATTTTTCAAACCAAGTTATTGACCATCAAACCCATGACAATCTGTAAATAAACATCTTATATGCTTAATATATTTAAAAAATGATGTTGGTTTTAATACATTCATTCACAGCTATTTGACTGATACACAAAAGTAAAATATAAAATCTGTTAATTTGTTCATCAAATATTTATAAAATTTCTACTGTGTAGCAGTTGCTGTATTTAACATTGGAAGTAAAATGGGACAGAAGAAAAAAAAATCTTTGCCTTCATGAAATTTATAACACTGGAACTTCTCACAGGTCACTGAAGTAAAAGTTACTGTCCAGGACACTGAATGAAAATCCATGTGGTCAGAATCAAAGGTGGCCAGTACCATCATTCTCTAAAGGGGTAGAGAAGTGAACATCGGCCTTTAGAAAGGGCTGCTGTATCTCTCCTCATCCCTGAGACTCCTCCATGGCCTCCATGGCCCTAATTGTGAGAAACATGCTTTCCTGCCTCCTGCCTATCCCAGTTATGGATACTAGATCTGTCCCTTAATCTAGCAAACCATGCCAGATACAAACAGCAGTGTTAAACTTCCCTGATGGATAAGCGTTATGGTAGGGAGGCGCACTGATACTGGCTCTGATGGCTCAGAGAGAAGCCCATGGCTTTATCTTCCAACCCACGCATTTTTACATAGCTTCTACCAGAACGCAGTCTAGTTTTGTCTTAAGATCCTGAAGTATAACTAGAATACAGAGCCCAAATTGAAGAGAGCAAAGACCAGAGAAGTATTTCCCTTTTCGTGTGCTAAGACCCACCTCTCTGGACTTTAATTTCTATTGCAAGTCTCGCTCATGCCAAGAAGACCTGGAGTCATGACATCAGGTGCCCTTCTTCTACCCAAAGGGAGGAGGAATCCTTGTCCTGTAATGTGCACTGCAGAAGCCAAGTAAACACCATGACCCAGTGCTAGACATGGAGGGATTGAAGGGTAAGAAGAAATGCTATTAATTATAGAAAGGTTAAATTGTTTGTTCAGAGAACTGGGAAATGGGGCTCTGCAGTGGGGAGATGTAAATGACGGTTCTTTGCACATGATGTAAATTCTGTCCAACCTCAGGATTTCCAGCCTCTCTAGTGAATATAGCCATTCTATCTTTAAAAAATCTCTGACTCTCTAGTCTCTTAGAGGATGCTCTTGATTTACTCTTTAGTGTTCAGGGCCAAACCTGAAAGGTGACCTCCTTGGCAGTTAGTGATTTTCTAAATCTGCCATTTCCTTCTTACCTTAGCCATGATTCCTTGGGTTTTTACTTTGCTCTTTTTGTTGTATGCAGCGGCCACAGCCCAACACAGCTTGCTGAGAGTTCACAGGTTCTGAACACAAGTAACTTAGTACAGTGGGAGCAAATCTTTCTGCAATGCACACCCAGAATCTCTGAGCTCATAATGGTTTACTTCTTTATTACACCCCAGGATAATGTGTCTTGGGTCTTTTCTTTTTTAGTAATGCCTCATCTCTAGGTTCAAAAAATAGTTTTAGATTTAGAAGATCACTTAAATAGCTAGTAAAAATTTAGCTCGTACTAAAGTCAACAAAAATTTTATCCACCTACCTTACTCTAAGACTGTGCTACATGCAAGGGCTTGCACAGTGAGAATGATAAATATTTCATCAGCTTTAGTAGTCTATAATTGGCTAGAGACCAGGGGCATTAAATAAATAGGTACAAGAATGATGAACGTTGCCAAAGAAGAGATTCAAGGTTCTCTGGGTATATTCAGTAAAAGGATTTAACCTAATCTGAGGTATTTGAGATTTGTTGAATTCTACCATTGTCTGACTGAATGACTCTGAGCAAACAATTTAACCTTTCTATAATTAATAGCATTTCTTCTTACCCTTCAATCCCTCCGTGTCTAGCCAAAGCTGCTGGGTATGTGAACCATAAGGACAAAAGGAGAAAGCTGTGACAGCAGTAAGCCTGGCTGTAAACAGCCCACGCATGCCACCAGTGACAAAGGGGGCATGGAAGTGAATCCAGAGCATCAGATCAATTTGAAGTCAAGAATGAAGAAAAGTCTCCCAGGCAGGGCAGAGAGCTTCATAACCGATTCCCACCTATCTCCTTTAGAATTGACGCTCAAATATCCACAGAGTGAATGGAGTGCAGACCCCATTATTATCCGTCCACCAAGGCCTGACCCTAACATTGGGGGTTAAACCCTCTTGGGAATATAGGGATTATGGCCTGAGTTGTGAATTGGGTGGGTCAGATGGCTGGTGCCTCCCTCGTGTGGATCCCCCATGGACCACCAGTTGTATGCTCACCTACCCTTTTAAAGAGCTTCTCTAGTCTCCCAAGCAAAAAGTCCCATTTGTGATGCTGTTGAACATCAGCCAACTACAAGGTTGCACTATCCCCTGAGAGAGTCTGACCTTTTATGAATTTTGTCCTGCCTCTTTCACTATCCTTTAACCTTTCCTGTTACCTCTCACCCTGTCTACACTCTATTTTGGGATCCCATCATAGGTCTCAGACTCTGCTAAACCTGCCTGCAGGCTCTGGAGCTAACGACATTATGAAGGTGGCATGGAGGAGAGGCGGGAAAAGTCACTTTGGATAAGAAATTATCTGGTTTATCTAGAGTGATGGGAACAAATTGCCACAGTAATTAGGTCAGTGTGGGTATTCTGCACAATGCATCGGATGGAGGATACAAGCTTACGTGTTCTCTGGATGGTAGGCTAAAACTTTGAGGAGTTAATGGTGGGATGCAGAGAAAGGATATGAACAAAAACTGCTCCTCACAGAAGCCTATGAATTATACCTGTGGGCACTTCCTCTTTGCATTTGGAGATACTAGTTTGGGACATACTACAAATTCACTTTTGTGGAAAAGAATATGAAAGCAATCAGCAGTCCTTACCAGCAAAGGGAACTTCTTGATCACCCCACAGTGCCCACTTCTTATGGAGACAGATTTGGTAAAGTCAGGTACTTAGAAATAAAACAAAAATAATAGCTGGGCACTATTTTATATGCCTGTAATCCCAGCACTCAGCAGCCTGATAATAGGGGGACCACAGTTACATGGCTAGGCTGAGCTACCTCGTGATTTTAACTCTAGAATGGGCTACATTGTGTGATGCTTTCTGAGTGAAAGAATGAATAAACATGGAAAAGGAGGGTTCAATGAAAGAACTGGATTTTTTCTTCATTCTGTTCCTTTCCGTTATTCCCTCATTACTCTGGCAGCTCTGTGTGCATCAGAGGTGATTTTCCAAATTTGGGGGATCATAAGGGACTTCATTTATAGCTCACTGATAATAATTTTACCATTCTTGTCTTTTTATACCAAGTTATCTATTGCTACAGGATTATGAGCTCTTGTGACAGTGATTTATTCATCTTCTTGTTGCTGATTCTTTCACAGAGTCCCTAATAAATGCACATAGCTTGAATAAGTGAAAAGACAATGAATTTGTAGTGAATAAACCCAGGCTTCTGATTCTCCTCCTTGTTTTAGTTTTTTAAAATGGTGCAATAATCCTACTTCTGCTTATCTCCATATTTGCCTTTAAGAAAACAAATTGTCTTTTTAAGAATAAAAATTCTTTCTCTAAACTGAAGTCACAAAAATATCCAAGAGTTTCTGGCTGCTGAGCATTCCTACTCTGGCTCTGGCAGATTATAGCTGGTAATCAAACATCTGTTTGCTCAACTTTTCTCCACTTACCATAATCCTATTCATCCTTTAAGTCTAGTTTAAGTTTTTCCTTCTCAGTGAAGACTTTCTCTTTTGATTACCAGAACTGGGAAAAAGTTTTTGTTTTCTGATTCCTGCTGCAATGAACTGCTACTAACATTCACTTGGCACAGATCATGTAGAAAAAGGCATTTTGGACAATGTGGCCCTGGATCACATCTTGCCTTTGCTCCTCAGTGAGGGTCAGTTAACACTTATGACTCTGAGTTCACTCAGGGTGATCGTAAACCATGGTGCTAGGATGTCTGGTAAAGAAGGTGACTTGTGAACCTGTATATAAGATGCTTGTTCCAATGACTGATACTTTCTGGTGGCACAACTGTCATTGTTACCTTTATATTTCTCTTCATTTTCTAATCTCACTGTCTAGATAGTCCATTCAAGAATCACGAGTCTTATCAAGTAATTTCACATCTAATTTATTAGCTTTTATGGGGAGAGACAGATAATATATAAATAAATAAAATATTGTGTAATGGAAAGTGATGAAGTCATCTGAAGACAAATGGAGGCAGGAGAGACTGAATAGGAGCAGGGATGAAGTAGGAGAGGACGATCTCTGTGAGGGTGAGAATTTGGAGGGACTTTGAACAAAATGGTGGACACAGGGAAGGAAGCTCAGAAAAGATTCAGAGCAGCTGAGGGACACAGGCGAGCGGAGTAGAGTTTTACAAAGAGCAGAGACACCTGGGCAGACCACTATGAACACTCAGGGAGATATCTTCAGTGTCAGGCAGTGGAGAGAGACAAGGTTCTGGATGTTATGAGCAACTGGTGAGTGGAGATACAACCAGACTGCAGCAGAGGATGGAGTGGGTAGAGATGAAAGTTTAAATAAGACTCAATCATCCATGTAGGAATAGGGAAAAAGAGGAGGGATGGAAGTGATAAGGCATGATGATGAAGAGGCAAATGAAAGCCAAGGAGGGGAAGGGAAAACTCAGTCAGAGGAAGGCTCCTCCTGGATGTGTGACCTGGCTTTCTGCTGAGGATGAGGGTGCAGAGGGATCAACCTGAGTAGAGGGGGAGAGGTTGAGTCACGTCAAACAGAGAGGAAGGCCATCAAAGGACATTTAAAAATCAAGTTTATTGTTTTTGATCATGGATAAAGTAGTCATGTAGCACATAATAGCATCTCCAGAGCAACAGCCCAAACCTCACAGTCTGTGCTATTGGCATTTCTGAAAGAACACATCAATGGACCAGTGTCTGCTTAAAAATACACCTGCTCTGCATGGTGCACTGCACACACACACACAGACACACACACACACAGAAAGAGAGTACACTCACCACTTTACATCCTTTTCAACTTACAACCACTTTGAAAATAATGATGAGGACTCTTAAACTTCCACTGAATTCTGAAGTATAAGTGACTTTTTAAATTTTTTTTTTTACCAGTTTACTGTTGAATTTAGATGTGTGATCTCTACATAGTACTATTTCATAAGTTCAGATTCAGAAATTTAAGTCTTGCCATGGGAAGTGGTTTTAACATTTATAGATGTGCTCATTGTAAGCCAGGGACCATGGGCCATGCTGGACACTTGACATACATGTTAACCCGTGAAAGGCCTGGTAGTCATTTATAAGTTGACAGGGAAGTTGAGGTTCGGTTGCATTAATGAATTTGCTCAGGCTCAGGGAGCTTTGTTAAGAGGAGTTTTGAGGTCGTGTGGTTCTTCCCATATTATCCTGCACACACCCTGTCACCTAGCTGCAGCAAGAGGAAGAACAATAGTCTTTAATTTTGATACTGAATGCTCTTCAGCTCATGCTGGCTTGAATTTCCTGTGCACTGGAGGGAGAGGAGAAAGTGCATTTTAATAAGCTTCAAATAAATTAATTTCATTTTACTTCTTTTGATGTATGGTCTCTTCAAAAAATCCAATTCTACTGATATTTATTAAGTGCCTCTATTCACTTGGAGAGCGCCAGGCACTTCAGGGGATCTACGGATGAGCGTGACTTTCGGCCCACGCTTCAAGAGCGTGCAATCTAGTGGAGAGGATGGGAGCACGCAATTTGTTCTATGTGATAAGCACCATTAGAAGTGGCACAAACAATGAGCCCTTAACACAGAAATGCAAGGTTATGTGAATAATTAGAAAATCGTCCCCATAGTGCCTGAACACCGGAAGTTCCACACAACAGGCCTCTTACCAAGGGTCTGCATTTTAAACATCTATGCCTTGCAGTGCAGGAAGAATACACTGGTAGTGATGAGAGCGTTTACCAGGCTACAGTGCTCATCAGTGTCAGCCCATTTTGTCCCAGTGATGTATTATTCAAGCTCATGGGTGAGGCAGGGTGTTCTCAGCAATCTCATTTGGGTAACTGACCTGCAGCTCTGCTGGGTTCTTTGGGTGTTCAGGCACCAGCAGGTTATACAAAAACAACACTGCAATTGCACAAAGATGTATGCTATATAAAATTGTTGTTTTTTGTATTTTCAAATGCTTTATTGAGTGGAAGGATTTGAACTCCAAAAACACTATGAACCCAGAATAGGTCAGGCCCTATGTATTCTGAGTATGTAAATATTTTCTTGATATCTAAAAGCAGGGCAAGAGATGCCAGCATCCAATTTATTTTTAGGTTTATCACATGATTTTGAAAGAAAGGAGTCTGAGCTAAAGAACACACGCTAACACAGCACCCTATTATACACCACTGCACTGGGAACATGCGCCTAACTGTGGAAGCCACACATTATTGCAGAACTTTACAACACTCTGTCCCATTCTCTGCCACCACAGGGATGTTCATTTCCGTATTTATCCAAACACCCTTGTGCTTCTGTTCACTTCACCCCACTGCTGCGGCAGGTCAGTGCTTCCCTGATGGATGACAGCAGTAGCATTTGGTGTTGCTTGGATGAAGTGATGGATGCTTCCTTCTCTTCTCCAGCTCCAGAATACAGAAGTGTTGGTTAAAAGGTGATTAATCTTCCCTAATGGTACTGTGCTTTGCAAACAGGTCTTTGACCACCATGTCTTCATTAGGCTTAAACAGAGCCCACATTACTTCCGATTAGGTAATTGGTAATTTGGAGGGTAGAGGCCTTCAGAGCAAAGGTTAACTGCATAAAATCCATTTGGAAAGGAAGAGGAATAGGAACTCAGTTTCCAGGAATCCACGGGGAAAGAATTAAACTTGTCTGTGGTCTGGACACAGCTCCTGCTCAACACTCTGGTTGATGGAGAGCGGCAGGGGGCCCAGAGGTAGTCAGGATGGACACTTGACAATGTCCTCTTGCCTTTTCTTTGGTTGTTGGATGTCATTGTGTGACCGTTGCATTTGAAACTGGGAAGTGTACTTTTCTAAAGATGGAGGATGTATTCTTAGTGTCTTTGGGAGCTGGATGCATTTCTTTAAATGATCACCTAGAACTTCCTCTGTGCCCAGCAATATTAAGAGTCCTGGAGACCCAGAGACAATCACGGGAGAGAAAGCTTTGAATCTTTACAGCTCACCTTGAGTAGCAGAGACAAAATAAGCAACTATGCCTTTACCTTGTGATAATTGTAAATATTGTCTGAAAAACCCAAAGCAGTAAGAAGAAAAAGAGATTGGTCAAAGAAGAATTCTCTGATGAAAATATTTGAGTAGGGATTCAGTGAAATAAAGGATGCAGTGGTCATGAGAATGGCCTTCTGGGAAGAGGGGACAGTCAAGTGCAAAATTCATACAAATGGTCTATGTTTCTTCCATTTTATTTTATATTTTAGCTTCTACATGGAGTCATTCAGTGTGTATGTGCAAGTAGTGTTAAATGAGCTGGAGTTGGTAAATCACTAGAACAGTGTCAGGCACATTGTTGGTTTTCAGAATGATGGGAGCTGCTGCCTCTCCATTTGCAGCAGAAGGGAAGGACTTAGGATTCATTTTTATGCACACAGGCTTGTTACTGCCTACTGTCAACACACCCCATCCTGTAGCTTCTGGAAAGCCATCGGCAGACTTGCCCTTCTCCTGCCCCTTCTTTCTTTTCACTTGTCTCCCGAAACACGTGGACATCGAGAGTTTAAGGAAATGAGAATTAGCCCATAGATCAGAGTACGTGACTGATAACTGAGCTAATGTGATATGACACCCAGTATGCCATGTCACACATGCTCACACACAGAGGAGTGTTAGCCATCAGAATTCAGTACAGTAAGTCCCTGACTTACTGATGAATGGATTCTATTCTCAGAGAACTTTCATAAATTGGATTCATTCCTAATCCAACTAAGTGAGTCTTATATAGTCCACACCTGTGAGTCTTATACAGAACACCTGTGATAGGTTGCAGCTCGACTGTGTTGGAATTACTGTGTTGGAATATAGTGAAGATAGAAAAAGGAGAGTTTCATATGCTGCTGAGACTTGGTAGTGCCTAGCAGTTTAGAGTTCATTTGGCTACAAAGGTGCTGGACATTGTCACTGGTGACCCGAGGGGATGCACATAGTAACAATTCTTTTCCAGGGGTCAGTAGAACACTATAATTTGTATACCGCTATGATTATCTCCTAAGGTATACTTATAATTTTGGAGTTCTGATATCAGCATTCTGTCAGTCTCTCAAAAATACTGAAAACTCATATGCATTAGTGAACTCTTGCTGCTAGAGACCAGGCAACTTTTGGGTCAGGGATTTAGCTCAGTGGCATAAGCGCCTTCCTGGCAAGTGCAAGATTGTGAGTTTGATCCCAGGTACCAAAAAAACCTGAGACCAGGCAACTTTTTAAAATTTTCTCTACTTAACAATACTAATAACACTCATAGAAAGTGTTTATTGAGCAACTGTTAAGTAATGTTTCCTCTAACATAACAGATCTAGGAGATCAGCCAATGCCCCTCTTCTCTATAAATGAAGCCTTTGAGATACAAAACTGTACTTATGGAAAGAAAGCCAGGTGAGCCGAGACCTGACTGACTGTAAAGGCAGTTTTCCTTCCAACTCTGATATTCTCAAAATGTTTCACCATTCTTCTCCCTTGGAGACTTAATCATATGCTATATTATCTCTGCTCTTTTCCCCTGTAAGTTCTTTGTGTTCCTTCTTGACAAATATTTTGCAATCTCTTCTTTAGTGTCCACCATTACACTTTTCCTCTTACAGTATCTTTACATCTCAGTCTTTGTACTTCTTTCAGGTCTTCCAAGCTCTACTTACCACCCCCATCCACCAGCTATCACATTCACTGCCGTAAGTACTATTTTGGTACATGATACCATCTTACACTACAGGTTTGTTGCAGCATAACAGGCTCTGAAAAGTCTGACTTTATAGCCCAGTACCATTTATACCCAGTCACTTCTCCAAAATTTTTCCAGCTGTGTGGCTAAGTTGGCATCCCTGAAGGTTGCAAAATTCTCTGAACTACTGGTCTCACCCTCTATGTCTCCACAGAAAGCACCTCTTCCTCTTTCTTATCTTTTCTAAAATATCCAGATCTTTTTTCCCACTTCTATGGAATTTATCCTTTCTTCCTCTGGCGTATTGATCTCTCTTTCTTGAATGCTTCCTCTAAACTCTAAAGGTCTATAAAATGCTCCTTTTTATGTAGTCCTTCAATAGTAGCAGTTTATCTTACAGAAGATGCCACTTACTGAGGCTGAATTATTTCCTTTAGTGATGGGTGACTCCATTCAGCAACAGGAGCATCTAACAGAAATCACAGCTATCGTTGGCTTAACCAGCTGGTGGTTGATGGTGTCAAGTAGGAAGAAGCCTGGAAGTGTGCAGTCCAGGGCTACACAGCTGTTCTGCCTACCACTTAAAAGCCGTGCTCTGGATTGCCTTCTGCATATTTGCATGCTGGCTTTCACCTCTCAATTTATCACAGCCTCCTCACAGTATGGTCACTGTATCCCCTGACTGGAGAAATGGAGCAGGAGAAATTCAGGTATTTTTTCTTGGTTGGCTTTAGTCAGAATCCTGTAAAATGGCATGATTCCCTAGCTACAAGGAACTAGGAACTCGAGTTTGAACTTTTAAGATTCATTAGGGAAAACAGGCCCGATGAAATATGGACCAAATAATGATCTTAACTAAATGAGTTTAGAGTATCAGTCACAATAAAAGTTAATAAATAAATCCTCACATTCATGGAGTCACATTGGCTCATTATTGAACAGTGCCATTCTCTCCTTGTGGTCCTGTGAACTTGAGTATGTTGCTTATATTTTCAAGGTAGATTTCCCTATTGAAACATTTGGCTGAATAATAGCACTGCCTCTTAGAGTAATGGTAATAATTGAAAGAGATGAAACTCGCAGCCTATTATGTGGCACATTGGTGCTCTGTATCTGTTGGTTTTCCTTCTTCTCATCTGTACAGAGGAAATATGATAGGCATTTTAAAAAAGAATTGATTCAAGAGAGACAGTATTTCCTACCAGGTAGTCCTACAAACTCCTTTCAGTAGGGAAAAATATTGCCCCTGTAACAGAACTGCAGAAGTGTTTGAGATTTATTTATCTTGTAATTAAGAGCAGAAAGGATATCTCTGAATGTCTGTGGAAGTGTTGACCCATGGATACTGAGGTATGCGCAAGTAACTCACACGTCTCAGGTGTTTAATGAGGATTAATAACAATTTGTAGGCTGTCAGCTCTAGGGTCCCCTCACCTCTGATCACACACAGGAGCCCTGCTTCTGAGAAGTGATACTTAGTGGGAAGGATGATAGAGCAATATCCAGTTAGCAAGATTTGCAAGAAAGGCACATGTGCAAGAATCATGTGTGATATATATATATATATATATATATATATATATGCAGAACTAAATTTTCCATGTGCTTATTGAAACATTTTTTAAAAATTGGCACAGAAGCTTCTATCTGTGGATTTTTAAATTAAAAATATTACTTATGTATATATTTATTTGGAATGTGTTTTTAAAACCCCATAAATTCTTCTATTTTTAATAAAAAGCAAAGGTGAAACATTGCCAGATGTTGGGAGGAATAGTAGCCAAGTGATTCAATCAGAATCCTCCCACGGGGACGTGGACTCTCTCAGTCAGTGTCACAGAATGAAATAGTCTCTGATTCACCCAGGAGTGAGTTATTCCATCTGGTTGTAGCAATTAGGAACTGAAGATGACGGGAAGTTAAATGACTATCTTTATGAAACAAAGCAAAACAGAAAATGGAACAGCTGGGAGCTTGGATGGCTGGGGAGACATGGAATTGGATCTAGAATAAAGGATCTGTTACCTCCAGTTTTATGCCAGTGCAGGTTAATATGAATTGAAGATTGCTGCTGTGTGATAGCAGTTAGCTGTCACTTGCCTGAAATATGACTGTAGCATATATAGGGCAGCATGAACCTAGGGTTCTGAAGTGTGATGTCCTGCTTAGTCAAGGACTGAGCCACCAGATTAACTCTGTAAATAAGGTGTCAGGTGTGAGAATCATGGGGTCATAGATTCACCTGAAGAAAGGATGTTACTGCTGAGCCCAGAGCCCAGGAACTCTGATGTATGTGTCCTTTCTTTGCCTGTGCTATATGCATAACTTTGTCCACGGCCAAAGAAAGGGATGAGTCAACCAGTTCTCTCACTGCTCCCACCACAAACGAAAAAAAAAAGTGTAGCACCTACTTTAGATCTTAGCTTTGGATTGCACAGACCAGAACACAAAATTTTGGTTTAGCACTTACTAGCTATGGGAATTAGTTAACCTTTGGGAGACTTATTTTTGTCATTTCTATAATGGGGATTATCATCCCCGTTATCATCCCTAAAGTTTTATAAAGAATATTTAAGAGAATGTATATTTTTACTGTAATACATATTAAACGTCCAGTAAATGTTAGCTCTTACTGTTATTCTTGAAGTATGCTCAAAGTTGATGCAAAAACAGTACTAGAGCCCTGATCCCAATACACTATTCTGGCCGGTGGAAAATATGACCTCTTTCTTTCCTCTTCCCTTTCTTTCTTTCTTTCTTTCTTTCTTTCTTTCTTTCTTTCTTTCTTTCTTTCATTATTCCATTTTTATTTTGGCTTGGCAAGTCAAGTAACGTAAAAAATTGAAGTCACCCAGGCTTGGTGGGGTATGCCTGTAATCTCAGCACTCAGGAGGCTGAGGCAGGAGACTGGCAGCTTGTTCGAGATCAGCCTGGGCAAAAGAATGAGAGTTCAAAGCCAACCTGAAGTACACAGTGAGACTCTTTCTCAGGGAAGAAAACAAAAGAAAAGAAAAGAATAGAAAAGAAAAGAAAAGAAATCAAATGGTTATTTCTTAAGCAGGGGCTTAAGGGCTATTTCTGCATGTCGGGATTTTCTTTCTATACCCTTTGTCTAAACTGGAATCTGAAACAGTAAATCATGAAGATTGAGGTCAGACCTTTGCTTTACAGCACCCTGCACCCACTCTACCCAAGAATAAACTGAGCAAGGTGAGGCACCGGACTCCTCATTAGCAAGGGGAAGTCTTTCCAGGAGGCTCCTTCCTTGAATAGATAGAGTGGATCAAACAAAAGGGATGATAGATTAGGAACTGTCTGGTGGCTAATGTACTGTTTACTACAGTATAAATGACTGGTGTTTGGGAAATGACAAATGAGAAAGAACACAAGTACAGACTTAAATAATTTCCAAGTTTCTACAGCAGAGGAAAGTCATAGTAGGCTGCGATGTTGGCAGGCGAGAGAGGAGTTAGTTGCTGGTGGGAGTTTTGGGGTCATGAAAAGAGCATGGAGAATTCATCAGTCTAGAAGCTGCCAGAGCTTTTGTGCCACATACTCAAGGGGTTGCCAAGGTGTCCATAGGGCTAAGCATGGAGTGAGCCATGCTCACCAAGCTGGAGTTTCCTAGGGGGAGATGGCATAGGTCTAAAAAGAATAGATGTGTTTGAAAGGAGACATGAAAGAAACAAGAAAGCAAGAAAACAAGAAGGAAGGAAGGAAGGAAGGAAGGAAGGAAGGAAGGAAGGAAGGAAGGAAGGAAGACAGAAGGAAGGAGGTATAAAGGAGAGGGGGGAAAGGAAAGTAGAAAGGAAAGGAGGCTGGCAGGGGAATCTTGCACATCAATGAATCTGAAACCCTGGTATTTGAGTTGTGCAAATTTGTGATTGTCTAGCTTGCTCTAGGTCTTTAAGAAGCCTTCAATTAACTTGCAACCATTGAAGCCATTTAGCATTTTAACTTAGTTTTCAACAATAATAATAATGGTCCTGATGATATAAGACAGGCTCTAGATTATTTACAAACATATGACTGTTATACCTTATATTTGTTTTCTCAGAGGTTTATGTTCCTGCATTCATTTCTGAAACAAATATTAATCAAATATCTATTTTGTGACAGTTCTACATGCTGGGGATAAACTAATGAATGGACAGAAATAGTAAAATTTACCTCCTTGCATACAAACTGGAAAGAACATACAATGTATAGGATACCATACCAAATTAGGTGAATCATGAATGAGTGATGTGAAGGCAACTTCTTCAGGGCACAGTGGTAGGGTGAGAAGTGTATCTGCTACTTTCTAGAAGACATTTAGACAAATGTTTGAGGAGTCCTGAACCAAAAGAACAAGCAGCTTATATATCTGAGGAGAAGCATTAAATCCTAAGGGAAGAACAAGTTCAAGGGTTCCCCAAGGTCAGGGTGTAGGAGAGGGAAGAGCAGAATGGGAGAGTAAAAAAGCAGGGTAGAGACAGACAGGGACTGGATGGTCAAGAGCAGGACCTTTTAAGATAGCAAGTTGAAACATGTTTTGAAAGCAGTAAAGTAAGATGATATTATATTACAGTGTAACCCTGGCCAATGAATTGGGAACATTTGGTGGGGAAAAGGATCAGAATGAAAGCAGAAAGACCAGGTAAGAGTCTCACAGGGTCACTAAGCTAGCTATACTGGAGACCTGTACAAAGGTGCTAGTTTTGGATTTAGGATATATTTTGAATGCCAGTCTGATAGGATCTGGTTGTGAATTGGGCGTAAGGAATTAGAAAACTGAGTTTGTGTGTCATTATCCTTCAGAAGTATTTGCATTTTAACTTTGGTGCTCCATCTCCTATTAGTTATTTGATGGTCTTTTCTTTGGAAGCAATAAGATTGGATGATAAATTAAATCAAATCAATTATAAGTTAGATCAATTATCAATATTCACAAAGTCACAGAATGACCCTTGTTGGATCAAATTTGGCCTACGAAAATGCTATGCTCGGCTCATAGCGTTTCACATTTTCAAGTCATAATTTAAACATCTAGCTATATGAGTTGCTTTGAGAAATTATGTGATGTGGGGTACAGAAAAGACAGTCTCATAAAGGTAAGTTTTGGGGACCTGGATAGCAATTGCTCTTTTGGGCAGCGAGCAACTCTTCGGTTCCTCACCGTCACAACCTGAATGCATTTTCCTTTCCACCTCCACTGCCTGGATGGCCACAGTGGGATTCCCACTCCCAACCTGCTCCTCACTGTGTGCTCAGTCTCTGAAAGAGACTTCAGAGATAATCATGAATATAATTGCCTCAGAATCAAAGGCCAGGGATCTCAGGACTACTGTAAGCGATGTCCAAGCCCGTCTCCAGGCCAAGTATCACCTGTAAATCCATCCAACAGGGTTTGCATAAATACAGATGTGTATTAGTTTTGGAAAGTTAAAATAATTTCAAATTATAATGAATAAACTGCATGTTTCCTTGAGTAACAGATACTCAAAGTATAGTTGCTTTCAAAGTACAATTGTTTTGTTCCTCTCTTTTTCTTTTTTTGTTCTTAGAAAGTGACTATTAGGCTTGAAAAGTTTGGGGATGGTTTTTCTATTTTAACCACCCACTTTACCAGCATCAAAAAGAATCCTACAGGGATAGTTTGTTTCCAAAACTGCTCAGCTAATTAATGAATTCAAGTCTCCTATCAAGCTGCCTCACATCTCTCTGGCTGCTTGTTGCAAACTCAAACACCACGAGACTAGAGGAGGATGATCTTGAAATTTTGACATTTGAATTCTTAGTTTTGTTTCAGGGATGGAAAATTCTAGTTGTCAAATGGATGGAAAGGATTTTTTCCTTGTGAGAATAGTGTAGGGCAGTATTTCTCAACAGCCACACTGCTGACATTTTGGACTGGATTATTATTTTTGGTGAAAGAATAGTGCTGGGCATTATTGGATGTTTAGGGGCTTCCCAGCCCTTACCCACTGGATGCCAGTTGTATGCCCCCAACTCTAATTGTCACAGTGAAAGTATCTCCAGGCATTGCCAAATGTACCCTGGAGGGGGCCAGAGTCCTCCTCCACTGAGGATCACTGCTGTGGACAGACTACTGCTGTTTTGCTCATTGATTCTGAGTCCCAGGGAAACACCTTCACCACTCAGCAGGCAGGCCTCCCGCTGTGTAACTGCTCACTCTGTTTCCCGAGCCACCCTCAGGGCAAGGTTCATTTATCTCCCGTTTCTTCCCAGAGACCTCTCGCTTTCACAATGCAGTCTCTTTTCTTTGTAAGTGTCTTAGAACTCTTTCACTTTCAAAACACTAATTTTCAATATCTCCAACTGGACACATACCTAGTTTTTGTCTATTCATCTATTTGTCTCTGTTAGCTTTTAAAAGCTGTCTCATGTAGTCTCTCACTTCTTAGTTTTTTTTTTTATTTTTATTGTTTTTGTGTGTCTTTAGAATCCAATTGTGGTGTGGAGCCTGACTTTTTTTTTTTACTTATATCAGTGCCTTGCTGCCTACACCTGTATTTCATTTTGTAGTTTAACCTTGCAGTGCGAATACTATTCTGTTGCTGTTTTAGAACCCCATTCTGTTTTGGAAGGGTGGTGACATGTTTTTCTGATATTTCTGTTTGTGACATTTTTTGTTCTTTTTTCTATTGACAACTCTTTCCAATTCTGTCTTTCCTTTAGAAATGGCCCATCTGGACTAAGTTCCTATCAGGATCTGTTTCTCTGGCTAGGAAGTTAGTTCCTCAGGCATGTAATAGAAACCTTCTATTTCTGTTGAATGGTAATCCTAAGGGAAAAACAGGGAACCGACCTTTCAGTTAAGTGCGCAAAGGCGATTCTATGTTTTATTTCACAGAATGGAAATTTTAAAGAAAACACACTTTTAGTACTAAACCCAAAAAGTTTAAATATTTAACATTTCATAAAGTTAGTATGACAGAAAGTAAAGTGATTCCATTTTGTGAGCAAGTAGCTTAGAAAAGTCATTAAGTAATATATTTGTAAAATCAACTCTTTTTCTACTGCTACTGAAATAAAATCAAGGACTGGCACACAAGATACTTATTGTGAAGTTCAAGAATAAGATTATAAGAGTAGTATTCTGTGATTTACAAGGAACTTGCCTTGTCCTTTGGTTACTGAAGAATCTCCAAACCAACAATGAGGACATTACAAGGTTCACAAGGACAGTGAGAACTATTCTATCTTCTCAGTTTTGTTAGAAGATGAAATTTGTAACAAACTTGCAAAACAGATTGGAATCCATCTGGTGGAGCCAAATTAATCCTCCTTTAATGACTGTTTATATTGTGTATCCAAAATCAAATTCAGTATTAAGAGTTAATCAATTACAATTTATAGTCATTTTGGCTCACCAAAACAAGAAGGAATTGAAAACTGGGTAGATTTTATTTTATAGTAGAAACACATTTAAAAAAAAAATCTTTGCTTCTTAATTGGACCATATGTAAATAATTCAAATTATGTCTGGAAATTTTTATTGTTTAATTTTTGTAAAGGGCAAAGTGATGTGAAAATGGCTTGCTATTGAAATTTTTTTTGAGCATTACTTCCTGCCAAAAAAATTCCTAAACAAAAATTTTAGGGGTAAATAAAAATATTAAACCATGAATGAAAGTATTTTCCTTCTCTCTAATCCAGTATAAAATTTTTTAGCACCCTGTTTGATGTTTCTTGATTATATTTGATGTTTTTTTTTTCTCATAATAGTTACTACAGAAGAAAAATGGTGTGTGGTGGTAGGAACCTGGCACATGGGTTCAAACCCAATTTCTTTCTTTTCCATACCTCCCAACAAGTAACATGAATGGCTCTATAAGCATGTGTTATTGTGAGATGGGAACACATAATCCTATATCTCCTACTTCAGAGGGCTAGTGTTCATGAAGACTAGTGAATGTCAGTAGGTTGATCTATGTTGATTGTTAACTGCTACTGCTGCCACCTCCAGAGGTATATCCCTTTGCATTGCTCTTCTCTTAGACTCACCTGAGCTGTTTGTTTTTCTAAGTATCTGTACGTATTATTACCTTTGTCTCCCTAACTGGGATAACTCATGCTTGATCTTCAGAGCTCAGACTTTGACTTCCATGGAAATCCTATATTGCCATTCCTTCTGCTTTGAGGTTTATATGCTGAGTCAGACTCTATTATAACATTTAACATATTATCTTTTTCATTTACTTTTCCCTTCTTTCACATGCAAACATAGTTGAGGATGAAATCTCTTTGTAGATCTGTCCCCTGGTAATGCCTGGCTCGTAGGATGTGCTCAGGAAACCTCTGTCTCCACTGATTGGGTAAACATGAGTGAGAATGTACCAACAGGAACAGTATGATGCATATCACATTTTCCAAAATATGTATCTTAAAAGCTTCTGTATTTATGGGTAGGGAAGTGTCTCCATGGAACACTGATGTCTTCTAGATGTTCTTAAGTTTGTCTGGAACAGTAAGCATGAGGGAATGCAGGGAGTTGGGGCAACATCTCCCTTAAAGAGCTATGTCTTTGACTAGTTGAACTCTAATTGCAGTAGACATGCACACACAACCTAAAATTCTCCAAAGGTTTCAGATCATAGAACTTTCCTTTACTAATTTATTCAGAAACCCAAATGTACTGACCCAAGGAACACAGAATTTCAATGGATATATAGGTATGATAATCTGTTTTTAGTATTTTTTTTTTCAGAACACCTAAATCACATGTTAAAATTACTGATTCTTGAGGTCTCTACTTGGACATACTCAGACAGCCTGAGTGGAAGACTTATAGTCAGCATTGTACAGAGGTCCACCATGATTCTTTTGGTTCTGGTTTTTATTGATTGCTAGTAGAGCACTTTCAAAAATAGAAATATTTAAATACATCCATGGTTTCCAAGGTGTGTTAGTTAACTTCCTGTTGCTATAACTAAATTCTGAGAACCTGAACTTATAAAGAGAAATAATTTATTAGGGCTCACATTTGCTAACTTGCTAGTCATGATCAGGGGGTGGGGGGCACTGCTTTGGATCTGTTATGATGTAGCCCATCATGGTGGGACCATGTGGCACAATAAAACTACTTACAGCATGAACTGGGAGGACATGAGAAGAAGAGTTTGGGTGCCAGAATCCCTTCCAAGTGTACACTTTTATTGATGAAGGACTTTCTACTAGTTGCCAAATCCTAACACTTCCAACATTTCCCAGTGGCACCACCCTGATCACCAAGACCCTACCTGTATACCATTTGGGACCACTTGCTCAAACTATAGTACAAGTTCACTTCAGTAAAGTCATAAATCATCACATATATGTAGAACTATCACTGTTACTAGGATCTGTATCACACACACATGCACACGTATACACATGTGGAATATTCTTGTCAAGAAAACATACTTAAAAGTTTAAAAGGCCAAGATATTTTATTTTGTTGAAAGAATAATTTGGGGGCAAGTTGTTGAACTTTCTGAACCTCATCATAGCATCCATGGGACAGAAATAGTGGCATCTGCCTGTTTTGAGGGAATCAAATGAAACAGATAGAAACGCAAGCATGCATTATAAAGTACTCTGAAAAATAAAGCATTATGATGTCCATATAGAAATTTGATGATACGGTAGTCTACTTACACATACTAACATTTTTCTAATTAACCTACTTTGGTTTATTACTCTATAAGGTTGAAGAGTAAATTTTGATAAATAAGACATTAGAACAAACAGTAATTTCAGATTTATTAAAAATAAACGTGAACATGTTTGTTTGAAGTAAGTAGAACTTTTGGGATTATACTGAATTTTATAAAACATTCACTTTGACGGTAACAAAAGCTAAGTACATATTAGGAATCATTATCATAAACTATTTTAAATGATCTCACATTTTAAGCCAATGCTCTGGAAAATGAATAGGAGATTCACTTGTGAAATTGACCCTTTTCCTAATGCCATTTGGAGTAGGATTAGTGAATCATCTCATGTCTAAGAATTTTATCTCAATTTACACAGCACATTAAATGAGTGAAATTCGCAAACTCTAATATCAAATTTAACTTTAGCTGTTTTATATTTTTAGCACCCTTTCCCCTTATAAATACAGTATAGACTTATTTTCAAAAAGAGGATGCTAAATTGTTAAATTCATCCTATGAAAGGTAAACTGAGAAAAGCTAGTAGGCAAGTTAAGTTTGAGAATAGGGAAAGTCAAACTTACATCCATGTACTGTGGTTAAGAACAAAGTTATTGAGATAAATTATTTGCAGTGAGGACCGTCCTTTTAATTGGCTTCACTCGCCAAGCTTCTCTCATTTTTCATTTTCATGAGCTTCTTAATACATTCTTTTCATTATATAAAGCATGCCATATTTGGCCTTTTCATGAAAAATGTATTTGATGCTCTTCTTTGACAGCCATTCATGTGAAAAGAACAGGTCTCACTTCTGTCCATCACCTACATGTGCATACTCATAGAAATCATGCCTTTTTCCCTAGTAAAATACATTTTATGCTTTCTTAATCTCAGATACCCAAAATATTTGGATAAAGAATTACCTTTTTCTCTCTGCATCAAGTGCCCTAAGTGTTGACTATAACTCAATCTAAACTATATAACTTCCATATCTCCATAGGAGAAAAGGGATGTATGAAGTAAAATCCCTGAACGAGGGAAGGCATTCACCCTAAGTTAATCTGAGAGATGTTCTGTACCTCTGTATCTCTTTTCCTAGTTATATGTCTAAATATTGCTGTTTTTAAAGTAAAATTTATTTTTTAACATCTTTTTTTTCAAAGGAATAGGTTAGGTCAGTTGTTACCTTGAAGCTTTATAAACGAAGTATGTGTGTATTTCTCTGTGCATGCATTTATTTTTTATTTTGATAATGGAGTTTTAGTATCTAGTTTGTGATCTTATTGATCTGAATTTAAATATTTCCAGGAGGAAAAAAAAATTAATCATGTATGACTTTGTTCTTCTGAATGTGATAATTTACTTCTCGAAAACTGGAACGAGTTGCAGATTTTTATACTAGTTTTTCCATATTAAAGGATAGAAGCAATTTACTCTGCACTGCTAGGTAATTTAGGACATGTATGAGATATAAAATTATAAAATTATTGAATTCAGAAATCAGTCAGTTGTTTATATAATACTCAGTGAATTTTCCTACTTCTGGCTTCTTCTAACAGAATTCCAAAATACCAATGCTCTTTCATCTTTAGAGAAAATCATGATCAGTTATTATTTTAAATATAATATGATCCTGTTTGGATTTTTTTTATGGAAAGAAGAAAAACAGTTTCTTAAGGTAGAAAGTGAGTCATGTCAGATCCTTCACAATGGTGGTGGTGGCCTATGGGCATGGCTGATGGGCATGGTGATGTGTGTTCTGACATTATCCTGTGTTGTATGGCCTTGATTATTGATGAGTAAATACAATGACAGAGACAAAACAATAAAAATGAAAGTCACCGTATTGAACAGAAACCAAAAGATAAATTGGTTTATCATCATTTTGTTGGGTTGTGTTGTTGTTTTGAGTTTCTTTTTTTAAGGAAGTTACAACAAGGAGCAGATAAGGACAGACAAATTGGCAGCAGATTGTGGTTTATGATGATTGTCCCAAAGAGATTTGGTTTTCTTGGTGACATTGAAGTAAACTGCAGCACTCAAGATGTATACTAAGAAGGCTAGATAATGAGATGCATGGAAAAAGGCATTGGCATTGCTTTATAGCATTGCCAACTATACCAGGGAATGGAAATAGAGAGAGGTCTAGGTCAAGTTTTGTTGGTTAACTGTAAAATACATTATGAATGACAGAATTTCCACTTCTCTTAGAGGAGTAAGAACATATGAAAGTGTCTCAAACAATTGCTGGCCATTGTTTCCACTGCTCTTCTTAACTTGTGATACCGTTGTTTTATTCCAAATTTCCGATTTCTTGTTATGTAACATTCCTTTTGTTTGCAGTTTACTGGGGCTGTAAATATGTTTTTGAGATGAGAAAAATGAAAAGAAGTGTGTTTCCTTCCTCATCCAGAATCAGATTACCCAGGTGTGTAAAATTCTTTTCTAGAAGATCTCCTAAGCTACTGAGGAAGCTTCGCCAAAGGTTCATTTGAGCACTTGAATGTATTGTTTCCCCCCAAAACTGTCACAGAGAGCACATGTTTGCATGCATGCATGCATAAATGCACACACAGGCAGATTACAGATTACAGTCATTTCTACAAGCACTATCACTGTTTAGAGAGCACTTAGCTGCTCCTGCCTCTGAGTTGCTTAGTAAACTCTGTTATAGTGGCATATGAAAGTCACATATCATGTGACCACCACTGCTTATCCTCTTAATTCTATACCACTTAGACATGTTGGAAGCAAAATAAAATGATGTTTGTTGGTCACATTAGAATTGGGGTGAAGCAAGAATGAACTTGCCCCACAAAGGTATTTTAATTCTAAAGTTAAAAGGGACTAGTGACCTCTACCTGTGAGGTGTATGTGTGTGTGTGTGTGTTTGTGTGTGTATGTGAGAAAGAGAGAGAGAGAGAATAAAGTGCCCTGATATCTTCAATTTCTCCTTTCTCTTCTGTAGTCTCCCTCTCCCAGGTGCCACTTTGAGGGGAGATTCACTCCTAAAAGAGTGTGTCATTTTAAGTTGACTTTCTCAGAGCCGAGCTAAGAGCCACTGCCAAGGCCAGTGGGCGTAAATTCAGTCTGCATGGCAGGAGATGAAGGGCTGTGGGATTTATGACTTATTTGAGTTCTCATACATCACCCTCTGTGTCGCTCGCTTATGATGGCCCTGCCAAAAGATAAAGAAGTGTAGGACGCTTGGTACGGGCTATGGTGACAGGCCAGGGACAAATGTCTCTGTTGGGTAAATTGATTTGAATGGCTCTAGTGAAATATCAGATTAGGTTTAAAATATGATTGGGTTTAATGATCCTGCTGACTACATAGACTGTGGGGATTACAAATTCTGGACAAGCTAATTAAGGCGATCTACAAAGGGTGTGTGTGTGTAGATATTTGTAAATCCATATAATTACTTGTTCTTATATGTAATGTATTGAATTGTCATTGAATACCAGAAATATTGCTTGCAATCTCTAGGGTATTTATCTGGGGAAAAAAAGTGTTGAGGATATTGTTTTTTCCTCTATTCCCATGAGTCAACAAACAAAGATGCAAAGTATAAAATGATGTAATGAAAAGACAGAACAGAGAAAGAGTTTGTACTACCCTGATAAAGTTTAATAATCATACTTTGAATAATAGTAAGGAAAATAGTTTTACTTTGTGTGAAAGTGGGGATCAAAGATTAAATGGGATAATTTTTCAATTATGGAAAAGATTTTTGTTATTTTTGGATGTGGCTGTTAAACTAAAAATAGTAGAGTTCCAATTTCTTCATAGGACCAAAATATCTACTAGTTTGCTTTTCGCATTTAAAGTTGCCTCTTAATTTCTGAGTTTACATCTCACAGTAACTATGCTTTCTTGCTGTTCCTACCTCTGACTAATTTCTCTTGATTATTCATGCTTTCATTTCTTTTTGGGTGAGAATGAATGACTTTATCTTCCAGTAGTGTTACAAAATAGCAGTTACTTGTTTGAATTTTACAGTTTTCCTATGTAACAAGGAGAACTATTCATGTCAAAATCCATTCCAAGGAGAGTTCTCCGTTGATATAAACTAGTCAGTAGAACTAGAGGTATGCAGAATTCCTGGTTCCTAATCTTTTTCTATGTGGTTTTCTCTTGAACTTGGAGGAAGTTATCCATTTTCATTTGACATAAAATGTTGATTTATTTATTTCAATAAGTGACTGAGTGATCTAGAGTTCCCACTTTAATGAGGGTGAGAAGGATAGAAAATTGGGTTTATAAAATAACAATAGTTGTTGTTGGATGTGTTTTACTTTTAGAAATCAAAATCAGAAACCAAAGCAAAGAAAAAAAGCAGAACTACAAGCATCAGTATTTGGGAGTGTTGTCCATTTGTCCATGTGCTACAGAGTAATATTGCCATGATCCGACCACATTATTTGGTGAGGCACCTGCATAATCACTAAACTTGAAATTGTCTTCATGGAACATGGAGGTGTCCCTGTCTTAGATTTGATCTTTAGGGTAAAATATACCTTGTACTCATCCACTTTTCATCTAAAGATAATGTGGTCACTTACTGAAAAAATCCATTTGCTCAGGTCTCATTTTAGGTAATTTCCCTTTTCTGATATTAATGGACTCCATCACTGTTTTATCGGCCTCCTAGTTCCACCAGTTTCCAGCATGGGACTCATAAAACAGTTTCTCCTCAGTGCTTGTACTGATTCTTTTGTTATCTCTATCTTTCATTATATGTCAGTATCAAGAATCAAAGAGAATAAGAAAGATGCCCAAGGTCATATGGATTGTGAAGAACAAAGGAACTTTTGTCCCCACTGGTCTTTCGTACAAAATGCATGCCCCAGCCACACCGTTTTCCCTGTTCCTATGTCTAAGCAGTGCATATTTTTCTGCCCACTTCCTTGTATAAGGTTGAGTCATACCACTTTCACTCGGCCTCCACCAATCCCTCTGACCTTCTGCCTAGTTTAGGATACATGCAAGTTGACTTCAGATGAACTTTTCTAAATGCTGTTCATGGCATCTTTATTCATAGTTATACTTCATCTTATTACTCTGATTTTCTTTGCTGTAATAACCTTATTTTATAAGTTATTTTGATTATTAGTTTACTTTTTAAATATCTATACCTCTTCATCTCCCTAACCCCATAGTCAAAATGTAATCTTCCAGAGAGCAGAAATCCTGGCTCAGTTATTCTTGCCCATGACCAATAGTATACTGCATGAACATAATAAACTCTGATAATTATTTCATTAATAAATGAATATCTGAGTTAAAAATGTTCCTGGAGAAACAGAATAGAGAACATATAATTCTAATGCTAGGAAATATTAGCTAAATGCTCTAACAAATATTTTAGCAAAATATTATGGCAACACAGAAATTGATGCATGAAAAAGAATGAAAAAAACACTGAAGTATATTAGGATGTTACAGAAGAAGGGCACAGAGAAGGAAAGACTGGAGGTTGATAGAATTTCATATAGTGAAAGTGGGAGAACCATTCTTAGAGCTAGAACAGCATGAACAAGTGTACGAAGTTAGCCATGTGTTGGCTAACAATGATGTCACAGTAAAAAGACCGCAGTTCAAGTCTTGACTTCTCAGTAGTTTTCGATTTTGGACCATGTTTTTAATAAACATTTTTTGAGAGGCTTGTAAATTACAGGCACATGAGGGCCAGTATTTTTCCCTGACTCTGTTTCCTGGTTGCTAACAGAAATTATTTGGAGGGGGGTATCGGGAATGATAACTGAAAATATTAACTCAGTCCAAAGATTTTTTATGAAATAATGCATGTCAGAGAGTCTGGACTTTAGCAGATACTTTCATTCAGAGTGATTATATCTAAGTTGGAGTAACCTGCTAAATTTGCAAATGGGTTAAAGTCAAGGAGCAACTCCATTATAATAGCATAAGTAAAGTGGATAATCACATTTGGAAAAGGTAGACAACATTATGAGTAAATATAGTATATTCATAAAGTGCTGGTCCTCAGCTGAAAGGAGATAAATTCTAATTTTAACATAGCCTTAGGTTCTGAAATACACTAAAAAATTCAATTTGTCTTGTCACAGGAACTTTACCTTTAAAACTATTATTATAATAAAGATACTGGAATGTGAACTTAACCTCTTTTTGAGGTTTCAACCAGGAAAATGAAGATTACTTCTCTCTAGAACATTAAGCTTGAGCAGAAAGTTGCCATATGAAGTATTATAGTAGAAGTAATGGGGACAGAAAAGCAGGGCATTTAATCATTTTCACAATGCAAAGGTGCTACCACAAGTCATAATTCTATTACAAAAATCTATATAAATTAAAATTGAATAATGATTCTGGGGCTGGTCAGTCCTCCTAATGCTCTAGGCCTTGTCATTGTGAATTGTGGTATCACTTACCAAGGGATACTTAAAGAGAAAAATGAGAGAGGAGGCAACGTTTGAATAGTGAGCAACGAGAAAATGGTACAGAAATTCTGGGAGAGGAAGCAAAGGGGAGTGAACATGGGGGAAAACAAAATAGAGAAACACGTCAGCAGAACTAGAGGAAATCAAACAGGGTTGGAGGCAATTGGCAAGCAAGGTTTCTCGTTTATCTAACAAAACCTTCCTCTGTGGTTGCCTCATTGAAAGGAAAACAATTGTGCTGGGGACCTGAATATCCCATTGGCTCTCAAAGGATACCTGAAAAATCCTAAAAGTTGGGTGCTGGTCTCTCTGTACTATGCAGCAGATAACACTGGAGCATGTGCCAGATTCTGGAGATTATCTTGCAAAGGTAAAAAACAAAACAAAACAAAATAAAACACTGGAAATCAAGGCTCTTTTATCACTCCCAGTAACACTTCCTGGCTAAAAATTTAACTTGTACTTTTCCTAGTATCTTGATTTTTAGAGATGAATAAGCTGAGGTTAAGACTACCTAGGCCTCTGACCCAGGTCCCCCTGGCTTATGAGTGATGAACTGGGTTTGAATCTTGTTCTGATTTCTTAGCTCACACCCTAACACACTCCTCGGCCTGGGAGAGCCATTCTCTAATGCATTTTTCTTTCAAAACAATTAGTGCACATATGTAATAAGTGGGTTGGAAGTTATCTATTATTAAGGAACAACTTTAAAATACAGGATTAGATTCTGAGAAAGATTCCTTTTCATTCTTTCTTACTCTTAATGTTGGCTTGAAAATAAGAATAGGGAAGGGATGGTAAGTGTGCTGTTGTGCTGGTATAGCTGAAATTGGTCACTTTAACAGTTCGTTTCTGCCATCTGGGTTATTGCAAATTCTCCTAAATTACTATGGTCTATCCTGCTGCCTTGGAAAGGGAGCAGCTAGTGCAGGGGAAGTATTCAAAATGCAGCAAAGGGATTTTTGGAGTAAGATTTTACTTAATTATCACTGCAGTACAATGACTGGCCAAAGTCAGAAATCTTTTATTTCCACCCAGTGAGCAGCCCAATAAGGCTTCAGAACACACAGTGCAAATACATGCCATTTCATTTTTTTTGTGCCTCTTAAAAATTAATCAAGAATTCATTTTTAAAAAGAATAATCCTATGTTAAATCAAGCAACCAGACTATGAAATAGAAATTAAAGAAAATGAAATGGTGGGAATTATCATGCAAATACTAAACGCTGTCAAAAAAAATCCTACCAAGTGAATTGGTTAATAAGCACCTACAATTTATTGTCTGCAGGTTTCTTTTTACAGGACCCATTAGGGTTCATTAGTTTGCTTCCATCAACATCACCTGCATCTAATTCTTGGCAAAAATCTGTCTTAGATACAGAGTAGCCAGGAGATTTGAGAGCAAAACAAGCCTATGATATGAGGCATGAATCCAGAAGGGTATGAGAGGATGTGGAGTGGGATTGAGGTCAGTAGTAAGGTGAGTTTTTTAGAGTAAAGTCAGTTGACACTGTGAGCCTCCATCACATTAGACCTGGTGACCATTCCTGCTAGAAAACAAACTGGAGGATTTGAAATTAAACACTCACCCAACTGCGCCAAATCTTTTATTTCTGAAGACTATTAAGTCAAAGAGATTTGGCAAAAGACTTCATGCAGTTCATTTGATGCCTATCATCTTGGAATGTGAGGTCTGGAAGAGCCCTCAGTCTCTCTTCTTTGGCTGGAGTGGGTTCATTTCAGGAGAGGAACTGCAGGCTGTTTTCCCACAGGGGCCACTGCAGGGAAGATAGGTGTTTGTGGATGAATACTGGCTGCCTTGTGAGATTCTACTGAAAGTCTTCACTCATATGGCCTTCTTGGTCTCAGAGGAAAAGGTGTATGTTAAAAAAGATATTGAGAATCCCTGAGGAAAAAAATTAAAGGTACCAGGTGCTGGGCTTTCTTGAGGGCAGCCTGGCTACCTGATAGTGGGATTTCTCCATCTCAGCATCACTGGCATTTGGATTGGATGTTTCTTTGCTGTGGGAGGCTGTCCCGTGCATTGTAGATTAATTAGTAGCTGTACTCTACACACTAGATGCCAACTGTGACAACCAAAAATGTCTCCAGTCACTATCATATGTCCCCTCATTGGGCAAAACCATACAAGCTGAAAACCATTGACATATGTTTTGTACTCTTTGAAATAACACCACTGATTTTTTTCCCCTCCTAATGATCCTCAGCAAGGTGAAATCTTTTGAAAACAGACTTCCAACATAAATCTCTGATTGGTTTTAAGGAACCAAATCACATTTTAATCTTTTCATGGTTTGTGGTCCCCACATGTGAAATAGGAGGTTGAGGAAGGGAGTAGTTACACACACTTATTTTTTGAGCTGAAGTCCCCTGGATTTGCTGTCAACTAGCTACGTAACCTTGGCCAAGTGAAAAGGACGGTACGATGCCAAGTTTCCTTTTCTTCACAAGCACGGTGAGGGGGGAAATGATGGCACCTCATTTGTACTGTTGTGGCAATGATTAAATTAGAGTAGTAGACATTCAAAACACAATAACTGACACATGTGGAGTGCTACAGAAATGTCTGCTACAATTATTGATTATAACATTTTTGAAAATCAATTCATTGTTAAGTCAGAGCTTAATTTTTCTTTACCAAATATTTTTCACATTTTACTTCCAGTTATATTCTATCCACTCACAAGTTCTCTGTGTGTCTCTCTTTCTCCTTTCTGTCTCTTTTCTCTTCTCTCTTCTCTGTCTGTCTGTCTGTCTGTCTGTCTGTCTGTCTCAGTCCATAAGGACTGACAAGCTCTCTGGCTCTGTACAGTATCTTTGAATAAATCCAGGCCATTTTTATCAACCCTCCAGTTTTTCCTGCTTCTTCTATGGCTGTTCCTAGCTTTTCTTCCAGTTCTTTTCTTCCAGATCCACCAACAGATGAACTGCAAATCATTTCCTTGATTTGCAGCCTGGACACCCAAATGAGGAAACTCTATAATAGTTTTCGATTTTATGCTTCATTGCTTAGGCCACATCATAAACATCATGGCATCTTTAAAAAGAAAACACACAAAAAAATGACAACTCTTTTGGCCTAAGCTTCCTCAAATCTGTTTCTGTAAGGGCTCAGAAAAATACAAGATGAGAAATTTCTCTCTCTCTTTTTAATTCTGTGGAAGCAAAGTGACCTTGAGGGAGCACCAGCTTGGTGTTTGTTTCTCTTGGTGTTGCCCAGAGCCCACCTCCTTCACCTCCTCCTGTTCTCCATTCAGCTCTTGAACAACCTGCAATCACTCTGCCTCTTGCTCCAAATTTATGACCAGGAACAGGCCATAAAGAGAGAGGGCCAATCCTAATCCCAGGCACTGCACCTTCCTGTTTGCCAGAGGAACGACAGCTTGATGGGGCTGTAAAGAATAAGCCAGCGTCCTCACAAGCACCATGAATCAAACCCTACGATAATGACTAGGAGGGCTGTGGCAGTAGCTGCAGGTGACTCAGAGCCCGGGGCAGGGGCTTCCTCTAAACGACCCAGGATGGAGGGGGCCCATGCATGTCCTCTTTGTGGTCTGGCCTGACACTCTGGGGTCATCTCACAACTGAAAAGAGCTTTCTAGCTCACAGATCCATAGGGAGAAGGTTTGTTTTTCAATCTCTGTCGAATGGCTGCTCCAGTTTATGGATGCTCCAAGTCATAAAGATGCCCTTTAAATGGTCCTCCTAGAAGAATGTATGGACTGAAACTGTACCTTTTTCACCTTTTACACCTGCAATAACCATTTAGTGTATATTTTATTAATAATCTCTTCTCAAAGCTAGTAATGTGTCAAATTACTGAGTGATCTTGCTCAGTTTCTGATCCACTTGGCCTTGGGAGGGACCCAAGAGTTTGAATGTATGTGTGTATTCATTTATTTATTATATTTGTGCTGCTGAGGATGGAACTCAGGGCCTCGCACATGCTAAGCACATGTCCCTCCACTAAGCTATAGACATAAGTTTCCATTTATTTTATTTTATTTGTTTCAAACTCCCTGGTAATATTGATGGTCTTCATCTTTTACCCATTGTGATGCTGTTCTCCTTAATGTTGTGGAGCTTTCTTCTTCCCCGTGTTTCCTTTCTCCACCTATGCATTGTTTCCCAGGACATGGTATTTGTCAGTGTTTACACAGAAGAGCAGTAATCTCACAAATTGGTTTTGGGCAAAACTACTTTCTCGTAAGCCATGAAATATAAGAAACTTTGAAAACTAGAGGGAGGTAGCTAACACCAGGTTTAGGCCCCATCCCAGAGTATGAACGCTTTTCCAATAGTATATTTACGTTAGTCTCACTATGATTTAGTTTTCTGGCTTTTGAAGATGAACTGAGTTACTGCATATAAACCTTAGAATTCTTGGCAATTCATAAATGCCTATAAGGTCATGAATTTTATTTTATCCACTTCCATCTAGAGAATAGAAAGCAAAACAATCGAGTTTCCATCCTAAAACAAAACAAAATGGGAACCAAGAACACACTATTATAACCACCATCATCCATTTTCAGTTCTATGAAGCTGTTCTCCTAGATTACTTTAAAGTTGTTCAGATATGGCAAGAGTTAAGTATTTTAAGTTATAGGCATGACAAAAATTAACTTGAGATGGATCATAAACCTAAATGTAACAGCAAAAATAATAAAGCTTTTAAAACATATAAACATACCTTTGCAACCTTCGGGTAAACACTACCTTTTTTTTTTTTTTTTTAAGAAAGAACACAGAATCACTAAGCATAAATGAAAAATAAAAGTAGTTTAGGTTTGCTCAAAACTAATTAATTATTTTCTGCTCATCAAAAGGTATATTTGCAAAAGCTAAAAGTTAAGCCCCAGAATATTAGAAAATATTTTCAAGACATATCCAAAAGTGGACCTCTATGTAGAATACATAAACATAATATAAGCACAAATAATAACAAAAGCAGACTTAAACACTTTATAAAAGAAAGCATACTAATGATCAATAAAATCATAAAAAGATGCTTCAGATCTTTAGTTGTCAAGTGGAATATATATATATATATATATATATATATATCACCATGAGATATCATTTTAAACCCTCTAAAATGTCTAAAAAATTAGAAATACTGACAGCAATAAAAATCATTGAACTTTAAAACTACTTTGCACTTGAGAGCATAAAATGGTACAACTACTTTGGAAAACTGTTTTGTAACTTTTGAAATAAAGCAGCATACCTCTGAACTAAAGCCCAGCAAGTTTGCTTTTGGGCCTTTACTCAAGGGAAAAAAAATGAATATAATGGTCTACCAGAAGACTACAGTGGCCTCAAATTGAACAGAAGACAGGTGCATATGAACAAAAGAATGTATAAGCAAAATATGTTATATTCATACAGGGGTATACCAATACTCAATAAAAATAATTAACTGGATAAATTATATATATATATATATATATATATATATATATATATATTAAAAAGCAAATTTATTGAGGAGAGACAAAAATATTCATACCATATAATTTCATTTATATAAATTTCAGAAATAGGCAAAACTAACCTGTGTTAGGAATCAGAATGTGAATTGTCCACAAAGTTTGGATACTGGACAGAAAGAGGCTTAGTGACCTTTCTGGGATTGTAGAAATACTCTATACTATGTTAGAAGTGCTGGTTTCAGGGATATAACAATAAAACTCATTCAGTTGAATACTTAAAATCATGCTTCACTTTGTATAAATTGTAGTGCAATTTAAAGTTCTTTGAGTGACTTTGATTCTAGGCAAGTTTCTATGCATTGAAAGGGTTTGTTGCTCCTTTTCCTCTATCAGAATTTCTGTCTGCAGTTGACCATCATCTAGGAAAAGAGCAATAGAAACACTAGAACAGTAAACAAAAGCCTTTTAGTTAATTATGTGCATCTATCAAAAGCCTAGTCTATCCGCAGTGGGTAAATATTTCATTATGAAGGCTCTTGGGGCAAATCTCTTACATATGTCCTTTCTGTATAGGCATCTACTCTTTGGCCTTCCTGTCCCTGTGTTGTCCTGAGTTATTTGTTACAAAATGAAATTGATGGTCCTTTGCACCTCAGCTGAACTCTCCATTCAGGGTTTTCCAAGAACATTATAAACTCTAATTCATTAGCATCATTGTAAATGGTAATGTCCTGTGGAAATGCGAGGTGATGGCACCAATTAAAATAATCTTCTTGTAGTCACACATCAAATCAATGTCAATGCAAACACATGAACAATGAACTGATGCATCCTCATTCCTTTACCAGATTAGCAGCAGCACAGTTTGAAGCTAAATTGAAACTTCTGTCCACACTTACAGAATGTGCCATGGTGCACTTCACATGTGGATCTGTGGACAGAAAGAAACAGAAGGAATGACATATACTACATGCAGATTCTGTGGCAGTACACAGCATGTACCTTGAAACAACTGCAAGGGTATCAAGAAATAAATAGTATGCATTCATTCATAGCATTTCAGGGCCACATTTTATCAATGATTTATGTTCCCTCCCAGATCTCCCGAGTCCTAGTCCTCAGTCACTGGCATTGTAGTCTTTCCGTGTTGTAAATCCACATATTTCCCTCTTCATTGGGTTTTCTGAAGTTTATAAAACAGAAGATGTATCTGGGTATCTGGTTTTAGATATATACTGTTATAAAAATTCACTTACATATCTAATAATAGCTGACAATGACAGGCTGAAGACCTTGCCTAGCATTCTTTTGAATGTTTTACATGTGGTAATTTGTTTAATCTTCTCAACATTCTGTAAGTAAATAATATGGGTGTTCCCACTTTATCACTGTGGATGTGGGAACAGTGAGACTAAAATACCTGCCTCAAACCATGCAGCTGGCAAGAAACAGGGTGGGAATGAGACTGTGGGATGCTGGTTTCCACAGCTGTTACATGGACCTGCTTCTTCTCTGTAGGAGAAGAAGACAGAGATTTCTTTCCTTTGAAAAAAACACAAAAAATATGAATAGTAAGAATGTTTGAGCAATTAATCTCTGCATAATAAAAGTTCTTATGAAATGAGCAGTTGTCATTTTGGAAAATGCTTTGTTTCATTTGAATTTTCAAAATGCAGGGCAAAAGTATTATTCTTATCTATTACACTTTAAATGAAACTGAGGCCAGCAGTTTAAAGTTTTAAAGGAACGTGTCCATAGCCACACAGTTTTAAAGAGTGTGACCCAGGACATACTGGCCCTGGGGACTACTACAATATTGCAATAAAATAGCATTTATTCAGTTCAGCTTTAATCAATGCTAAGCAGTCTGCACTAAATAAAACTTCATGGGAGAAACATTTATGCTTAGCTACTTCTGAGCTACATCTTTTTAGTTTGATGTAGAGTGTCTTCATTTTTATGGAGCTGGCATCAAACTGATTTTAGAGAAAAAATGGCTTCTCTCCAAGGTCTCTCTGGTCGGTGTGACCTGACGTGTTCTTGTTTTAAACTAGTATTTCTCAAGAAAGGGCAGAGTTAGGAGATGTGGCAGCACCCTCCTGGGGAGGTAACAACATATGGAAGAGGGGAGGGAGATGCCTGCTCTGGATATCAGGCGGAGCAAAAGGACTGATGGGAAATTGGACCTAAAATTTACTTTTCCACTTCCTCTCACTGCCATGGGCAATTTTACATCAGGTAAACCCAGTCAGCATTCATTGGTTTCTTGTAGTTGGAGGGAGGAAAATTAACTTTCTGAGATTGATTTTGTTTTGAGTTGTGCTTAGTCATAATTTCTTATTAAATTTTTAATGCCTCATAAAAGCATGAGTGTTTTTTTAAACATGTGAAGAAATCTGCTTTATGGAGATAGGCTTAACTAACACATACCCAACCTAGTGGTAATGGTATGAAACACTGAAAAACTTGGAAGGCTTTTATCGAAAACCAATATTATATATCTGTTGAAATTTCAGATTCATGGAGAGCATGTCTAAGGAATTCAGGTCCTTAGTAGGGACAGGAAATTATTTCTAGGGGAAAAAAATGTTAGGTAAACCTCAGGTTAGGAAATTTATAGTTCACATTGTTATAAGACATTGAGACTAATCTATCAGCGTGCCATCTTTCCAGAATATCTGAGACTTGTGAATCTCATTTGCAGCTTTATAACCCTATCATAATTATCCTAGATTTATTCTTGGCTTGTAAAGACGGTGGGTTGTCTCCCACACAGGCCCTCATCCTGATGGATGGATTGTGACAAAAGGCTCTGTGTCCCCAGTTTTAGAGATGAGCTATGTCTCCTGCCAGGAACTTTCTCATTGCCAGGGACATAGGGCATTCCTAGTTTTAAAATGCAAGAGAAGAATTCTGTTTTCCCTTCATTTCATTGCGCAGACCTTCATCTTGTGAGTAATCATTCCAAATGAATGCTGACCCCTAATCCAGGTGCAGCAACTGTCAGAAAAGAAGGAACTAGAACCTAACTTGCCTATTAGGGGTTAGAGGCTGCTGGTTAAGGCCCCACTTCTTTGATATTTTGTGGGTTTTCACACTTGTGTTGTCTCAACTCTTGTGTCATTTCTGTCGTACACATGAATAAGTGTTCCTAACAGGGACAGCCAGTAGTCAGAGGGGCATTTAGTACCAGGTGGTGAATGAACATAGGGAAGGTATAATGAATCTGTCTCTTGCAGAAAGTGCTGTAATTGGCCAGGGATTTAGCTCAGTGGCACAGTGCCTGCCTGGCAAGCGTGAGGTCCTGAGTTAGATTCCTGGTACAAAAAAAAAAAAAGTTATGATTGTATTCTTTTTTTCATGTTTCAATCATTATTTAATTCATTCACTTATGTAACATTCATCTTTATGCTACCATTTGCCTGTTCCTTTGCTGGCCCTGGAGACCTATGAGTGAAGAATACAGACAAGCACACTTATGTAGCTGACACATCCAGTCAGGGATGAGAAGTCAAAGCCACTAAACTCACTGACAGTAACAGTGGGAATTTACCCAGCATTTAGTACACATTAGGGGCAATTTTAAGGCTTCCTGTGTGTTAACCCATTAACTTCTTTCAGCAAGTTTATAAGGCATATCTATTTGTATCTCCCCTTAGAGACAAGGAAACTGAGTATCAGTGATTTTGCATAACTTGCCTAGGGCCACCCAGACAGGAAGTGACAGAATTAGAATTTCAGCCAGAAGTCTTTGGCCCCAGAGTTTGTCACAATGTATGGAAAAGCAGAGATTATCTTGAGTGGTTAGGAAACAACTATCAAAGGAAAGTTGCTAGAGCTAAAACACAAAAGCTGAAAAAGTCTCCGGATAAAGTGAGCGTGTGTATGGGTTTTGCATAAGAGTGGTGTGTGTGTGTGTGTGTGTGTGTAGTATATGTTTTTATTTTAAGGGGAAAGCAGAAACTTAATGGTGTTTCTAGAACTTATGATAGAAAATAGCATTTATGATGGTCCTTGAGAAATAAAGTGAGAAGAAAACTACCTAGATAGAGTCTTGGGCTATTTAAACAATTAAAACAGCAGTCATGGTAGATGATGGGAGAGAAGCGAGGTGGTAATGGTGTGGGGGTAAAAGCCAATCATACAGGGTCTTATGTACCTAGTTGGGAATAGAAAATTGGTGAAAATTTTTAAGTGAGAGTTACGTAATTCAATTTTGATTTTAAAAGGTCACTCTTTTTTTTTCATTTTGAAGAGAATAAAATCAATTAAAATAAAACAGAATAGAGACAATCAAAACAAAACGATGAACATGGAACATGACTTCAAAACAAGATAAAAAGAAATCAATAATGGCTACCATAATGCCTCTTGTTATCGTCAAAATAACTGCCCATACCATCAGACATAATACAATCAAACAAAATAATGCAGAATAAAACCAATAAAAACAAAACAGTAAAAGCAATACAGGACTTCAAAGCAAGAAAATAGTAAAACAACAGTGGCTACCATGATGCCTCTTGTTATCTTCAAAGTAGTTCCCTATACCATCAGACATGATGCAATCAAACAAAATAAAATAGAATAAAATCAATCAAAAAATAATGAAAGCAATACAGGGCTTCAAAATAAGATAATAGGAAATCAATAATGGCTACTATGGTATATTTTGTTATCTTTGAAGTAGCCATCCATGCCATCAAATATAAAATTGGACAAACCTGCTCTTATAGTCACCAAGGCAAGAGAGAAGAGAGGTTGGCCTTGAATGAATAGCAAGGTTCTCTGCATGTTGTAAAATTCTAAGACTCTCTCCCCTCTTGTGTTTGAAGCTTTCTTTTCGTTCAAGAGGTTTATTACTTAAGACAAAAATTTTCACACAAATTCATACCATTTAGGGATTCACTCTTTGTGTAAGAAGTCCTTCTCTATCTGGAGGACCACTGGTCAAAGAATGCTATTGGAAATTCTGGGAATTGAAGTCCTTGACAGAGTATACCCCAATAGCAAAGATGGACCATGGATTCTGTATACATTGCATGGAACATTCATTCTGATGACTTGAATGTGGAGCCCATGTCACTAGCCACTATCTATTTGAACTTTGGGTACTCACAATCTTTCAATAGGTTTCATCTCCTTTTCCTTATTCATGGATACTTTACAGCAAGTTTGGGCTGCTACAAACATAGTAATGATGGTCCTTTTCTAAAAGAGTGTCCTGTGTGCTCAAGGCTATTGAAGTAGCGGAGAGAATATTGTACTTCCTGAATACAAACAGATGTGTGTTTGGTTACCTTTTGTGAACCACAGGATTCCCATAAGTAGATGCTGTCTGTTAAATACAGTGGTGGCTTTTTGGTGAGGCACAGAAGTTTCAGAATCAGCATTCCTATGTGGTCCCATTTGCATTTAGCTTATGGGATGCCACTACCGTCTGCCCTCCACTGACTTTCTCCAGGCTCCTTCTGTTTCTGCTCCTTCAGGACCCAGAGAGACAGCTTAGAATTATTTGCCTCTGTGCTTCCATTCCACCAAAATAGAACATTATGATCCTTTTGCCTTCTCTCTATTCATAACAAGAGTACCTTGTAATGAGATTTCAAGGCAGGATGATGGTCATCACGTTGTATTCCATTATAATAGTTGCTATCCATTGACCATCTACTGTTTGCCGGTACTGGGAAAGTTACCACATGCGTTATCTTGTTTAGGCTTCATGGAAGCTTTACAGGAGGGTATTATTATTTCTACTGTACAGATGAAGAAATGGAATTTAAAGCACTTTTGGCCTGGAAATAACTGGAGAAAGTGACAAAAAAAATGCCTCATTGTGCCATGCAGAGATCTAACCACCTTGAGAGGATATGTTAGGATCTATATAACATGTTTTAAGAGAAACACTGGCAAATGAAGAAAGGGCATAGAAAAGCATGTAAAGTGACTGAATTAAACCCATGCACATTTCTCACATGCCATAGACAGGCTTAAAAATCACACTGCTTGTTGGAGAGATAGAACAGTCCGTATATATGCATTAACGTTATTGCTGCAGTAGGAAAAAAGCAAAGTGTGTTGTGGAATATCCATAAAGACCATCATAGCTACCAAGGAAGTAATAAGTGGGTCCATGATAAATGAGTTTTAGGTAGCAAAAAGGGCCTGGGTTTGGGAGGATTCTAGGTGTGATGAACAACATTAAATAAGTTGGAAACAGAGCAGACAAATTTAGGAACTGGTAGATCATTTAAAGTGACTGCAGCATAGTGTGAAAGTTAGGGTATAGTAAGTCACAGGGCTGGAGAGGTGAGCCAAGAACTGATAATGAAGGGCCTTGGGACTTTAAAGAATTTGTGCCTTAATGGCAGTTGGAAATGAAAGTATTTAAAGCAGCAATGTGATACAAATTCATTCTTCTTGAATGTTGATGGGGGAGGCAGGGGAGGGTGGGAGGTTTCTCTCGGTGACAAATGATGGTGATCTTAATGTCATGCAGCAGGAATAAACATTAGGACTCACATATGAAATACTTTGGTCAGATAAATACCTAGAAGCAGGGTACATAGGGATTACTATCAAATAAAACAGTGTTTAAAGGAGTGTCATGTGGAAGACAGAGATAATTTATTCTGTGTATTTGTAGAAGACATAGTAAGGACTAGTGGGAGAAAGGCATGGGAAAATAGATATTAACTTTGATATAATAGGATTGTCCAAAAATTAAAATTATACCTTAACCATCTATCACTGCATGTATCCCCATATTTAATCTTAATTAAGACACATGTTAAAAGTGATTTGTATGCACTACAGATTGGGTAACAATATACAAGATACTTAACAACTAACCAAAATTTGGAAAGTATAATATACATACTAATATGAACAAAGAGCTATGGAAATTAATTATGCCCAGGGCTCAGGAAAGTCATTGACTGAGATGGTGGACACTGGGTGAGGAGTGGGTAGAGGGAAGCATTTCATGGTGCTTGGAGGACTTCTAGGCAGAGATGTCCAGGGAATATTTAGAACAATGAGTCTAGAGCTTAGAAAATAGACAGGACTGAAAAACTAGATTAAAGAGTTTTCAGTAAAATCAGGGGCCATCAAATCCAAAGTCTACAGTGGATAAATAAGTTATATAAATAAATGAAGCAGACAAAGCATAATATAACCAGGAATTGTAAGGTCTATAAAAACTGGAAAGCAAGTAGCTCCTCTAAATGATATTACTCATTCCAGGTTCAGTAGATTGGGACCATGTAAATATGCTAGTCTTGTGTTCCCAGATCATCATAGTTTCTAAATGAAAACAAAAAATTGGAAATTAATATTGTATTACTAATTATACTTTTTACACAGTATATACTTTAATTGTGGCCCAAAGACAATCAGGAGGCCTTGTTTGTCATAACGTGATTGACATGATTATTGAAGTTATGGGTATGAATAAGTTTTTTCCCAAATGAATAGGGCCACTGACATGCAGATGCTGTTTTTTTTTTATTAAGTGGGAAGCTGAATTTTTCCTTTTTTCCATCTCAGATATCACATCGCTGTAGTGATATCTGAGGAGATCGTGGCATCAAATATGGCGCAAGTGTCAAAGATAGATAAGAAGACATCATGATAATCTAGAGCCAAGTGAAGAACTGGGTGCTCATGGAAAATAAATCAGAGTATGCATTGATAACTAGGCATGTGTCTGGACATTAGAAAACATCGCTTTGCTATAGTAGCGCCTGTGTTGTAATTCATGTGGATTTATAATGTGTTAGCCTGTTAATCCCTTACAAATGGGCCTCTTCATAAAACGTAATGGTTTAGAAACCGTTGTAGAGAAAAGAATCCAAAATTGGAAATCCCAAGTCACAACTTGGGCATGAGTGAGAAAAATGATGGAATAAGGCACTCATTCTGATGAATCAAGAGCAGTGACATTAAACCCAGCAGTGACCTGGAGTGATAGCATGGGTTTATCCTCCAAGCACTTGAGAGGCTGAAGCAGGACAATTGTGAATTTGAAGTCAGATTGTACAAAGGGAGATCCAGTCTCAAAACATCAAAAGTGGTCAACCAAACAAAAACAACCAAGAATGGAGCGATTTTCAATGATAAGTACCAATGTTGATATTTTTAAGGATTTTGATACCATCTACAGTCCCTTGGGCTTAAAAAAGAAAGGCATCTGGTGACCTCTGAGGCTATGAAAGAGTATTAGCAAGAATCCAGGTTGCTGTGCCCTGGGCAGTGAATAGAGTGAGTGGAGATGGCTCTTTTCATGAGTTCATCAGTAAAGCAAAAGAGGTTGTTGTATCCCAAGGACAAAGCAAGGTTAAAGAAAGCTTTTACTATTTCTTTTTCTGAGTGTATTGAATTGGCAATATATTGAAATGAGAAGAGAGGCAAGGTATAGAATGAAGCATAAAAATGGAGAGATCACAATTAGAGCAACTGAGAATTTTTTTCCTTTAGATAAGTAAAAAATATGACATGGGCGGTAGCAGAGAAGAAATTTGAGGGAGCTTATGACTGATAACTCCACATTTTCTCTGAAGACGTAGAAGAAAGGAGAGGTTAGTAGAGAGGTATAGGCTGAAAAGAAAAACAAACACATGTGGAACAGCTATTGTAGGGATTTAATGGGGTGAATGAAGGGATTGCTGTGGTTACTCAGAGGTTGGGAACTGTTAAGTAGTAATTACCAGCATAGCTATGAGCATTTCCCCCAATGCTATCAGACAGATCTAGGAACACAAAGGAGACGGAGAGTCTGTGTTGCTATAGCTGTGAAGAATGCCACATGGCTTCATCAGAAGGTCAACAGGTAAAATCTGAGGAAGATGTAAGTAGAAAAGTAGACTATGGATTCCACACCTGAGAGGGAATTAGTGTGAGTTTGGAGAAGACTGATTTGCTGAGAGAAAAGAGTGTACTTTGGGTATTTTTCTTTGAAATTGAAATAAGTTATTCTTCCAGTAGGTGAGGTTTTGACCTTGAAATGTGTCTGAGGTTCTTTCAAATTCCAAGATCCTTTGATTCAAAATATAAAAATATCCATTGGTATAGTGGTTCTGTTGTCATAATTGTCACAGTGGATTAAAAAAAAAATAGCCCTGGATAATGCAAGGTATGTCTCCCCAGACTGGCCTTCAGGACCCTTAAAAAGTAGGTGACATTTCTCATTTGTGCTTCTCAGATCCTATTATAGCATCATTTTCTATTCTTCACTCCTGATATATCAAACCAGAGAGCACAGGGCGCTATGACAGTAACTTTGCTTCTGTTCAAACAGGACCTGTGGGTAGATACTTATTCTCTGTGTGTCCAAATAGGTCTCCAGTTATTTATTTTCAGTCTATTGTACTTTCCAGGAGCTTCACCCTCAGGTCAGCTCTTGGCCTTTCTAACTCAAGTTACAAGACAAGCATTCTTTGTTTTAGTGTCAAATCTTGCAATTTCAACTGAACAACAGACAATATAGGGAGAGGGGGAAATAAAAGGAATGGGAGTAATTAACCTGACATTCTTGAGATAAACAGAGGGAGATATTTAAAAGCGGCTGCTGCTTTACTATAAATCTCCTCTGTCCAGTCACATACCACTTTTGTGTACTTCCCAATTTCCATACAAATGCCAATAAACTTTCTTCACTTGCCTCTGACCTTGGTTTGGAGATTTTAGGAAATACAGAGGTCAAATACGGGTTATTACTTAGTGAACCCACAGATTTCACCCTAGGGACCAACTATTCTGCTGTTGAGAAAGATAAATGCACTAAGCAATATTTTGAAATATGCCCCAACTATGTGCAACGAGGATGTTTGAATTCTTTCCAGGGCAAAAGTGGCCCTTGGTGTTTTTCTGAGGAGGCTCAAAACCCCACCCAAAGTTCTAATGGAGGAATCTTCAGCAAGATCTCAAAAGCCAAAGCCAAACAACCTTGAAAGTGGAGAAAGGAATCTAACAGCAGGCACTGTCTGGAAGAACTCGGATTTCATTGTGTTTAAGCTTCTTTCCTTCATGGATCATCACTTTCTAAACACCTGACCATAAGTGCTGTGTCCATGTGTATTTATCTCCAGAACAGCATAGTCTGGGCCACATGAGACATGCTCCTTAACTGTTGGTGGAAATTACCCAAATCTCTATTTGAATGATTGGTGAATGATAAAGTTTCTTCTGTCTTGTTTATGTGGCCAAAATACTTTAGGTTCTTTTTAGCATAAAGTGTTAGGAAGTTTCACCACTAAAAATAGTTTCAAAATTTGAAAAACTTACTTTTGAGATTCAGGGCAACCAAATACTAATTTGAGAAATGTTAGTTGCTTAGCCTCTTTGTGCCTCAGTTTCCTACAAAGCTAAGATTATGAGGTTCAAATAAGATAAAACTCCCTGCCTACCCTTCTTTTTCAGGCCTTCTCTAATACTGTGTATGCTGCGTTATAGTTACTGCTATAACTCCTCTAGCAAAATAGGGGCAAGGACGGTGCTGTTACCTCTCATAGGGAACCAGGTGCAAAGTCAGTGATTCCCATGCACTGATGATTATATGCTATGCTCTGGGACATTTTGACCTTGTTTGCTTGTCAGTACCAGCATGCATCATAGGGTTAAATAATTCATGACATTCATTCAGGCATATACTTTGTGGCTCATGAATAAAACTAATCCTCCTTTTTTCAGAAGCCAGAAGTTTAGAAGTGGTCAACAGCCCAGAAATGTTTCCTTGCCATGTCACATTTGGCCAGTGGGATCCTGAGAAGGGACAATGGGATATAGAAAAGACAAGAGAGAAAAGAAAAGGAAAGGAAGGACGGGGTGGGTTGCTGATCTCTGATGGAGAGGTGGTGGCACAGTGCTGGCTCCTGCATCTTCATACAAAGTAAAAAGCGGGAAGCACAGGATGGGGTTGAAAGTGCAAGGTGTCAGCATTGTAGAGGACACAGGAAGCAGAACATTCTCAGAGCTATTTGAGCTGTGGTTAACAGGGAGGGTCACTGAGGAGCCAGGAATCTGCTAATATGCAACTAAGCTAGAGGTCAACTTGTTTACATGAGCTGCCTCTGGCGTTTCACATTCTTGGGACTGGCTTTGCTCCCGTCCCAAGCAGTTGACCCAAAGGTCAGCCACTCCTGATATTTCCTAATTTATTTATTCATTATATAAGAATATATTAAGTACCTCCTGTACACTAAGCAGTGGGGATACGACAGTGCATAAAGAGAGGTGCTGTCTTTGTTCATGTGGAAAATATTCTGGAAAGACATCCATTAATCAAACACTGTCAGAAACACAAGTTCACTTGCAGCAGTAATGAGTGCTACAATGTGGTAGAACTCAGAGCTGCCCAGTGTACAGGTTTGACAGAATCAAGAGAATCAGGAAAAACTTGTCTGAGGAAGTGACTAGGGTCAGAGACAGAAAGATAGGAAGAGTGGACCGGAGGGAAGAGATCACATTTACAGAGACTGTGTGTGCCAAGGACTCTGGCCTGAGGGAACTGATGAGGGTGTAGTGTTCAGGAAGGCAACAGAGCTAAAACACAGAGAGCAGGGTTCAAGGGAAGACCTGAAAGACTGGTGTTGGCTGGGAAGAGGCATTCACCGCAGTTTGCCTTTTATTCTAGCCGCAGTGGAAAGCTGTGCAGTGAGGATAACACCTAAAGAATGATCTAGCATTGTGGAAACCGGCTAAGCCTGCTTTCTAGAGAACATCCAACTCCTATGCCAAGATCTGTGTTATCTAGAATTACTCGTGGTTTTCTTTGCTAACCAATCAGGATTATCGATTAGCCGTCCATGTCCTTGTCCCAACTCTTTGTATCACCTTAAGAGAAGGCTGAAGAATACCTTTCCCATTCTTGCCCCATCCCCATGTTCCTGTACCCACACAGTATGCCTGGTGCCAAAGTGGGCAGAAAGAACAATAGCTGTTGTTTCTCCTTACCAGAGCTAATCTTATCACACCTCACCCTGAAATCCCAGATCTACTCTCTGAGCATACTGTGTCCTGAGGTGAAATACACAAGCAAATAAATAACCAGGGAACTGTTTGGAAATCCTTTTTGTCACTACCTAAGCATGCCCATTTATTTAGCAAAGTGTTCATAATTTTTCAATTGCTTGATTTAGCCACTGGCTATTTGGTACTGTCAAGGGGGTCTCTAACAGAAGCACTACTTCCCCATTACCTGCCAAAAATAAGGCAGGCTTTTGATCAGTGGAATTAATTATTTGCAAAGAATTTCATTGCTGGGAGCAGCAAGCTGCTGGTTCCTGCAGGGGTCAAGCTGAAATCTCTTGCCAATTCCCTTTCCATGCTTGTTCCTTCCTCTACACCTACATCCTTTCTTTCTTTCATTATGCTCAATGGGTTCACTTCAGTGGGGGAAATTGTAATTAAAACATTTAAAAGCTTTCTCAGTGACTGCCCTTAAGACTGTGAACCTTCATAGTTCAGTCTTTTCCCAATCACAGTACAATAGCAAAGTTTCCAGGAATTTCTTCTTTATTGCCTTAGACTCCCTGGAATGTTATTAACACATTCAAAAACAACTTCACAGTGAGTTATAAGACCAGGGGCAAAAGAGAGGGGATTTTCTTCTTAGGATTGGGGGATAAATAGCTATGGTTACTTATTTTTGTCAGTGCACGACCTGCTTCCCTGGTGGTCTTGCAGATCAGCTGACAACGGTTTATAGTTTTTTGCTTCCTTCCTTTCCCCTGTTAATTATTCATACTTCTGCTATCAAGAGAGGGGTCTTGTTTTCTTTTCAGGTGTAATTAGAGTAATCAAAGGGTTCATAACACTTACCTGTTTTATTTTTCAGTTCGATTCAAAACTTTTTGTGCAAAAGAAAAATATAAAACACAAAACAAGGTCTCAGGGTTTTGTGAATTCTTGCAGGGAAAATTGGTTTTATCATAATAGCAATCGGCAGCAATAATTCCGAGATGAACAACCTAAAATTACTCCCTTAAAGGAAATAATTTTTATAGTACATATTTTGAGAAAGGTTGGGAGGATTAGGTGATAATTCAGGTGAATTTTAACAAAGTTTATCTTTATATTTTTGATAATTGGGGAAGCAAACTGTTGATGTTTTTGACTAAAGATGAACATTTGCATAGAGCTTGTCTCTATTGAATAGATTTCTGGTTTGAATGACAAATTAAACTCCCAGCTTCCAAAACACTGAATTCTTTTGTTCAGAATTACACATTCTTGAAAAGAAAGGTGCCCAAATGCAGTTATCCTTTGCAGGTAAAGAGGTTGAGCAAACAATGACTAGACAATTATTCTCCCTTGTATATTAGCAAAATCTTCTTCAAATTCAGAACCTGTGGGAAATATTATTTGAAAGATATTTTTCCACATGAACACAAGCATTTCCATGGTGATCAAGTGATATGTCACCAACAATGTGATGGCATTTTTGAGAACAACAAGCTAATGAGAAGAGGAAGAATCAAGAGCAGTTTTAGAATTCACCAACCTATTCATGTTCACTTGAGATAGAGCAATGATTCTTAAAAGTCTTGCCCTTAAATAGCTAAACAAAACAATGTAACATCTTGGATTAGTAGCTCCTTTTGTCTGCTGATTTGGAAAAAAAATACAAATGTTAATGCAGCAAAAATATTACTATTTTTTTCACTTAAATTCAATCATAAATTGTACATTTTGTCATCTATATTACCCCACATAGCTTTTCTTGTTTTTGTATGCCTGCATATTCATAAAAACCAGGATGGGTAAATAAATCTACATCACTACAAAATTCTGGTCATTTCTATAAAATGTAACAAGTGAAGATAAATTAAAAGATCAGTTGCCTGAATTTATATAAACTCAAAGTCATCTTAAACAGTTTAATCTGTTTCCCACATCATGGGAAGCTTTTATCTCGGAGGAGATTACAAGGTCAAACATGGAAATGTTGGAATGGATGATGGGGCTCCCAGGTCGAGGTTCTAGATTTTTGTGCACAGTGAACAAAGAACTGGGCATGGCATGTCCTAGTAAGGAAAAAGCAGCAAAGCTTAATGAAGTTTAATCAAGCAATGGCATGCTAGAGTGAGCAGGGTGATGCTGTCAAAAAGGAAGATAGCATAAAGGCTGAATAGGTTGGGTTTAAAAATTGAACATGTTGAGCGTGGCTTAGGACACCTCCCAATGGGTCTTTCAGACCATGACTGACTGTGATTGACAGGGTGCTGTCATATCAGTAGTGTTTGCTGAAGGTGTCTTTCCCGTAATTCTCTCTGTTGTAGTAGGATGTATGAGATACCGTCCACATGTATGAATCTTGAGTAAGCACCACATGAAGAATGGCTCCAGTAGGTCATCCCAGCGGGTCTGGTACTCATGCTCCAGGTTTGGAATTTTGGGATTTTCCAGGAGTCTTTGTTATTCTTACATCTGGGAGGTAGGCCTAAGGCCAGAGGTCAGGGAGGTTGGCTCTGGGGTGTTAGTCAGGTTCAGGTAAGTGGAGGACTATAGCCTTGTAGCCCCCAATTTTCCTCTCTATGTTAGACGGGGGGCAGGGCATGGACACAGTTAAAACCTAGGTGTTCTTTTGCCTTAATTCTTCCATAACACATAGTGCCATCAGGGAAGTAATGGTGAAGTCTTAATAAAACTCAGGTTTAAGAGAGCACAAAGTGTCTTCTTAAAATCATTTGATGAACACTAAGAGCTCCAGTGATGCCTCCATTGTGAAACTCAATTCATTCCAAATTCATGTCTGAACACTGAAAATTTCAAGAACTGAAAATATTTTTCCTATGAAGAAATAATAGAAAACCAAACAATTGGCTCTGAGGTCCCAAAATTACACTTATAAATTCATTTTTTCCAAAACTTTAACAAATTCTGCAATGATTTATTTCTTTAATTCTACCTTTGTTCTTATAGTTTTCCTCTTAGTTTTACTGCTGGTATGATATGGGAACTACAAATGATATAGGAGAAATAACTGTAACCCCCAACCTTTTAAATGTCTGATACACTGAGTTCACGTTCCCCAAAACTGAAGGATGAATTTTAAAGAACAACAGAAGTTGAGTGGAAAAATTTATTGAGGAAAAAGGATGGGAAATAGGAAAAGGGAATAGGAATAGCTCGAGAGGCAGGAGGGGTCTGGAATAGACTGTCAATGAGCCCACTTCTCAAAGAAAGTTTTATAGAGTAAAATCACAATGTAGTACAATGTGGGATGATATGATCAACCAATAGTATTACAAGTATAGTCAGTTAGGTAATATTGATCCAATGGGAAGCAAGTCACATAGCAAGTATACATGGATGACATCATTAGCCTTAACTAATAATCTAGAAACTTAGTCTTAGTAGGTGGGACAGGATAATCCACTCCTAATAAAATAATGGTTTATATATGTGGGAAATCTCAAAAAGTGCTACCAATAACCTTGAACTTTCATTTAATCCTTAGGGAAGTATGTGAATCTGACCATCCTGACTTCAATCTTCTTCAGATGCCCCTCAGCCACATTTTTGGTGTGTTCTCATTTTCTGCACTGACTCCCTCAAGGGCCTAGCCCTGTCTGACAACCTATAATATTTCTACCTACCTTAGCTATTATAATGTTCCCCACCTCTGAAGAGGTACCCCCCTAACTACCATGAGTGAAGATCATTCTGGCTAATTCTGGCTGAAGAAGGTTGCAGTTGTAAACAGTAGTCAGAAATGCCCCACACTTTAGGGTTCATTTAAAGGCCTTCAATAGATGCTAGGCTTTCTTGTCTTGGATAGGTGTATAGTTCTAAATGTGGAGGAGACAAGGTCAAGGAAGCAATTCAGTATTCATGGGCCAAATAATAGGGTCAACAAACTATTATGAATATGATCAACAAATATTTCCACCATAAAGAGCCAGTTAAAAAAGGGTAATGAGAAAGTCCATGGAATTTCAGGATTCCACATGGCATTAACCTGTTGATTAATATTTTGAATAACCTTTGACATATTAGCAGAAGAATGAGACATTTACACACGACACTCAGCTTTTATAATACACATGTACTCCCTCATGCTGCTGTTAGGATGTCTAATATCATCTGATTTTGGAAGAAAGCTTGCCTCATTAATTTTACTTCTTCATTTAGGGGAGAGAGACCCCAGTGAAGGTGTCATTTACAGCCTGTTAAGTACAGTTAGTCAGGGTTTTGATTACATCCTGTAATCCTAGGGAAGGGATAAAGACAGAAGCCAAATGATCATGCACATTTCAAGACCATTGATGTCATACACAGAATAAGTTTGCAGATTTGTTCATACTTTTGACACTTCTGCCTTGTAACCCCATGAATCCCAATGTGCATTTCCCTATCCATCTGAGAGGGTACCTAGGACCATAAGTTGGTTCCACAGGACCAATAAGTGCCATTGGAGGCTTCCCATCTAATCCCAGGGTGATTAAACCAGTGTATCACAAACCTGCCTTTGACATACAAAGTTATGGTGTGTCTACTCTGCTCAGGGATGTCAATCCCAAGTGTTTAGTAGCATTAGACTAATGAGAATAGGTGTGATTTCTTTGTTCCCAACATAAGGAGGCATTTCTACTAAGATGTCCGATAGTTTGAGATAACCACAAATAATCATCATCAGTATGAATATTGACTTTCTGTTCTTCACTGAGTTGTAAATCTCTTGTCAGAGCTATGAGTCCTGCTAGCTGGTCACTAGTCCCAGGGGCAAGTGAGGAACTTTCTTGTGTCTGATATAGAGTCTGTATGGCACATTCCGACTTTCTTGTCCCATTTTTCATGAAGGAACTGTCATCACAGAAGAGAGTCAAATCAGGGTCATTAAGGGGTATGTCTATCAAGTCTTCTCTGGCTGTGTAATGATAGAGAATTGCCAGTTCACAGTCATGTCTTTCAGCCTCAATTTCTTCTTTCTCTAGTAGAAAGGTGGCAGGGTCTAAGGGGGAACATGTCTTTATTTGGATGAGTGATTCCTCTAGAAGTAGAACCTGGTGTTTAAGAAGTTGTTTATCTGATAACCATGGGATCCCCTTGGATGGAAGAAGTCCTGCTGCACTGCAAGGTGTGTATACAGTGAGATCTTTGCCTAAAGTCAGCATATGGATGCCCCTGGTACCAGGAGGTCTATGGTAGTAACAGCTCTAAGGCACATAGGCCATCCCTTTGCTACAGTGTCTAATTCATGAGTCAGATCTAAAGTCTGTTAAGCAGATCCTCAATGTCCTTAAAGTACTCTCAAAGCCATGCCACAGTTTTCGTCAACATACAGATTGAAATGATGACCTGTTTGTGGCCTCATTCCTGGGGCATTTAGAACGCTGTTTAAACTTCTGAAATGAAGTTTGAGAATCAGGTCCCTAAGTTAAGTCTACGTTTTGGAAGCTGATAGAAGAGTTGTGGGATCTCACCATACTCTGCTATCCAAAGAGACAAAAGCTGGTTGTTCTTAGGAATCCCCTTAGATGTTTTTGGGTCTTGGGTTACGGGAGAAAATGTATTGGTTTCCTTCTCTTTTCTTTCATTTGTTGAGTTTCCTTAGCTATCATAAGGTGCAAATATTTTACCTAAATGCTGCAAAGTTGTTCCTTAGAACTAGAGACCTTACAATCTCTGCCTGTTAGAAAAGTCAGTGCCTTGGCTAGAGAACTCATGAAGGTGCACTTAACAGTATGTCATTTACATGTTGCAAGACTGTGACTTTGGAAAATTCAAAACACGCCCAGTTGTGGAAAAGAACTTGCTCAGAAGGATGTGGACTGTCTTGGAACCCGTGAGGAAGCACAGGCCATGTCAGTTGAGAGGCCTGGTCTTAAGGATTTTCAAAGACAAAAAGAAACTGGGAATCTGTATCTAAGAGAATACAAAAGAAGGCATCTTTTAAATCTCCTGCTGAAACCAACTAGCATCTTCAGGGATCTGGGAAAGGAGAAGGCACTGGTTAGGTACAACTGGGTGAATGGGCACTACCGTCTCATTTAGCAATCAAAGGTCCTGAACTAACCTCCACTCGCATGGGGAGGGCAGGGCCTTAGATTTGAACTCCCAAGACTGCAGTGTTGCGTGAGCTATTACAGGTTTTAAGTAAAACTTCTGCCCTTAAATTATTGATTATAGGCAATAGTCCTCTTTTAATTCTAGGCTATAGAAGGCATTGTCTCTGATGTGGAAAAATAGTAGGATCTTTGAGGCATATTTGTACCTGGGCATCTTTTATTGCTCTACCTAGTCTACCTTTAGTTACCCATACTTCAGGATTTATTTCTGTTTCTATGTGGAGGAGGCAACATACCAGACTTGGGTGCACATATAGTATTCAAACAAGATAAAATGTCTCTCTCTAGGAGGGCAACCAAAGTTGTAGGCATATTTTTTTAAAAAAATGAATGAGTGAAGAGAAAGCAATCTCACAGTCCAAGGGGTTGGGACAAGCAGTGAGTTACCTCTTCTCCAGTGACTCCTTACACTGAGGCATGACAGCCAAAGGAAGGCCAGAGTTGAGAGAAAGGTCCAGGAGACCCCATGTCAGTGTCCAGCAATAAGCTGTATTTTCCTCTCTCTCTAGTCCTAATTACTAGGGTCTTCTCTGTGGAGATGACAATCTGCCCAGAGGGGAGAGGGCGAAGAGTACCTTTGGGCCCTTCAGTCTTACTGGACCAGCTGGTAAGCAATGGGTCTGATCCTTGAGTCCTTTGCCTCAAGGGGCAGTCAAATTCCAGTGGTCAACTTTGCAATCATGACATGGCCCTTGGTTCTCTTATTCCAGTCCCACCTAAGGTGACCTGGATTTCCACAGTGGAAGTGGGTGAGTTTAGTTGTCAAAGCCTTTCTAGGACCCCAAGAATCAGTCTATTCCATTTAAGGTTGCAGCAAAAGCATCTGCTTTCTCTTGCTCTCTTGTTTTCTTCTCTTGACCACCTCCTGATCTCAGTTATAAAATACTGAGGAGGCAATTCTCGTGAAAGTATCAAGTGAGCTATGTGGAACAAAATACATCTTTTTCAGCTTTTTCCTAAGCTCTGAGGCTGAATGGGTAATAAACTTGTCTTTAAGAATAATCTGTCCTTAAATCGAATCAGGGGCCAGAGAAGTAATGTTTAATCAGTGTCTCTTGTAAATTATATAAGAAGGTGGAGGGGTTTTCATCTTTCTCCTGAAGAATAGTTGACAATATAAAGTAATTGAAGTTGAATTGAATAGTGGTCATTTTTCTCAACCTGCAAGAACACATGTCTGAAGGAGTCTCCTATTTCAGTCTCCCATCTGGTTGGTAGACCAGTAGGGGTCTTGGGTAAAGAGTGTTTGGAACTGGCTCTTCCCCTGGCTCTCTGTCTTCTGTTCTTCTAAAATTTACAATATTATATTCATGTGCAAATGTAATAGCAGCTTATAACGCTGCTAGTCTTTCATGAGAGCTCAATGTTTGGTTTAAGAATAATGTTACATCTTTCCAGTCTAGTTTATAGGTCTGAATAAGTCCTGAGTAAGTCAATGTACTTATCAGGTTTACCTGAAAACTTTCCTAGATCTTGTCTGATCTGTTTTAGGTCATCAAGAACATGGGTAGTCCTGTGTTAGTCATTTGTTTCTTGTGAGGGCCTTGTCATTGAGGGGCTTGAACAAAATCAGCTGGATGTAATGTGGTAGAGGCTCTGATTATGGTTGTCATAGAAGCCCTACCATCAGGACCTGAAGCGCAAGAAGGGGAAACCTCAAACTCAGTAATAGTTTGTCTTGAAAACCTTGTCCTCATGGTCCAAAGGTAAAAAAAGGTGGCCTTGGGCTCTGTGACAGTGGATGCATCTGATTGTGTCTTAAGGGCCAGAGGTGTCTGGCTTTCCTGTGGCTTACATTTACACTTTGAGCACAAGTAGGGATTAGCTCTTAATGCTAAGAAAGTCTGAACATAAGGTAACTCTGACCATTTCCCTCTCTTTTAAAGTACAGTTCTAGTTTGTAAAATAATATCATAATGATATCATAATCAATACTTCTCTCTGCAACCATTTCTAGGCAGGCCATGCACAGGGGCAGAAAAATATTAAACCACTTTTTCTCAATATGTGAAGGTCAAATAATTTCCAGTGCTTAACAATACATTTCAAAGGATTAAGAGATTTTGACATTGAGTCTCTCATCTGAAATACAAGAGGAAAATAAGCATCTCCTTTAATTCCTATTTGATTTCTATATCCTCTCAAGATGTCTCCAGAGGTTATTTGCTCCAGAGCAGGTAGCTGCCATCTGGAGACTGACCAAAGATAGGTCAATAGGACTAGCCACCCTTACTGACTTAAGTCCCCATTTTTCCCCAAAACTCACACTCCTAAATCTAGCATGTGTTTTATAAACACAAAGAACTTCAGTTGGTTCCAGCTGTACAGCCATGTACAAAGCATGAAACATTGCTATCAGAAGCAATAATCCAGAGGTCTGAATTACCACTTCCCAATTATTTGAAAGAGAGTGAGGAAAATAGACCAAAGGACAAATTGGAAGTGATTGGAACATTTCCCAGACTCAAAATCCACTGTAACATTTCTGTATCTCTGAGACTTATGGTTAAACTTATACCTATCACCCACCAACCATAACTCATATGTTAGTGAAGTCACACTTATCAGTTTTCTGTATACAAGCATAAGAAGAGAAAGGCTGACTAAAATCTTTTTTTTTTTTTACTGTTGGTTAGCATATTTAAGACACAAGTATGAATCACTTCTCTGATAGCTGTTCTCCTCTGCAAGGGGCAAACTGTTGTTGTAAGCTGCCTCAGCCTGACCTCCTGGGAGGAAGGGTACTCCAGCCACAAGGTGGTTTAGCTAGCAAGGAAGTTCTAAAGTTAACTCCAAGTGGGTTGGAGGAAAAACTGGGGTTTCCTACTTACTAGTAGAGATAAAAGTCCAAACCTATAGCTCAACTCTTAATGGATCCTTAAGAGAGGGCTCTATTAGTGTTGTCTCTGGTCATTCTGGGACAGAAGATACCAGAATATCACTGAGAGAGTTACCTCTCACCTCAATGAAAATGCAGGTAGTGGTGACAGATAAGTAGAAGCTTTTCTGCTGGTTGCCTGGTAGAACTATCAGGACCCAGTTTCTACTGAGGAACCTTGCCAGTGACTTGCCCTGTCATGTCCTCTAAGCTTTCACTGGTTCCAAAGATTAGACTCCAAAAAGGAATCCAGCTGTCCAACTGGTCAATATTTCACTGGCTTCAGTGGGGATTAACAGGAAGTTTCTGGGGGAAACCTGTCCTCTGCTTTAAGACTGGCAGCCCTGTGAAGAGCATTTAATTAGCTTCAGAGTAGCTTCTGTTAGAGTTCTGTAAGGGACAGGTGAAGATTATGCTGTCGGGTAGAAGGAAAATGTTGGGACACGTCAGGTCTTCTCTCTATCTCATCTTACATGCCTAAAAATAAAGTACACAGTAACAGGGAAAGATCAGCAATGAGATCAAAAAAAGAAAGTCTTTTCTTCTTATGCTCATGGTGACTTATTGAGACAATTTACTCATGAGTTGTCATCTTCAGTCTACAAAAGTGAGAATGGGGAATCTCAAGAACTAAGATAGCCTCTTCTTCAGTGAAAGATCAGCCCAAAAAGGAAACTGAGGCAAAATAGACTTGACATTCCCTCTAGAGTGTAGAGTGGTGATCAAGCCAGTTTGTCCTAGTGAAACTTATCCCTGAATCTGAAGAATGGCTGGTGGCCTATTGCCTTTCTAACTGGCAGATGAGGTCCTGTGTTTTATGAATAGGTGTTTTAATTTCTAAGTACAAAATAGATTTCATTAAAATACTCATCTTAAAGCATTACATACATTCACTTTTTGGTTAGTATCAAAGTCCACTAGGGGACACTCTTATATTACTCTGCTTAGTGCTGTTGTCTAACAAATCAAACAGGTCAAACAAGGACCCCCGATAAATTTAGCAACTAGTTAAGCCGAAATGCAGCATATACAAAACAGGAATACAATACTTTCCTGTAAAAACAAAATGTCCCATTAAAGAAATGCAATCCTTCCATATTCTCAATTCAAATTTATTATCATTTAACAAAAGGCAATGCACAAAACAGACTAGTCATAAAAATTCTAGGGGTAAACAATTGACAAAAAAGGATGACAATTTTCGATTGCCTAAATAAGCACAATCCAGAATATGAAGCAAAAGGAAACTCTTATCTCCTTCTAATTTTCTTGGTGGGACCTCCAGTATCACTGACTTTCTTTGAAGTCATGGTCATTATCTGTTAGGTAAATATGTAAAGTAAAAAAAAATAATAAAAGCACAGCGATGAATGTTTTTATTAACACAAGCACTGTACGGATGCTGTTTGTGTGAGATCTGTGTTTAGGCTGAAGAGTCTTACCTTTGTGTTTACAGAGAAACATGACACCTGACTCTTTGCCCTATGCATGCAGGTTTTTCAAGTCAGAGTTTCAGCTAGTCTACTGAAAAAGGTTATGAACGTTAGGAATTTTTTTTTTAAACTTTACTGTTCATGTAGTGGAAAGTTTGAGCTTTGAGCCTTTCAAAGCCTGTGGTATCACTATACAGAGTTTCAGGAAGTTACTAGACTCTTATGGATGAGATAAGTCCCACTCACCCTTCCAAGAAGAATCCTAGGGCATCTCTTGGGAAGGAGAAGCATAGGGATGCAGAGGAAAGTGGTGTCTCCAGCTGGTGATGAGCTCAAAGTTATTTCTTGGTCTCCATTTGGTTTTCTAAATCTTTTTTTCTTTTACTGGACCCACGATTCTACTATCTTTGATTTCCTCCTTTAAAAAATAAATTTTGTAATCTAATAATCAGAAAATATGTCTATGACACTTGGAGGGAAAAAGACATCTTTTGACATTTTTGTTTGATACCTAATAATCATGCATATTTGTGGGGCATGTTGTGGTAATGCCATACTGTATATTTCTGTATTTTTGTAGGGAATCAATGAAGGTGGAGGGCATATTAGGAAGGCAGCTTTCTTAATGATAAAATAAAGGGGACATGTGTACATGTGTGTATCTGGTGCAATAAAGTAAGAACATACATATAGGTGTGTGTGTCTATGTGTGTGTCTATGTGTGTGTGTGTGTGTGTGTGTGGTGTATGTGCATGTCTTTGTACATGCCTTGCTTATTAAATAAGAGTCCTTAGGTGGCTGTCTCTTATTGCCCTTGCAATTCTGTCATGTGGGTAAAGGGAACTGGCTTTCTTTTTCTTTCATTTCTGATTTTCTCAGTATTTATCTCTTCCTGATAAATTCTTATGGCAGTTGTGTATTCTGATGGGCCTCTGTCAAGTCCAGTTTCTCTCTCTTTTCTTTGTCTTTTTATTTGCTCTGAATGTAGAATCTACCTCTGAAGCAGAAACTGCTTTTAGTGGTAGAGGTAGAAACTGCTTTTAGTAAGTTTCCATATAGATCTTAATAAAACTCAGTGAGGCCTTTATCCTTTTTTCTACTTTTGTGGGCCCTGTCCCTACTTAGTGACCACTATTTCACTTTCTACTTTCATGAGATCAACTACGTTAGCTTTCATGTCTGAATCACCATATGGTATTATTCTTTCTATGTCTGGCCTGTTACACATAACATAATATTCTTTATTTCTATCTATGTTGTAGCAAATAACAGAATTTTGTTTTATTGTATAACCACATTATCGTTACCTATTATTCTTTTGATGAGCACCTGAGTTGATTCAATATCTTGGCTATTGTGCCTAATACTGTAATAAAATGGAAAGAAAATTTAGAAAATTATGAGGAAGATAGTAGTCCTTAATTACTATATTTCCATTACCAAAAACTAACCACTTAACAATTTGGTCTACTTTCCTTTGCTCTTTTCTAAACTATAAAACTAATAACTAAATATATTTTTTTCTTCTCTACAAAATGATAAAGTTAAATTCTCTTTACATGTTATTCCCTTAATCAGATCTTCACCTTCCAAAGCCTCAAAAGTAATTGAGTTTGATATGGATACTTCAGACTTTTTTTCATGTATATATTTACATACATATGTTTGTATATTAATCCGCTTTGCATTGGTGGAACAAAATACCTCCCAAATGCAGTTCAGAGAAGGAGAGATTTATTTTTCACATATGATTTCACATGTTTCAGTCAATGGTTGGGGCTGACTCCAAGGCAAAGACATCATGGTGGAAGGTCATAGTAGAGGAAAGACGCTCTACTTATGGGAGATGGGATACAGAGCAAGTTGGAAAGAGCTGGAAATGAAGGGTCCAGGGACCACATATAGTCCCTAATGTTACAGCCCCTGTATTGGTTGCTCTTCTCTCACTGCTGGGACAAAACACTTGACACCCAAAATGAAGGAAGGAAAGGTTTATTTAGCTCACTGCTGTGGAGGTTTCAGTCTATAATCAGTTGCTCCAAGGCTGAGTGGCATCAGACAAGTACAGGGGACATGTGTGCATGTGTGTATCTGGTGCAATAAAGTGAGAATATACATATAGGTGTGTGTGTGTCTATGTGTGTGTGCATGAATGTATTGTCTGGGAGGCTCCATATTTGCCATCAATATTTTGGCAGGGTTTTTGTCTTCAAGAACTGTGAAAAACTGTTTCTTTCATTCTTTCTTCCCTGCTGGTATGTGATGGTCATCCTTGGCATTCCTAGGTTTGTAGATATTCACTTTGGGCACAGCCCTGATGTTCTTATGACCTTCTCCCTGTGTGCATTTTTTATCTAAAATCATCCCTCTTAAAAGGATACCAGTCATCTTGGACTTGGGTCTAGATTGATGACCTCATTTTAAATTTCTTAGCTGTGTAAGGATTCTATTTCTAAATAAGGTCATGTTGGAGTTAGAAATTAGGTACCTAAGTATTTTGGGGGATATGCGATTAAATCCATAATGTGAAGTGAAAAAAAAATTTCCTACTGACAATGAATTCTTGCTCTTGTTCAAGACAGGCAGGCCAATGTATGGAAAGATAATGTTTAGAGAATAGGCCTAATATCGTGAATATATTGACGAATTGGAAGCTACTCAAATATGATTAACATTTCGAAAATTCTTCCGCTTAAAAGCCATCTTACTCCTTTCCCTTAAACACTCAACAGACAACAAAAAATTTGGAAAAATATCTATGTTTGTTCAAATATAGTACTAGAAATTATCTCTTATCTGTCTCTTTCCTTAATTTTGTCATCAGAAGACACATTTTTCTGTTGCATAAGGTGCACTAATTACAACATGTAAATTTCATTTAATCTCATAGGAAGTAGTTTTACTATAAAAGAAAAATACTTCACAGTAAAACTGTTGTATAAAGTGGTTCCTAACTTCCTTAATAACTTAGGAAAATATTATCCCTCCCTCCCCCTACCCTCCCATCCCCCAAAAACTTGGAGGACAGGGGAGGGCTGAGACCTTCACTGTTGTTGATATTTGATTGTGGCCACATGCTGATTTAACAACAGCATCAGTTTCCAAGTTTCCTACTTAATTCTCTAGGCCATGCCTGCTACCTTATATTTATGTCTTAATAACATGTACATATGCAGCCTGGCTGTTATGGGGACAGTGGGAAGCATAAATTTGATTTTTTTTTTATTTCTTCACATGTAAAGTCTCCACTTGTTGGTTGAATTAACATAGTATTTTAACATTTAATTTCCTGAGGGTACTGGATGCTTTATTTTGTGTGTTTGTTTTATTTACATTGTAGTTGCTGGGTCATTTAAAATGAAACTGAAAAAACAGTAAGAATGGAATAATCCAATAAAAATATAGTTTAATAATATTCAGAGAACATATGTGTGTAGTGGATAGGAATCCAAATAAATATACTCCACTGAAGAATGATTAGATTTTGCCCATTTCACCTGGATTCTCAGTTATGCTATTTAAGTTAGTGGGACATTTGAGGCAAAAAATCAGGAGAAGTCTGATCAGGAAGAGCTTTACACAGCACAGATTCCCAATACCTTTAAATTTTTTAGCATGTTAATATTAACAGGTGGGACATTTCCTTATTTTCTAGGGATTTTAACATGGAATCATTTTAAATGATGTGGTTCCAGCTAGTTAGTCAAGGATAAATACGTATAAAATTGCATATGTACCCTAAGGGTGTTGAGTTTATTTTGCTGGACTTTTGTCTAAAAACAAAAGTATTGTGGGTATGAGAAGACATGGATGACATCGAGAGAATGGAAGAGGAAACTGCAAAAGCAAGGTCTGGAAGTCATATGTAGTTATAGGCCTGATCAATTCTTCTGTTACTGGCCTATTTATTTCTTTTTCATGTCTCCTCTATGTCTTTTTTATCTTTTTCTTTTGTCCAAAATGATTTAAAACTATAATTTGAATACTAAGTCCTTATGTAGCGAGAATGAAACCATTCATTCATTTATTGATTTATTAAATAACTTTTGCTGGACTGAACAATAGGGAGAAAAACCAGTATATTCAGAAATTTAGGGATGGGAAGGAGCTTGAAATTTATTAACAAAATAATTTATATTATTTATTAGATTGTGCCAAGTGCTACAAAATGTAGAGGAAAGGGATAGGGATTTGGGGAAGTTGAAATTTTATAGAGGCTGGTCAAGAAAAATATCACTTTTCTGATAAATTGTAAAACTGTGACCTTGCTATTTCTTGTGTTTGTTCTGTGGCCATTAAAACTTACTGAAAATGTCCCTGCAAATGACATTTAAGTTCCGATATCTGGCCTTGGTGAACATATTGTGATATATTATGATCATTTAAAATTCTATGCTAATTTCTAGCTATGATAGTATTTTACTACCATCCCTGACAATGTGATAGATTTATAGCAGTTTTATAATGTAAGGACATGGGTCCTTAGGACTCCTGGACCTGTGTTTGCGATTAGCATGAACGGAACCAATATGAGAGAACAATATGCTTATTTGTAAGAGACATATTTATGGCCAGCAGTTGATGGCCATCAGTCACTTTAAAAAAAATACATTTCTTTCCTTTTCTTTGTCATGTTCTTTACTCTATGTTTAAGGTCTTGTTGGTTTTCATTCATTTAGGGAACTTCTGCCACATCAAATTAGGGAGGATGTGATGCCCTTTATCTTGGTTACTATTGGGTACAACCTCTTGTGTTTGTTCTGGCTAACACCAGGCATCTGTACTTTGGTAATTTGACTGTCAGTTTACATAATATCCTTGATAATAAAACAAACTGAATTCCTTATGATTCTATTGTGAAACAATCTTCAGACGGCGCCAAGGAATGAGTGTGGTTTCTCTCTCTACAAGAAAAGGATGGAAAAATAAGGGCATTAAAATGTAGAAACACTCTCCATGCTATAGCATGAAGTCACTGCTTTTCACTGAAACCATTCTTTGTCATCTGTGTCTGTGGAAGAAAACAGATCTGAGCTTCATGGCATTTGATAGCCTTGAATAATTAGAGACCCTCAGTGTCTTTTGGAAATTCTGTCAGTCTTCCTCTCATATGCAGTGTTTTCTTAATAGCTCTGCATTTTGCTTCCTGGGTGTTTATTGTTTCTCTTTTTTTATTATATTTGTACATAATCAAGATAACTGGAGCTAAAATATTTTACCATTCCTTGCTATAATTTTGTACCTAAATACCACTCCCACTTTTTATTATCTTCCTGCTTTCTGACACAAGGGAAATGCATTTACCAGAACTCAGATAAAATGCTGAAAGAAATCACAGAGCAAAATTCAGACAAAATGAAAAAAAGAAATCACAAAATCTTATCCATTTTAGATAAATTTTCCTAATAGCAATTATTCCTGTTAGTACCACATATACATTTAGTTTGGGAAAATGTAGAACATGTCCTGGAAATAAATTATGATTATTCACAAAATGTGTCCCAAGGTCCGTTTTGAAGGTGAGCAGATATCTTTGAGGGTTTCTAGGATGGGGGAAAACAACAGGGGCTGAAAGTAATGATTTAGTGATAGTATATTGGAGCTGTGCATAGGAATTTCTGTTGCTCCAGAAGATTTTATATCAATCTCATTCTAAAATGGGTTGTTTGCTCTTAAAGACTGGATAATCTTTTAAAAAGTTCACCCCTTGAAGAATGCTATTCTAGTAGTTTTCTGTCACTGTGACAAAATATCTAAGAAAATCAACTTAATAAAAGGAAATAATTTATTCTGGCTCACAGTTTGGCTTCAGAGATTTCAGTACACATCTACATGATCTTCTTGGATTGGGCCTGAGGCAGCGCAGTGCATCATGACAGGAGCACATGCTGGAGAAGGCTACTTACTTCCTGGTGGTCCCAAATAAACTAACTTCCTTCCCTAGGCCCCACTTCCTAAAGGTTCCAGCAATTTGCAACAGTGCTATGGCTGATGGAGCAATTGTTCAACACAGGAGACTTTGGAGGACAGTGAAGATTTAAAATATTATCAGCTGTCTCTAAGTCCATTTCAGATGACTTCTCTGTTGTGCTTTTCAGTGTCGAGTTCCGTGTTAAATGGCACAGAGCTTAACTCTTCTGAATGAGTGGGAAAAGGAAAACAGTTTTAAATTTTGTAAAAAGATAGCTAGAGTTCTCATTCCTATGTGTTTATTAGCAGTTGGCCCAGCCATGGAATTGACAATCAGTGAAAGTATTATTTGCTGAGAAGTTATATGTAGGTATGAATTTATTAATTGATTGACAGTGGAGATATAATAAAGTAACTATGTTTATGATATTCTTTCTGATTTCAGAAGATCTGCATAGAGCCCTGATTACCATTTACTGCAGACACATCCTATTGATATTTCGGACATGATTTAATTGTGTTCCTGCAGGGCCAGTGGTTCACTATTTCTTTTTAAATCATTCAGACCCAATACAGGGTATGAGGGGCAAACATAGTTCTAATATGTATGAGTGTCTGTGAAGATGAGATCATCCATAATGTAGCTACCAATACAGATTTCTGCCAGCCAGTTTAGACTAAGGGCCGACCCTGAGAGTCTAATGAGGACTTACACAGCCCTGTTTCTTGTACTGTTAGTAAGGCTTTCATTACTGGTGTCTTGGTCTTCTCTAGAACCTTCTGCATTTTTCACTTCTGAGTAGAATAATCCTGACAGCAGATGCTGTTTTTGTTCTTCCTACTGTTGTTGCTGTTATTTAAACCACTGAACAGCTCATAAACCTCTAAGCCTTAAGGAAATATTGAATGGTGTGGGCTACAACTAAAAAAGTGATGTTTTAAAATTTTGTTTTATTTTTTCATAGAAGAAGAGGGCTTTTAAAAACATTTTCTTCATTAATATCTATTTATATTGCATTAAAATAAAAAATGTAATGCTATGCTGTAACATCATGGAGACAATACCAGTTTTGTTATTTTAAGCTGCACAGCAAGTTTTACTGCTAATACAAAATTGCTCAGAAACTTGAATGTGTCAACCAGAGTGGCTTAGCTGCTAGTCAGGCTTACATAAATAGGGCAGGTCTGAGAATTCCTACGAGTGGGAAATTCACATGTAAATGCTTCATTATTTCAAAAGACTATACAGTGCTCACTGGTGATACTGGATTGAAGGGTTCTTTCTAGCAGTGTGACCCACTGACAGTATGACTAGGATGATCACCCCACCTTTCTTTTCCCTTGTTTCCCAGTATGGTGTGTGTACATGGACACTCCCTGTGATGAAGCTATATATTGTCCTCTAAGCTAAAAGTCATGCGACTTGCAATCAACCAACTTTTCCCTTTATCTGGAGATATATTGGTGTATAAAACAACTGCAGGGATCCCATGAGCTAATTCTACAGATAGATTATAGAATGCAAAGCACATAAACATGTCTTTAACTGTTTCCCGTAGGAACTTGTTCTAGATGTGAATCTTAGGGACAGATTGGTATTTATTTTTGTTTTATAGGCATTGCATTGGCCTATGTAAGAAGACTGCAGATAAAATCAGCATTTTCCTTGTACAGAGTGTGATTTAAATCAATATTGAAATGGGAGTTCTAGTTTATCTATGTGATAGAGGTTTCCCGAGCCAATGTTAGGTGGAAAAAGTCTTTGCAATACACACAGCATAACAACAATCTTTTCTTCTTAGTCCCTTCCCTTGGCAATTATTTCCCATCTTTCTTTGAAAGCTAAACTGGGAATATATTGATGGGCTCTATTTTCACCTGTTCTTTTCTATCTGAACATTTCTTTTTAATATTCACTCCTTGAATCCATAAAATATGAATTTAATGGAAATTGTTAGGAGGACATATTCATCAGCTAGACTACAGCTGTTCAAGTTTCACTTTTGCTACTTACTGCCTGTGTGTACTTTGACGAATTATTAACTTCTCTGTGTCTCAGTAACCACATTCTAAGGATGTCTTATATGAACATTAAATTTCTATGAGATGCTTACAGAAATATCTGGTAATATAATAAATAATAGATACATATAACAAGAATTGTAAATGACCTATATTTCCCCCATTGTTTTATATATCACCTTACACATAGTAGGTATGTAATGAATAATAGATCACTAAAACAATAGAGTAAGAAGGAGGAGACATGAATTATTTTTATATACTATTAAAGAGCTATTCAATGTTTCAGTTCAAGATTTTTAATAATTGTCTTGTCATCTGCACAGTAAAAAGTCATAATATATATCCAAGTTATTTTAGAGAGTATTATCAAAGTAATTCTGTTTTATATATATATAAAAAGAAAGAGAGAGAGATAGAGAGAGAGTGTCTTACAACATTTATATTCACCCAGTTAATCAGTTCCAGGAGAAATAAAGAGTGGTTTGACAGACATTCATGATGCAGAGGTTTGTAGTCATCATAACCCCAAAGACCCAGCAATCATAGCCACTATCAGTATCCTAGAAATCTAGAAAAGAGTTTTCAGATCATTCATCTCAGAAAGTGGAACTTTGTTGTATACTGGTCATGTTCAGCTGCATTTGACTACTTCTTGTTATGAAAAGGAACCTGACCAACCCTTAGGAGTCCATTTATTAGTCACATTTCTCCAGTCTGTCAGGCTAGGCTCAAGGGACAGTGACTTAAAGTTATTTGTTTATATGCTGATGGATGTTGCAGTCTGTAATCCATGAACCAAAACAGGACTTCTCTTCCACTGCCAGTAGCAATGGAAGAGGAGTCCTGTTTTGGTTCATGGATAGCGTTTTATGTTTATGAGTCTTGATAGGAAAACATATCTGAGGCATGGCTCACATGTACATCTGTGAGGGAGATAAGCTTTGATTTTGCTTGACTGGAAAGAAAATAAGCAGGTGGCAGAAAGCACTGCATTGATTTCTATGTAAACTCAAACAGGATAAGATCAGGTCCTCTCTGGTCACACTCCAACCTCTGCCATTGGATCATTTGACTGGAGTTGGCAAACCACTGTAGACAGGTTTCTTCCAGTCTCAATGGATCTATTTCTATTTATTCACTCATTTATTTACTTACCTATTATTTACTCACTTATTTATTGTTTTATAAACTACTACAATTGTATTTTGATAGACTTCATTATGAGGAATATTGAAAGTTAAGAGTATCAGAGCTTAAAATTTCTTATTTCATTTGCTAGGTGGCCTTTTGTGTATTTTAGTTTTATTCTTTGATTCAGGTTCCCCACATATAAACTATATGCATTTCACCTGGTTATTACAGAATAGATAATTTCCTGGTTGAAGAGAGACTGTGTAAGTATAGACATGGACTGGTAGATTAGGGACTAATTCCTAAGGACACCTTGAATTTGATGCACCCATTATTGTACTTTTGACCTATTTGTGTTCATGACTTAGATGTTTTTCCCAGTCAGACTATAAGCTTCTTGAGAGCAGTAGGATTTTGGTAATGAATAGGTATTATTTAGAATGATATGAAATAAGTGGGGTTTTTTTTGTTTGTTTGTTTTGTTTTTTAGTGTCTTAGGAATTTATTGTTTCAGAAGACTGTGGTTGGGATTTCTTTTCTCATCTGAAATTTTATCTTTGTAGATTCCTTTTATCAGTGTTCTTTCTTTTCTGATTTCTTATTAATTGGTTCCAATAGTGTATGTTTCAGATTTTTAACTAAGTCCTTCTTTCTAACTCTCTGCCAATAATATTATTCATTTTCCTTCCCACAATGTTCAGACACCAATTGATGCCAAATGCATGCTGTCTGATGGCTTTCTTTCCAGACTTGCTTGCAAAGAGGGATAGGGCTGCATCATTTAATTCAGGTATTTTTCAGAGAGCTTTATTAGCCTTCCATGTGTACAGCAGAGGGGGAATTAGGAGAGGAAAATGAAATAGATGTCCTTCCCAGGGCTTAACTAATTTATGAGAGAAATGGAACAGAGTCGATCAGGTGGCACTGGCCCTTTGCCATACTGAGCTATCATAGTGTTAGCTGAGACAAGATCAATATGGAAGTCTTGGTCTGTGGGGTTCTCTTGACTTCCTCCTGCAGCTCATTGGTTAGAGTGTTGCCTCATGGGAAGACTAGGAAGACAGCAGCCTTTGGTAGTGTCATCTAGTGGTGATGGTATTGCCTAACCTAATCCATCGCTTGCCTCTTGATTTATAACTTCTGATTCTTTCTTATTTGGGCTTCTTAGATTACGATGACTAGGGAAGAGGAAATTCTGTTTTCTGTTGCTGCCCACAATTATACTCAAACTTAATGGCTTAAATACAAGAGTGCATCTTCTCACAGTTTATGTGGGTCAGGAATCCAAGTGTGGCTCAGCTGGTTTTCTCAAAAGGCAGAGACCAAGGTGACAGCCAAGGCTCCAAGGTTTTAGGCATCTTGAGGCTCAACATTGGGATGGATCTGCTTCTGAGATCATTCCTATGGCAGTTGGCCGAACATAGGGCATTATGGACTCTTGACCAGAGACATCAGTCATCAGTTTCTTCCTACAAGGGCCTCTTTACCAACTTACACAATGATAGCTTCCTTCTCTCTTTTAGGGAGAGATGGATGGGGAAAGAGGGAGGGACAGATAGGTAGATAGAAAGAGAGAAAGAAAAAGAGAGAGAGAGTGAGAGTCCATCCTGCAAGTAACCACCCCTCAGTACTGCTGTATCTGTTCATCCCTTAGATATGAGTCCGTAAGTCCAGCACACATTTAAGGGGAGAGAGTGACACATAGGCCTGAGTACGAGGAAGCTAGGGTGATGGGGCTGATCTTACAGATAGGCAAACAGCCCGAAGTAGAATGAAATGAACATCAGAGTGCCTGAGTTACAGGTATGCTGAGTTACAGGTATATAGTCTGACTGTTGTGGTTCCTGCCACAAACCAAAGCAGAATCTTCTATTTCCCCCTCACCTCTAACATATTGGCCATAAACATGAAATTATAGCTTTTGTATCAAAAAGAGTGGAGTCTTCCTGTTTGATAAGAAGTTAATGTTGGGTCTTGTCCTTCCTAAGCAGCTTCCTTCTTGTGTCACTTCTCTAATAACTCTGAAGAAGTAGATTAAAGTCTGAAATAAACTCATTAAAAAATGAGGAATAACTAAAGGAGGCCTAGAACTACCTTGTATGAATTACCTTTGTAAACATAATTGGAAGTATCTTTTCCAGGACAGCAATGTATCACCAATCTTTCAGCAGATGATAAGAAGTAGGTTCCTTCATGACTTGGAAAATAGTATTTTCTGCTACTCCTCTTAAGGGTTTGATAAATAGAATGCAAAGCACCTGAATGTTCAATCTCAGCCACATAGCTTGAAGCACTGGGTGGATGGTCACATGCACAATGCTCTCTGTGATTCAGGAAGTGATTGTTTTCTATTTCTTTAAGTTTTTCTGTCATTAAAATCTTGACTTCCTTCCCCTATAGATGTGGGAAATTATCATCATTAATTCCATTGTTGGAAATTATCTTTAGGTTTCTGTTTCCACCTGAGTCTGTTTGAAAAGAGGGCTTTGCACGATTACTGGTTTTTCTGGTAGTCACAGAGATGATAGAGACATAAAGGTGAAAATTAAGGTGAAAGGAAATGTCTCATAGAACTAGACCTATCAGCTATTGTGCAACTCAGCCCCTTCTAATTCCTAATATAGTATGAGACAAATTTCCTACAACTTGATATGGTATTAACTGTGATAACTTATATTAATATGCAGCACTGATGGTAGGGTTTTTTTTTTTGCTTTATATTTAGGAAAAAGAATGAAAATACATGTGTGTGAGAGCTTAGACATATTGATTGGTGATATCTAGTCGAGTTTACTAGACCTGGGAAAGGGGCTTTCTACTTAATTTGAGTTGTTTTATAGGGAGTCAAAAATGCTAGCTTGAGAGAGCTATTTAGAAGTATATGAAGACTTATGTTGACATTCCAATAAAGCTTTTATAAAATAAAATGGTTATTGAATTGGCTGAAGTAGCAAGATAGTGAAGCTAAAATATTTTCCCTCCTGATATGCTTTGGTTGAGAATGACTCTTGAAAGATATCCAGGACTCTTTGCTACTACTTTTAGAATCAGAGGCTTTCGGCATAGAATCAAACTTTAGAGGTCACTGAGCTCGACCAGCCATAAAGTTTTCTTTTCTTTCTTTCTTTCTTTCTTTCTTTCTTTCTTTCTTTCTTTTTTTACTCTACACATTTGGCTATTCAAGGTAAACTATTAGCCAGAGCAGATCGCAAGACAGAATAAAGTATGTATATAGTACTCAATAAGCAGTCAGACCTTGGCAGCTAATAATCCATGGAGCTAAATACTATGTTTTCTACTATTCTATTGGAAATGAGTGACCGTGGTCTATTTCCACTATAAATATTATCTAGTGATGTCTGTGATTAAAAATCCATTAAAGCTTATTCTGCAAACTTTTCAGAGCCCTAATGTAAAATGGCACCCAAGTCATTTTATTTTAACTGATCCATGTATCAGGGACCAAATAAGATGATGCTTGTTTCAATACATACATTTTTCTGAACAAGTAGGCAAACAAGAGGTGGTAAAATTAGGCATTATTCAATTCATTGAGTACAGTAGCAACTTGGCTCTGATTGTTAATGTTTGTCCTTGCCAGGTAATATATAGTTTTGTCAGATGAAAAACCCCCTTGGATATACACCTACACATATATTTCTAACAGATGTATGGTCATTTCAGGGAATACTAAAAAGAATCTCAGTTGGTTTCTTGCAGCACTGCTACAAGTTAGGGAAATTATTTCTTCACTTCCAACGCCTGTAAAGGGAGACGATCGCAGCAGATGATGTATAAGGCCCTTCCAGATCTCATTTCCTATTAGCCCATGATTCGTATAGGGATACATTGAAGTGATGAAAGAGAACCACACTTCTTTTCTGTCACCAGTGTTTATGAATCATAGCATTGTGCATTTGTCCTTGAGTCAATGTTGTTTCTTTTAGTGACAAAAACAAGCCAGTATTTTCATACTTATTGTGGAAGCAGTTGTAATACAGAGAGGCAAATGGCATTGTCTTCCCAGCACTCTTCTGATTACCGGTCCCTTTAGTTTCATGTTCTCTTTCTTGCTGAGGATGTCTTTGACTATAGACAGTCACTCTGGCTGAAAAATAAAAGCTTTTTTTTAAAACCACTACAAAGCAATTCAGTTGAGAATATAGCATCTAAATGTCTATATAAAAAGAGGTTGCTTGTAAAGTTTTAGACTGTGTAAAAATCCCTAAGAATATTGTACTTACCTTAAAATATCCTTTTCTCCATTATCAAAGAATAACTGGAAAGATAACATAAATATACCTTTGAAGTAATGATTTTTCCATAAAGAGAAGAATAGATAAGCCAACATAATATTTCCTTTGATGCAGCAAATTATTATGTGAAATTTAAAACTTAATTTAAACTCTTAATGGGATAAAATCTGGCATGCAAAAAGTAAATCCTCCTCAAATATATATGTTTTGATGTCCTATTATGGTGGTTTGTTTCAATCTTCTGTAAAATTTTGCCCATAGCTAGTCTAAAAGGAATACTAGATGGATATAAATGATTTTCCTTGTTTTATTCTTTGAAAGAATTACCAAGTAATGAAAAGAAAGATATAAAAAAGGAATAGAAATGCAAACTGAATCCTCATTCATGAACAGAGAATTGTTAGTAAGTAGAGAATATTATGCCATGTTTGATTAAATAACTTGAAGAAAAAATAGAACCCTTTCCAAATCAATCCCATGTGAGACCTACATGGAAAAGAAGTTAGAGTGTGTGTGTGGAGGCGGGGAGGGGTTCCAGAGATAAGAAGGAATCATGGATTGTTTGGCAAGGAAATGTGAATCTAGTCACTAGAAGGCCCCTGAGTTGCACAGAGGCTGAGTCTCTGAGATCCCCCAATCTCTTACCTGAGACGCAAAAGCAGTTTGATCTTTTTCCTAAGAATAAATAAGGTGCAGAAGCAGACGTAAGGATTGTGGAAAATGATATTAAGAGATGAAAGAAATACAAATAAACAATTTTATTTGAACTAGCATCACCAAGTGGAGTATGTTGTTTTATGATAGAGGGAGCCTTTTGTAGAAGGAGTATTAGTCTGCGGGAGATCCCTCAAATAATGGCAGCTTGCACAGAGAGGCTCCAGTCGAATCAGGACCACAGGCTAAAAGAAATCTGTTTAGATCCACATAATAAAGATTTGATTGCCACATATACTTTTCCCCCAGCGCATGTAAAGTGCACGGGTACCACATTCTTACCTTCTGTTTCCATTCCTCAAAATTTCTGCATATCTCATACGAATACTGTCCCCCTGTGTCCTTATGTCTTTGTGATATCTCATCAACTTCCTTTTCTTTCTTTCACCATATAATGATGGTCATTTACCTAAATTCTATATCTGACAATTGTTTGTAAATGAATAGAAGGAAGCCTGTGGCCAATTATGGATCACAGGTTCCCAAATATCTTAAGAGATGCCTTTCGTGTTCATCCTCTTTATTCTTGTCATGGTATTTGTCTTGCCTTTTTCTCCTGGGAAATCTCTTCAACCACAGCTGGGATATTCTAATTAGTAAGGATCTAGTTACAGTCATCTGTTGGCTAAATGGAAATAGAAATACTAAATTCAAATCGTTTGTCTTCTTTCCCTCCCTCACCAACTTCCTGTGTTTTTGGAATCTCTGCATCCCTTTTTCATCCCCTATGCAAGAGAATACAATTGTCAATGATTCTTTTAACATTTAATGAAGGCAGGTCTAGCACTGTGTGATGCCTTTTGAATGTATTGTCTCATTAATTCTTCAGAGCAGCCAGTGATGGAAAGTTGGTTCCATCTTTATACCCACTCTATTATTTTTATTTTTTATTTTGTATTTTTTTGGTGCCAAGGATTGACCTCACAACCTCATGTTTGCTAAGCAGGCTGAGCTATATCCCCAGCCCAGTACTCACTTTATAAATGGTAGAGTTGAGGCTTGGAATTAGTATAATTAGTGAGTATAAGTGTGTGGATTAAAAATAAATTTGCTAATTTAAAATCTAATATGATTTATGTTTACAATCCTTCCCCATTCTGTGCTGGATAGTATTAGTTAATAAAGATGGAGAAAAGATAAGGACCTATCCCACTTGTCCACCTAATGAAGGGGATAAATTTCGAAAGAAAGTTCAGTATATGGCACAAAATTGAATTTACAGAGGTGTAGGTGATTTCTGAGGCAGGCAAAAAATGAGGAAAAGAACAACAATTTTCCTCACTTTAAACTAACTACCCCATAATAGTCCCAGTCTATTATATAATCAGGTTTTTCATGGTTACTGCTAAGCATAATGGTTTGCCCCATAAGTTGTTACCAATAATAAAAAGTAACTTGAAAAGAAACAAGGAAAAAATAGTCTCTGACCTCTTCTGAAAAATATTCTCCAGATTTGGATTTAATGTTCAAGCAGGAATATACAAGTTTTCACAATGCTTCAAAAGCTAAAGCTATTTGAGTGCTGACTTTACACTATAAAATGAAAAATGCCACACCTAACCTCGTATGACAAATGTAATCAAATGCAGGAGCACAAACAATGTTTTATAAAATTATCTTCAGGCAATGTATATAAAAATGTATATGAAATATTAATAAACTTTGTATTTATATTTGTGATTCATGAATATAATGTATATAAGTACACGAAGCCTCAAAAAATTCCAAATTCCTTTTCCCAACCATTTCAGATGGAGAACACTCAACCTCTATGTGTGTATGTGTAGTCCATATATTACATATGAATATATATAAAAAGATATACATATACCAACATAAACAAGTATAATAACACATATGCATACATATCTAAACATATGTATGTACGTATATGTGTGTGTATATATATATATATATATATATATGCACACACATTTTGTGAAGATGTCTTGTATTAAGATCTTAAAATACATTAAAACGTAGGTGTTCAGGGAATGAGCTAAAACATCCACCTAGCAAGCACAAGGCCTTGGGTTTGATCATCAGCTCTGATTAAAAAAAAAAAAGAGCATTGAATACTTTTATTTGACAAAACAATCCCAAACTTTTACATGTCTTCATGTCACATGTGAGTCATACATTGTGTGATGGAAAGTTATTGATTTTATTTCTCTACCTTATAAGAAGACTGCAAGAAGTTTTGAATTTGTTGAACTCCCATGTATGGAAACTTATGCACACCTGCCTACATGTGTGCACATGCACGTGTGTGTGTGTGTGTGTGTGTGTGTAGCTAGAAAAGCAACTCACCACACCATAAAGGTATAAGTTTGGAATAATCAAAGTCATAGTGAAGACACAAGAAATATAAAATTGAATGAGTTCTGGGTTGCCTTGAATCTGATTCTCTTATACCCATAATATCTGAGGCCAATAGAAGTTAGATACAGTGACCAAAGAATAATGCATAAAACCATTCTTAGAATTCAGATCTTCTTCTTCCCAAATTAGCCCCTTTTCCATGTCACCATGCATTTTCCATCAAGCATATATACTGGGAATCTTTCTAGTATAAGCTAGTTAGAGGGAAGTCCAAATGAATGAATTAAATACACAGGCCATGTGAAACAAAGGAAATTCAGATTTGCTTCTGGAGAATTCATTTCAGAATTCAAATCCAGCTGAACAAAATAGTTTTCTAACATTACAGATTAGCCAAACAATGGCCATTTGTACTTTAACATGAGTTCTTCTAGTCTCAGATAAATGAGACTTTCTTCTGGGGTGACCGAGAGTAGTTATACTACCTACAGCACTACCATTTGCATTCATGACACAGGAGAGGAGAAACACATTGGTGGAACTTTCGTTTCCTGCCTTCTTCATTTTTAAATGGATGGTGGCATGCTTCACGGCAGCATCTCCAAACAGAAGATGACAAATTCCCATTTATTTTCCATCAGTGGTACTGTGTGAGAGGTTGTGCAAAAAAAAAAAAAAAAAAAGAAAAGAAAAAAAATCTAAGCTTGGAGTTCCCGAGGCACAGATGTTTCATTTCTACAGCACCGTGGAACTCCTATAAAAATAATCATCCTATTGCTAGTCAGTTTGTCAGGAGTATTGGCAGACTGAAGCAGACTTACTTGATTTCACTAAAACTATTTGTTTGAAACTCTGATCTGTAAATCTGGATGGAGAAAGGATGCTTGCCAGAGGCAATGGTTTTTGTACATTCTCAAAAACAAAGGTCATGTAAAAACACTAGATTGAAAACAGCCTTAGAAATGAAGCAAAGGATGCAGGGAACGCTTACTGAACTCCTGTAATGTTCCCAGCATTCTACCAGGCTGTTTACATTGGGTGCTTGAAACAATACTCTGGCTTTATCTTTTTGCTTTTCATGTTTTCCTACCAGCACTGGGATGTTTGCCTCTATCCCTGTCTCTGTCTCTGTCTCTCTCAGGGCTATATATCCAGCCAGACTTTTTAAATTTATCTTTTAGTTTTTAGATAGGTCTTTCCTGCCATCTGTAATAACCCATGGCTATTTTATTACCTATATCTTTGTGCTCCCAGAAACATTAGAAAAGTCAGGGCTTTAAGAACTGCAGGGTGGTGAGCAGAAGCCACTGCGGTGCCCCTACTGTGACTTTGGTTGGTTCTTGTCCTGGTCTTTCTCCACTCATCATCATCAATTCTCCTATTGATTTTTTTTAGACAAAGGTTAAACACATGTTTGTAGGTGACACCAACTGCTTCAGGGAATTTGTCCCTTCTCCATACTGTTCTGATTTAAACCCCCTGTGGCATTTTCTACTGCAAGGATCATGATGAATGGGGTTGAAAGTGACATAGAAATGAACTCAGAAGTAAGTTTATAGCACTGCTGGGCACCATCTGTTAATGTAAATGTTTAAGGTAAAATGCATTAAGGCTTAAGAGCTGACGAGACATTTTATTTGCCGCCTGCCTGTGGGATTATGCCTGGCTTCTGCCCAAGTGTAGAGGGTCCTTAGTTAAACTTGAATCTACTTTTACCCCTTTATCTGCTGCTAATCATTTTCTGGGGTAGAATCTGCTTACTTACTTGAATTGTGACTGTTGAAGTAACTGTATTAAATAATAAGTATTATGATCTGTATTTTTTGATTATTGTAAAGTATTTAAATTCAATGCATGTATATGTGTCTTTATCATTTATGATTACTTACAGTTGAATATTTTGTCCTCAGTGTTAGAAAATTAAGTACTATACTTTAGGTCTATCAGTCAGGATAAAAATAATTTATGAAATGGATGAATGGATATTAATGTTACTATCAAAACTACTTGAATTATATGGTAATTCTGTGTTGATCTCATAATACAAAACTGAAGCTTAAAAGTATCCATTGTATTTTTAACCCTTGAGAGTCTATTATTGGTAAACAAAGGTAAGTGACATTTCTTTACTATTCATGGAGAAATAGTCTTATTTGAAAGGGAAAACCAAGTTCATCTAGTAAATATAAGTCAGTAACTTGAATTATAGCTTTTACCTAGTAACTTAATGACTAGGGTATGTAGAAGGATTTGTGTTCCATAGGAGACCTACCCAAGGAAAAGGAAGTACAGAAATTGAGGGAACAGTGAAAATAATCAGAGGGAGAGAACAAATGAAGGGATAGAGAAAAGCAATCTGAATGCAAGACTATTTAAATAAGTGAATAAGACACTTTTCCAGAGATTCACATTGCAGTTTTCTTTTCTAGAAACTCCAAATATGATGAGGTCAAAAGAATATTACAGATTGAATGACTTTTCTCTAAATGGCTAAAATGACCTCTTCAGCTGGAGAGACTCAGGTGACCTTGCCGCTTAAACTTGTCCTGTGGGAATAGCAAACTAGTTACAATTTCTCATCTTCCTCTATGATCTGGGGCTTGATGGATACATAATTAAGATCACTAATGAGCAGAGGTGGTGAAAGCTGTTAACTCCACTAATTCTTCCATGGGAATGTTTTCACACTACTTTTTTAAAGACCCTTTTCCTATTTCTTTCACTGTAAACTCTTGTTAGCTTGCTAGTAGGGACAAAAAGTTTCTGGGTGGATGATAGGTGAGAGAGTATACAGTGAGCAAGTCTAAGCTGCAAGAAAAAAGCAGAGAATCCAAATGGATTTATGCCTCTTAGTCTGAGTGAAGTGCTACAGGTCACTTAGTCCTGTTCCTTTATTACGAAAGATGGGAAGCAAAGAACTCTTGAACCAAAGTGATTTTCTCAAGATTACATACCTTTTTGGGGCAGATCTAGAACAGAAATACATGTTTTCTCACTCCCCGACAATTGTTCCTATACTGGACCATCTTTCCTCTTTATTTAGGGTCTTAAAATTTCTTTGAAATTGCGTGAAAAGTGCCCTTTTAACTTGTGTATTCTAGGAAGTGTTTGTACCGAAGGAAAACATAGAGTAAAATCTCAACTTAAATCAGTTGCCCCTTTATAAATCTAGAGTGCACATTGCAATTATAAGTTTGCATAGGGAATACGGAGATTCTGTTAACTCAGCTGACCACTGGACAGTCAGCCTGATGCACACTGCAGAAGCATCACATGTACTTGAGATATGATGTGAGCATTTATTGGAGAGATAATAGTTAAAGAGTTTTCCTCCCCTTGCAAGGATCTGCAAAGCTAATTTATACACAGTGATTTTTTCTGTTTCTGTTCCTGTGAAACATAAAATTAAAATATCTATAGAATAAAAAACAGTGATATAAGTCTGGACATCAGTAAGAAAAGTCTAGTACATCATCTGTAACTACAAATCTTATGTGTTCTCCATGGAGATGAAGAGATATTTAATGAGATATACACAAAAGTCTTTCTTAGTCTGTGAATATAAAATGCTTCTTGAAACTTTGAACAGGGAATGAAGAAGGAAATTGATCATAGTTATGTAAAAATTGGCAGTATAAGTTCAGATGAGAAAGATTTCACATACCTTCCCAGAAAAGTTAATATTCTAAATAAGGAAATAAATACTTATAACAAAAATTTGACAAGGTTTACAATGATTTTCCAAGAACAAAGCTTTGTTGGAACCCAATACCACTTGTGACAGGTACAGGTAGTACACACTTCATATTAGTGGTAATTTATAACTGTTTCCTCTTTCTTTTCTCTATCTCTATCTCTGTCTCTATCTCTCTCTTTGTCTTTCTTTTTCCAAGGTAATAGGGATTGAATGCGTGACCTTCACACTGAACAAAATCCCCAGCCCTTTTTAAAATTTTTAATTTTGAAGCAAGGTCTTACTAAGCTGTTAGCTTGTTCAGATTGGACTCAAATTTGCAATCCACAGTGATGGGATTACAGGTGTGTGCTGCCATACCAAGGTTAAGGAGAATACTGAAGATGTAGATTCCTTGCTAGAGAAAAAGGAGAACAGTATTTCAATAAAAGAATTAAGCTAAAACATTTAATTCTACATATATCATAGGGCTCCTCATCTTACACAGTATAATTTAACCCATTCAAAACCAACTCTATTTTTGTCCACATCACTATGATATTTTTTTAAGAAGTAAAGGTACGAGTTTTTAACAAAAAAATATCACACAAGTGGCACAGTAACTTTAAAAGAGTTATTTTTGAGAACTTTTTTGAAACAGTCCTTTGGAGAAAAGACAAGAAGATGATTTCAGATGTACATGAGAAGAATGTGAGCTACTAGGTGCATGGGTACATGCACTGGAGAAGTCACAACTAGTCGTTCTCTGCTTAAAGAAACACCAGTACTACAGTCGAGCACTCTCTGAATAGTTGGAAATTGCCCAAGGCTAACTGCACTTGAAATGAGGTGGTGAATCACCTTAGGAACAAGGCAGAGCTTTCCCTTGTTATTGGAGGGAAAAGTTCCCCATAGGTCGGGAAGAAAAGGATTTCCAGATCATTGCCCTCCTCTGCCAAGTCTGCCGCAGTGTCTCAGATCAATCACTTTAATTGCCTGAACTTTTCAGTGCCTTTGCATCCACTTGAGCCTGTCTTTCTGCTCATCATCCTGTACTTACCCCTGAGGATCAGCATAAAGCAGGTAGATCTGGACCCCCCAGAAAAATCACAGAGGTTATGAAAGGTGGTCAAAGACTCTGTCCACTCCAGCCTGCTCCAGCAAGCAACATCATCCCGAATTCAGGCAAGATGGAAATGATGACCAGAAAGATTCAAATACCTTTAAGTTCCTCCCTGGTTTTAATATATCTATAAGTATGTATATGACATGCGGGTTTTAATATATCTGTAAGTATGTGTGAAAACATCAAATATTTTTACAGCATAACTGATAATACATTTTTGGGAAAATGTTATAGTTTGTCTCATAGCTTGTGTTTAAAAAGTCTGTAAATAGTTCCCTAGGTGTAATATCTACAGAAAGGGAGCTTTTAGTTATAATACAGTCACTATTTGTATAAGAAGGTAAACTAATCATTTATAAATCCAAACACATTTTTTGGCTATTCTGTTTGTCATATTCCTTGATATATGTTTTCATGTCAGTCCTTTCTTGTACATTGTGTTGGAACTGTGTCATTCTGGTAATGACTGAATGCTTAGAAATAAAACAGCAGGAATCATGATATCATTGTTTAATCTTACAAAGTATCTCTCCTAATCTATATCTAATTCCTAATGGCCTCACGTTGGATGAGATGCTGGCCATTTCAGTGAAATTTAGAAGTAAGCACTTTCTGTACACTTGGGAGATGATGTTGGTGGCAGGAAGGGGCAGAGGAACTCAGCTCCTGCTCCAAATTTTTGTGTTTTATGATCTTCTTTCTCTTCCTCCTGTTCTGCTCAGAGGCCCAGTCAGTGGAAGCTTGTTGAGCTGTTGCCATATGGAAAGACTTGTGAGGAGCAGAGTGGTAGGTACCCTGCCCTCAACGTATTACCAATCTTACAGGAAAAATATTATTTTACTGAGAAGCAGCATATTAACAATTTAAAAGCCAAATGAGAAAAAATTTAAAGAAAAATAACTGCTTTGAATTTCTGAGAAATGTATTTGACAGCAAACAAGGACGTTGCCTTGATAGGATGGTTATTTGCTGTGAGCTTCCACAGATGAGAAGAAATCAAATAATCAGAGAGGAGGAATAAAAAAAATAGTGATAAAAAGAGCATCATAAACAAAAGCAAGTGAACACTGCAGAGAGGAATTTTCTCCCTTTTCTTTATTCAGCAGTTATTTCATACATGAAAGGAAAAGGCCAAACGTAGTCATGAACGCTTGCTTTTTACTTTCTGCCTCTTCAATTTTTCAAGAAACACTAAATTCACACCTAGGAGTATTTTGACAAGCTTAGAAACTTTTTCAGAAAATAACTCTTGTGCATGGCAAGATGTTACTAAAATCAGATTTGTTTTCCCTCCCGGGGAGAAGATGACTGCAGAACTTTCCATTCACACCTGAAACTCTCGCGGAGAGCAGCCGAGCTTGTTCCTTCCATGTGTTTTCTGCACCATTCAGTAGACTCGAAAGAAACGTGGAAAATCCATGGAGGACATCTCTTAACCCCAGCACACCTCCTGGCCTGTTTTAAGAACACTTACTTGACCTAAATTAAGATAATGACTTTTCATGTCTCAATTTGAGCCAGAAATCAAATGGGAGTTTTACATGCTGCTTGTGCTTTTGAAATAACCATAAAAGTCATATCCCAGCACTTCCTTGAGTCAAATCTCTGAACTAAGACATTTGGAGTTGCTTTCATGACAAAATCACTTTCCTTTTGATATATCTATTCATCATTGACAACTTTATGGATGGCTGACCACACTATAACTTTAAAAACACTTTCTCTTTTAAATATCACAGAACTTCGGCTAAGGGCTTAAGTGAGTTGGCTCTAGAATCTAGTAATACTCATCCTCTTATGCAGAAAAGCTACCTTTGGACACCTACCTAATTGATTTCCAGTTAATATAATACAGTGATTTTTATTATTGTCTCAGAAATATGTACTTCCGGATGTAGATGGCACATGATAATGATTCTCAGGTTTGTCAGTTTTCATTACTGCAACAAAATACCTAACATAATAAATTTACAAAGAAGAAAGGTTTATTTTGGCTCACACTTTTAGAACTATCAGTCTATCTACAGTATTTCAGTCCTGCTGCCCTTGGGCTCATGGTGGAACATCAGGGAGGAATCTGCTCACCTTGTGGCAGCCTGAAAGTAAAGAGAGCAAAAAAAAAGAGCTAGAGTCCCTTCAAGGCTATACTTCCCAGTGACTTAACTTCCCTTCACTTGGCCCCTCTCTCCTTATGGTTTGACTATGCAATATTATGACAGGCTGGAGGCCACCCTTCACTAAGGTTATCCCTGTTGGTATGAGGATGTTATCCTGGCCACTTTGTGTAGCAATTCTTATATGAGACATGTTCCCTTCCCCCATGGAGCCACAGCCTTCCAGTTATACTTAAATTCCAATTTTGGCTTCTGTCTTTTATCTTACTAATGCTTTGCTTCTCTCCTTTGTTTTACCCATCAGGTTACTAGAGCATCATACACCTTCTTTCAACATTTCCTATAGGCCTCTCTGTCATTCCATTCTTTTTGCCAACTTGTGCTACACTGTAACCTCAAATCTGGTCTCACTAATGCCCTTTGCTTGCCATTGCCTCTTCTTGCCGCTCTAACTCTTTGTTCCCAACCCTCCACCAATGTTCAAAAGGAAAAAATTCCAACTCCTATGGTTTTCTAGTGGTAGACTTTGGCTACCTCATCCCTTAACACGTACCACGTGATCAGGAATGCAGACCATGTGGGTGGCAGATACAGCCCAGGCACACCTGGGATTTCACAGAAACAGGGCCCACTGTAGGAATGGACTGATAGTTTCCCAACACTTAACATCTGAAACTTTTATCAGGGACATAAAACCTAGCATTTAGGGATAAAATACCTGCTGGGAGAATCCAGAAATCCCAGAGCACAAGCCAAGCGGGCAAGAACAATAGGCAACACATGAAAAAGTCCTTGTTTTACTGAAGTTTTTTCCCCAAATCCCTTCTTCACAAGTGCATGTCATTGTCTTTTAGAAGTGAGTAAAGTGGCCCATAGCAGATCAACTTCTCATTCTTTTTTCTTTTACCTCTAACAAGATTCTGTTTTTATCAGCTTCTTCCACCAGCATGTCTGGGCACACTGCACATTAAACAGCTAGCTCAGTGCTGGCAAATCTTCTAGAGCTTTCAGTGATACAAACAGTCCTCTGTGGCATGCGTGCCATATGTTTCCCACCACTGATTTAGCTTATTCACAGGACATAATTGTTATTTGAAAAAGAGAGACCATGTAAGAGGTTGAAGAAACCCAACTACATGTGGTATAATATCTTAAACTTCAGAATAAGTTTGAATTCATATAATAGGTAGTGAGAAATCCAATACCATATTCCTTAATGTTTATTCTTCTTTACTGTATGTAAAAACAAGAATTAATAACGGTAGCATTTTAGAACTGAAATATAAGTTGCATCTGGCTCATATTCAGCCTCTGATTCCTCAGGAGGTTTTCACACCCCTTTTTCTATTCCTGCTTTCCAGCTGATTTGACAGAAGGACAGAAGGAATAAGAAATCAAGTAGCTTATCTGAGAGGTTCCCCATGGGGCACTTTGTCCCAGGTGTTCCTGCTGGTGACTTACATAATCAGAGTTCTGTGCTGAGGGCATTACTATACTGGTGATTGTTTGAGCCAGTGGGTGATGGTGTCAGGGTAATTATAACCAAGTTATGTGTGATCTTAAAGGCCTACTTAGTGCCCCAGGAGAATGAGATGGCTTCGTCCCTTACCTTTGCAAACGTGTTCTATAGTAAGGTGGCTCCACTCACCAAGGAGGATCAAAAATGAACAATGAAAGGGGACTGTATGTTCTAGTGCCTTGGATAGGAGAACGCCAAGTTAATCCTTTCTAATCAGCCCCTATTTATCCATTTATATTTTTGTTGGGGTTCTTTGTTCTCTTAGCATGAAACTAAATCAAAACTATCAGAAATGAATGTGGATCCTTTGGGTCTTAAAAGGAGTGAAGTTATTTTTAAAAGAAAATATAAAGAACAATAACAGCTCTCTTTCTGTGTTTATTTTCTTAAATGTTCTCTATTTTAAGTTTAATTAGAAGAGAGAAATCTACTTTAAACTTGAGATGACATTAAAGTTGTGAAAGAATTATGATTTGTCTCCTAATTGTGGCCAAAAGCCTTAATATGTAGGGCATCCCTTTGAAACTGGCATTCAGCTGAATGTTCAGACACAGGACTAGACTTCTCTGTGGGACCAAAGAGATGATCAGAGGCTGTATTTCTTCTTTCCTCCTTTGGTTTTCTAATCATACAATTAATGCACACTATTGAGAAAGATTTTAACATAGAATCCTTCCAAATGATGGAATCCTTTTTAACCATCTCCAAACCTCAGTTGAGAGCCATTGTTAATGTTCCAGGAAGCAGATGTCCAATTCTTTTTCTTTGCTTTTGCAAACAGGAATGAGTACAGATGTGCACATGCATACGTACACATGCACCTGTATACACGCACACATGTTCCCCAAAGTATTTTTATAAATGGAGTGCCCAAGTAATATATGTTCATCTATATCCTGGACCTCTCTGCATGTCAGAACATGGAGACCTATGTAGGTTCCATTTAAAGTTAAAGTCAAACAAAACTCCATGGTTGGCTGAAGCTACCTCCTCAACCCAGGCTTCCACATTGAGGTGGATCGGAAATGAGAAACAATTGAAATTAGCCAGGTTTCTGCCACAGTGTGACAGCTTGGCTCCATAATCAAATGAGCCCTATAGTTGAGCAGAACATACTCCTACACCACCCGTCGTTCTTAAATAATTTGTACTGTGCCAGGTACTTGGGATTTCTTTCTTGCTAGGTTTGAAAAGATAAAGGAAATATTTTCCCCAATGGGCTTGTTTGGGTGGGTCCCTAACTTGACACTTTCTGTGATGTCTAATTCACATCTTGTATCTGTGCCTGCAAAGCCTGGAGATGGGGATTATGATGAGTGGAGACAGCTAGAATGTGTCATCTGCATTCAATCACTCAGTCACACATTCATTGATTCATACAAAAAAATTTATTTACCATTCACCAGATGGCAGGCACTGAGCATAGAAATGTGAATAAACAGACACAGGCAATTCTTTGCCAATGGACTTTATAAATCAGTGAAGGATACAAACAGGGAAATGGGCAATTGCAGAAGTGTGCATAGTACATTTATCAGTCACATGCAGAAGCTCCTAATGCACAGAGCCAAGAGGAAGCTTCCCGGACAAGAAGACATTTAATCTGAATACCCAAGAATGCTTAAAAATTAGGTAAACAGAGTTATGGGGGAAAAGACACATTGGCAAAAGAAGAGTTCACATGGCAAAAGTCTAGGAGATTTTTCAGTCTGGCACTGAGGAGCAAGTAATAGTCAGAAGAAGAATGCAGGGCTGATCTCTCTGGCCTAAAGCCTTCATAAAAGAGTTTGAGATGTATCCAAAGAGTTCAGAAATACCTGAAAATTTTTAGATGCAAACAGTTCTGATTTATGAGGTTTGCAATATGGAGAACAGATGGAAAAAGCCAGGGACAACCATTAGGGTGCTGGGGTGGGAGCGGATGAAGACTGTAATACAGAGGGGCAGGCCTTGGGATCAGAGAAGCATGCACACTCTATTGAGTCATTTCTGCACATAATTGTGTAGCTGCTTAAACACTGAAGTTGAGTTTGGCAACTTTGAGAAGTTGCATAAACCATGGGTGAGGCAGTTAAATCTGACTGTGCAAAGCTGAGTGGGCTCACTGCAGAGGTGAGATAAATATCTATCTCTGGGGAGCATATACACATGTGCATTTTTTTTCCCAAGAGATAATTGCACCCAAGGCTGGAACCTGCTCACCCTATCTTTTAGACTCAGAGTACAGTGCCTGGTCTATTTTCTACATGACTGGGCTTTACTTTAGAACTGACGAGTCATATATCATTCTGATTGATTTTTTTCTTTTTCTTTTCACTCTCAAATAAATGAGGGAGTCAAATAGAGATTGCTGAAAAACACCAGGGAAACTCAACCCAAATATGCAATTATCAGTAGAACCCCCATTCTAGGGAGTATAGTATACCTATCTTCCTCTTGTTTTGTCTTCTCAGAACCAAGATAAAGAAATAACATGTTGTATGAGGCCAGTAAATGGTTAGAGGATGGGAAAAATAAATAATCAGCCACAACTCAGAGTGTTCTGATCTCTGCTGGAAGGGAATGATAAGAAAAAGACATTATAGAGATATAGAATTCCCAACCAGCTCTTGATCAATTGAACACAGCTAAGCTTATAATTACCTACCAAAAAGCTTTGTTACTTCTGATTCTTGGATTTACTTGAAGCTGGGTCTTCTATTTTAGCTTCCTGTCTTCTACTGTCGCTCTAAAGCCAGAGACCCCAAAGGATTAGTGACCATTTTTATTAGAGCAAAAACATGCAGATTGAAGATGTGCACACATGTGTTTTAAAAACAACTCTTTGTACTGGTAAGTGGATTTAACACATAGAATGGGTTGTGTAATAATGAAAGATCTGCCACTTATACAGCCTGCAGGACCTCTGTTCTGCAAAAGTTTGTGTTTTTTCAAATCTTATGCTGTTGTATCTTTTGATACAGTGCAAAGAGGTTAGTATTTCATGACCAAACAATCCTTCCAACATATATATTGTTCTTTATCCTCAAAGGAACATATGCCTGTTAAGGTTGGAAGAGAAGTAAGAGATATTTTTAATGGCCAGTTAATACTCATTAGAAACTCTAGTTATGCCTGCCTTGACAATTAGCTCTCTCTTGGACTCTTAACAAAGTCTTCTTCCTGTCAATTCAGTATCCAAGGAGAAAGCACTGGACTAGTTAAGAGCTAAAGAGAAGACTGTAAATATAGAGATGATTAAGAATGAGGCTTTTAGGCTAGGGAGGTAGCTCAGTGGTAGAGCACTTGCCTAGCATTGTGTAGGCCCGAGTTCAATCCCCAGTACCACACACACACACACACACACACACACACACACAAGGCTTTCAAAAATTTCCAACTGATATATCTTGGCTTTAAAAAGATGGTGGTATGGTGTATGTATGTAAGTGCTTTTGCATGAGTGTGTGTGTGTGTGTGTGTGTGTGTAACAATGTGTGCATAAGAAATGGAAAAAATATAACACATCAAAATGGACAGGTCTTTTTTTTTTAATGTGACTGAACTCATAAGCATTTAGAGGTTAGGGACAGTCATAATTTCTGGCTGCCATACTTTATGCTAATTTGACTGTCCTCTGCTATATGCTTCTGCTGAGACAGCCACTTTACTCCTGCTTAATTTCCTCACTAATAATAGTAGTGGGGGCTTGACTATAGTCAGATTTACCAATTTAAGCAGCTGCCACTACGGGTCATTATAAATTATATTTAGCTCTTGAATCTACAATTTCTTTCTTTCTTTCTTTCTTTCTTTCTTTCTTTCTTTCTTTCTCTCTCTCTCTCTCTCTCTCTCTCTTTCTTTTCTTTCTTTCTTTCTTTCATATTTTTAAAAATATAGTTATAAGCTTAGGTCTAAATTAGCTATGCTTTCTTCCTTCTTACAAGTCCAATGCTATTTGCAATAGGCTAAAATTTTTAGATGTTAACTATTTGTAGCCCCTGCAAGATAAACTCCTAAATTATCAAGGAGCTTTATTCATTTACTCATGCATATATGCATTCACACAGTCATTTATCCAGGCATGCAATATTTACTAAGCACCTATTTTATGGCAGAAAATGTTTTAGTTAATGGAGATAAGAAAGAACAATATGAGCAAGATTACCCATAATGTCTAAAATATACTAATCAGATTTGAAGAAAAATATCTTCCCCCTATTGATATTCTCAATATAGTTTTTCTCCCACATTGTCAACACATCTCCATGGGAACTCTTCAAAGTTTTATTTTGTTATTTTTTGTGGCCTGCCTTCTGCATTTTAAGAAGGTGTCTTTGTTTTAGTACTTTTTCTCTAATATCGTAGGAAAAATTTTTCTAATGATGATTGTTTTGGAATGCAAGAATAATCACTGGAAATCTAGATATGAAGATTTTGTTTTAAGAAAAAATATACACATTGACAAGCAGAAGAGTACTACCTCTGCTCGAATCAAGATTCTAGAGATTGTTTTGAAATTCCTCACCTTTTTTCTAATTGTGTGACTTTCTGTAGGTTGGTCTCTTTTCTGTCTCATTCTGGTTTTTTTCCTAAGTTTGTTCTCTTCTCTCTCTTTTTCCTTTTTGAAATAATAAGTTAGTATCAACCATCATGGATGGGATTTTCTTTTATTTCTTTTTATTATCCACTAATGATAACTACATTACTGCAAACATTTAGCTTTTCTGAACAATGATACCTTATGTCTGAAATTGTGCAATACTTCCTGTGAAGATTGACTTAATAGAAAATAGATTGAAAAACAGAAGCATAATATTATCCAGCTTGCACTTTGCAGCTCCGTTTGTCTTCCCTGTGAATCAGGGAATGAATTCGCCTGCCTGCCTCACACCTGATACTGTACTTCCCTTGCTGCTGTCCACATCCTCCCCTCCAACATGTCTTCCTCTTTTCTTGCTTGAGCCAATGTTCTACTTTTCTTCCAAGCCTATTGTTTGACTTTTATTGTAGGCCTAAATTCTCTCCAGGTATTATGTATCAAGCTGACCTGGGTGACCCACTGGCAATTTTAGTTCTGATAATGAATTGATGTGCCCACAAGATATTGAGCTCTGAAGATAATTTTGATATATGGTGCTCGGTGTATAGTTTAAGAGCACAGTGCCTGCCTGGAAAGTGTGAGGTAGTAAGTTGATTCCCAGTACAATTTGATATATATATATATATATATATATATATATATATAGCCATAAAAAGTTCAGAGTTAGGAAGTTTTCATTGTTCAGTCAGGGTGGCTCCCTGGCCAAAATTATCATTTCTGCTTTTTCCATTGTGCTTGTAATTTATTTAATCTAATCTTATTCCTTGGTTCGTTAAAGGATTTTTGGATTTTTCTTCCAAACATCAAATCCTCTTAGTACCTTAAATGATGAGGCGGTGGCATCCAGGATAAGGTAAACTGAGACTAAGCTTTTATAGAAATGGAGCATAGTCTAATGTTCGAAAACACAGGAAATGGAAGGAGGAAAAGCACCAGAAGCAGAGTTAATCTTGCATGTTAGTCTTGCCAAGGTCTATCCTATTGTCACACTAGGAGTCTGCTGCTGCCTGTCATTTAAGGCTCAGAGACACTTAGTAGGAAGAGGAAGAACAGGTGCTTTCTGCCTGCTTTTTAAGGATGAACATGGCCACCCTTGTGACTTGGTGTATGTCATGAAGCATCATGGTCAAAAGATGGGAATGCATGCACATTGAAATTGAAGGACAGGTTTTTACGTGCATTGGGTTAATGAGTAAAATGTCTAAAAGGAAGGGGCAAAACATCACCTAATGAGCAATTTCCAACTAAAATGTATGAACCAAGAGTATTTCCTGGATAGAATTTGTGTCTCTGGCATATCTCTCTTTCCCCTTTTTTCTAAATTGCATTCAGTGGATGTACCAAAAATGAATAACCCCATACCCAATTATTTCAGTATATCTCGTCTCATTTTAAAGGTGGCCCTTTTGTGTGTCTTTTGTGTGACTGTATTGCCACCATATAGTAAGTACCCATTGTGCTAATACCTGCAGTTTTCACAGCTTTGCTCCATGCTGAAATGCTGTGCAGACTCTCAAAAGTTGGCTGTAGTGCTTCTCCTTAAGGTTAAATAGAAGATATATATACAACTTCTCTACCAGTGTTCAGCAAGTTGCTTAGGTTTATGTTACCCCTGACAGCTGCCTCTCAGAAAGGCCTTCCTCTGTCTGAGGATATAGCTCAGTGGTTCTGCTCCTGCATGGCAAGTGTGAGGTTGTGAGTTCAATTCTTGTTAAAACAAAACAAAACAAAACAAGCTAGAAGGCCCATCTCTAAGAGATGCGTCTTTATGACTCCTGCATTTTAGGAATTTTCCTGGGCCACCATCTAAATTCACATTGCAGGGCAAACTAGAATAAGGAACCCTTAGCAAAGTCACCTGGGAAAAGGACAGCCTCTGATGTTCACTTAAGATTTCAAATAATTTTATGATGGTTAAATTAGAGCAACCCTGGCTATCCTGCTCTGGGAGCACTCTGGTTTTAGCTGATTTCAAATTTATAATATGAGAATAATCTTGATCTGACTTTTTAATGAAAATATATGTCCCTGTCTAAAACTTGCACCCCAATCCTGTGAAAGAGTATGTGTTTTATTGCATATGCTTTTTAAAGCTGTTTACTTAGCAATTTCATTTTGTTTGCAATCTCATTGCATTTTCTTCTCTAATTAGCAGATATATGCATCATCTCTTGGCGATAAAGGAAGTATTTTCTTCCTCATCGGATAATTTCCTAGGAAAGGCGCTCATGACATTGCTCTGGCTCTGGGTGTGCTGTGTGCCTTCCCACACATTCTCACCCTATCACATTTATAACGTGGCTGAGTCTCTCCAATTTAGAGCCTTTCTCTAATTTAAGTCGCTTTCATTTAACTTGGGTTGAGAGTATCTGATACACTCTCAGAGCTGTTGAATTTCAGAGCTCTGAAGATTTGTGGTGCCTTTAATAGGAAACACATCAGAGTCCTTTCTGTAAGTAAGTAGGATTTTGGACCATTTCTAAGACAAGATGAAAATTACTTCTCCAATTATCTTCGCAATTAGATATTCAGAGGCTGGAAGGAACTATATGTGTTCTTATGTGTCTCTGTTTTTATTAGGGAGGAAACATTTTCCAGAAGCCTTTGACTTACCCTGCTTTAACCCCCACAGTGTCTCACTGCATTATCTCTCAGTGGGAAAAACTGATTCTTGCTTACCCCTAAACCAACAGAAAAGTGGATTTGCCAAAATCATCATGGTCCAATCATGGCCTTTGCTGGCCCCATCCATCTTCATGAGTACTGACTTATTCAATCTACCAAAAGACTAAACAAAATGAAAATTCAGTTTGTTAACGGGTACAGAAGAATAGACGCGAAGTAGACAACCACATAGCAAATAATATTTGGCATAGGAAATATGCCATTTGCAAGTGTATAAGCAGAGTTTGCTATTTTGTCTGGGATATTTTTTTCTATTAGCTGTTCCATGCTGAACTCTGGTTCTCTTATTACATAAGGAAAGAAAGACCAGAGGAAATATAGGGGAACTTTTGAAGAAAACCTAGCTAGAGAAGTACCCAAAAAAGTGTCCACTATAATCAGGGTAACACTGCTGCGAGTCAAAAAAGAGATTATGAAAATTTTACCAATTCAACAGGTATAAATTGTTCTAGGCAAACTGCATGGCATAATCAGGCTTAAAAGGGCATTGTTCTCAAAAAGATTACTTTAGGTTTTTAATTTTTTTCTTGGGGAGAGAATCTGGCACATTTAGTTAGGATTATGGGAAATTCTAAATTTATGTGAAAACTATTTTATTTTTAGTTTTTAAATCCTAAGTCTTATGAGAAATGAGAAAGTAAGAATATTATAAAAAGTGCATTTTTTTTTTTATCCCTTAGACCTCATAGATTTTCCATGCTGAATTTGGGGGAAAATTAGCATGTATAAAGTAAAAATGCTGATTATTTTTTTTTGTTCACTAAAGAGCTATTCATGTTTAACTTTTATTTTATGCAATGCCTCTGCAAAAGCTTCCTGTTATTTCTTTTAACTCACATAGGCTTAGGTATCAGTGACATTTTTGTACTAAGGATCTTCTGGGTTTCGGCTATGCTGAAAGTCTGAAAAACAGTATTTGTCACGGGAATAACCCAGCCAGATGGATCACCTTCCAGAGGCAAAATGTGTTCAAGATCAGAAATGAAACATGCATGCTCATGCTTGGGGAGGAGGAAAACTACTGGTTTTCTCCTCGAAGAGTATATTCCTAGGTACTTTTTTTCCTATAGTTTAAATTTGTATTTTGCTCCTGTGCTCACAGAGTGTTCCCTATCTGTCAATCACAATAAAAGAGGGCCTTTTCACTGAAACAGACCACTGAATCTATTTCAGTGAGTACAGCTGATAGTCTCTATGTGTCTGAAAGAATGAAAGGCATAAGAAGAAGCCTAAGCAAGTTTATATCCAGGGTAGATTTTCCAAAATGGAATATTGATATTGAGACCATAAGAATAGCTACTTTGAAAGTCACAAATCTTCTCTTTCTTCCACTCATTTCAATGATAAACTTTTATGAATAGTAAACAGACTTGTACTTCCTTAGATTTATAATCTTTAATCTCTCTTTTATGGTGCTTAGAAACAAGATCTGAGCTTTTATTTTTTTCTTAGCAGTCTCGTGTGGCCTTTATGAAGTGACATAAGTCAGGTGTGGTGGCTGTCATCCCACACTCTGGGAAGCAGTGACAGGAGGATTGAAAATTTGAGCAAAGCCAGGTCAAATTAGTACAATATGTCCCTGTCTCCAAGGGAAAACTAAATTAAAATAAAATGTTAAAAGTGGACTGGAGACATACCTCAGCTAGTCACTGAGCTCGGTATTAAGGCCCTAGTTCAATGGCCAATACTGAAAAAACAAACAAACAAACAAACAAACAAACACAGTGATCTAAAAAAATGTGATTGCTACTGGAATATTGCTTAGATTTATAGTTTATGTGTCTAGTTCATGCATTTTAGAAATGAGTTGATGTTTCTTTTTTCTTTTTAGTTGACACATAGTAATGGTGCATATTTATGGAGTACAGTGTGATAATTCAGTACATGCATATAATTTGTAATGATCAAATCAGGATAATTAGCATTTTCATCTCCTAAGACATTAATCATTTCTTGGTGTTTAGTGCCTTCAAGCTCAACTCTTCTAATTCTTCATAAAAAGTATTAGAGCTTGCTGTAAACTGTAGTCATCTTATTGTTCTTTAGGATATTAAAACTTCATCTTTCTTTTTTATTTTTAATTTTATTAGTTCATGTTTGTGGTAATGAAGTTTAGAGAGTATATACATGTATGTAACACAGCTTGATTATTTTTTGATCCTCTTACATCAACCTCCTTTTCTCCTTCTCTAAATTACTTTTGCCCTCTTGATTTCTACTTGTTATTGTTATAGTATATTAATATGCATTGTTATATTATTATGTTTTTAGTCTATAATATTTATTTTGTGTATCCCTAACTCCACCACCCTCCCTTCACCCTACCCATCCTAGCCTCTAGTAATTATTATCCTACTCTTTTTCTTTGGGATAAATGATTTTTTAAGCTTCCGCATATGAGTGAAAATATATAGTATTATCTATCTACTTAACATAATATCCTCAGGTTGTAGCAATAAGTTTTATATCATAAGTTTAAAAAAATTTAAATTTCTGAACAAACATCTGTGGTTTTTCAAGGAAGCTATTTCTTGGTCTGCAGAGCACTGATCTGAGGGTTACATTCCAGTCTAGGCTACCAGAACGAATAGGTCACCCCCCAGGAACTTGATGACACTGTTGTCATTTAGATAGCAAACAAGGCATGAAATACCCTGTCACACAGCTCGATTTCCCCAAAATGGGGACAAGAAACCCCTCACCTTTGGGGCACAGTCCAAGGTTACTCTGTTAAATCATGTCATGTTTCTGATATTCCTGGGCTCATAACCTGTAGGCTTTTGTTGCTCCCAGGGAAACTTCTGTTTGATTCAAAACTGCAGAGAAATAGATGGATTCATGGGAATGTTGAAACAAAGGATCTGTTGCTAAAACATAAAGAATTATTTCCTGATCTTCCCATTTGTTTCCTAAAGGGCAGACAAGAAAATGACTGAGAGTGAACATTACTCTGGTAGAATATAATAAATATAACTCTTCAAAATCCATATCCTAGAAGGACTGGCTGTTTCTCATACCTTGCTCTTTAGGCACCTCCAACTGCCCCAGTGGTAGCCATACAACAAAGGAAGGGAAGGATTCATGGGTAGCACTTTGGATGCAGAGCTCCTATTATATTTGTGCCTGAGTCTGTAGTTGTCACACCATTTATGTGTTAGAATTGCTACTTCTATTATTTTTCCAGTCATCTTAAATTTTCTTAGATTTATCACACTTGCCTACCTTCAGGACTGGTAATAAATACAAAGATTTGCGTTTGTCGTACGAAACCCCACTGAAATTCTTACTTGGAAATGACAGCAAAGCTTGTAGAAGAGAAGATTTCTTTATTCATTATGGGCTTGTCTTTACTGTGTCTCTCTACACTCTGGATTTCTTTGGCTCTGTCTGCTTTGTATGTTCAGTGACAAAGAGTCAGTAGCATTCCCACTGACACCAGCTGGCTTCCACAATATCCAGTGTCTTGGGTGTTGCATGATGGCAGAACCCTGGTCTTTTACCACCTTGATCCTTGTTGTGGATTGAATTGTGAATGTGACCTTATTTGAAAATAGGGTGTTTGGAGAAGTGAGTAAAATGAAACTTGAGGTCATACATAAGATGGAAAATATGGGCTCCTAATATACCAAGGTTGGTGACTTTATAACAAGAGAAGCAACACAGATATAGTCACAGAGAGAAGGATCCCACGAGAAAATAGGGAACACACACAAGGAAACTGCCACCTGAAAACAGGGGCAGAAATTAGAGTGGCGTATCTATAAATTAACACATGGAAAGAAATGTCAGTGATTCCAGAAAATAAGAAAAAGGCCTGGAGTAGATTCTGATCTAGAGCTTTCAGAGATAGCATGGCTTGTTGATTCCTTGATTTCAAATTTCTGGTCCTTATGACTAGGAAATAAATGTTGGGTGTTTTAAACCATAACAATTTGTTAAAACAACCCTACTAAAATAATATAATTTCATTGTTTTTCCATTTTTTCCAGATCTTTCTCTCTCTCTTCCATGGCTCTTTTCTGTAACTCCCCCTGACTGGGATCATCTAACATAATCTTCCATGAGCATTTAGAATACAATGCTGGCAACTCTTCCTAGGACTGGGGAGAATAAACAAGATACTAGTACTGTTTTATCTTTTTTGTTTTAATTTACCCTGTCACATTTGCATTTTCAAGAGGCAAGAAGGTATTAACAGTTCCCAAGGTTAAATTTCCAGCTTTTTTATTTTGTTTATTTTGGCATGCTTTTTACAGAAGGTCTCTTGGAACTTAGATTTATCAATTATTTTCAGCAAATGTTGACTGGGTAACTCCCATGTGCAAGACAATAGGGAAAGACAGCCTTAGTCTTCAGTAAGCCACCAATTCTGAGGGACATAAAGAGTTATATAGACATTCTTATAAAGTGTTATAGGAGTTAACTGAAGGTGTAATTTTTAAGACAAAAGAAATGGGTGACAGTCAAAGTTTTTACTTTGAAGGTAAAAGCTCCATCTTCAAGGATGGGCAGAATTTTATCAGATTAGGAAAGAATACTCTAAGACCTGAGGATATGATAAATAGCATGGTAAACTTTGGAAAAGAAGTTCATATACGTGATTAGATTATAGTATGGATAAAAAAATAATAGCAACAGTAGGTTTGTAAAAACATATGTTTGATTTGTGCCATGTCCTATGATAGTTGTATTATTTATTGAATTATGTCAAGTAATTATTTTTAATTAGTTTCTTCTGTGTTAGAAGTTCCATGTCAGCAGAAGCTATCCACGTATTTTTTATTTCTCTATCACATTACCTGTCATGAGTGAGTGATGCAATTTTTATAATGTGGAACACATGAATAGATGGATGAGTGGAGGAATGGAAGTGTGAATGGTTAGATAGCAAGATGGATGGACAGGTGGAAGAATGCATGAATGAATGAAACTTAAGATTCACAGACTAGCCATGTAGGGGAAAGACAGATAAAACGCAGTCACATCATTTTCACTTCACAGTAGAAGTCTAACCTGATTACTCACTTTTCTAATAAGAATTACTAATTTAGTAAACTTTCCAGTATTTCTTTTACACTTCTTGGTCTCTAAAAGGAAGATAGATTTTCTCATTTATGCCTTTGGTCAGGTTGTACAGAGAATACAAGTAGACAATTAGGCAGTGTTACTTTCAGAACTATCTTATTAATTGATTCCAATGCTGCAGTAATTGACTTCTCATTAAGACTTCATATTAGATAGCTATTTTTTTTTTACCTGATGGCATGGACTTCAGAACATTGAATTCATCATCATTTTCCAATTTATCATTTTAAATCCACTTTTTCCCTAGTTATTACATCTTGATGATAGAGTATTTTATTTCCTGGGTAATCCTTTAGCAAGTGCTCCATCTAACACTTCAAAGCTTTTTTTTAGTGAACTGAGACATTCATTCATCATGATTTTATTTTGCCAGAACTCATTCATTCTTACAAGATTTAAATAGTGTTTTGATGTTTGATGCCTAGGCCTACTTGCTCATTTGGTCAAAATATACTGAGACTAGAATAGCAGTTTATTTATTTTTTAAGTAATACAGTATTTTCTATAATTATGATGGCATGAACTTTTCAATCCCACACAGCCATATCTCCAGTGTGTCTTTAGGAAAAGTTGAATAAAAGTGTGACTACCATGGTACAAATGTGCTACTACCAGAAAAAAAAAATCAGTGCATCAGTCAGCTTTTTGTTACGGTAATAAAACAAAATATCTGGGGGAAGAAAAACATAACAACTCAGAGGATAAAACAGTTTATTCTGGCTCACAGTTGCAGAGGTTTCAGTACAGCACAGCTAGGTTCCATCATTTCTGGGCCTTTGGTGAGGCAGAAAATCATACACAAAGTGTGCAGTGGAGCATGGTACACAGGAGACAGAGTGAGAGTGTAAGAAAAGAGTTGAGGACAAGATATAGCCTTCAAGAACCCACTCACTCTAACTAGGTGCCACTTCCTAAATTTCCATCATCTTCCAGTGATGCCATCTAATTACAGACCTACCAATGGATTAACCCATTGGTAAGATCAGGGTCCTTATGATCCAACCACTTTCCAGAAGTCATCAGCTGGCAAGTAAGCTTTCAGTATATGGTATTTGGGAAACATTTTAGAAACAAACCAAAGCCCCTAGATTAATAGTATCATGTTAGTTTATATACAAGCACCACTTTAGTCTTTATGTACAGCAATCCCTTCATGACAGTATCATAGATTTATCTTTCCTATGTCCTAGAAGTTAGCACATTTCACTGATCTTATTTTCTCTGAATGGTCACCCAAGAATTGCAAGATGTCATAGTTCATAATCTTCCAACAAAATGGCCCTAGTAAACTGAAGATCATATGGCAAGGAGATATGGTAAGGGTTGAATCCCAACTCAAAATTTAGAGCTGATTTTTGGAGATAGATATTTTACGTACCATCTTAACCAAACAAAGAACCCAAGAGTTGTCTACCTTTCTTTAAAAATACTCAGTGGGAAGCTTTCTAAATAAAAGCATATGATTTTTAAAATGAATTTTTGTAACTTTCTTTATTTTGAACGTGATATCTCTGGTAAATTATGAAAGTGCATCAGAGCAATATAAATTCTAAAAATATTAATATGTTTCTTCTGTTGGAGTTTCAGTGATCATTTATTCCACTCTCCAGGCTCCTCTTAGTTTCATCCAACTGATAAAGTTGAAAATGAATGACTCATTTAAATGTATTTATCCATTTTAAATCTTCTCTCTTTCTCAAGTATTTCCCCCATTGTTTTTTTTTTTTCTGCTCATATTCTTATCCAGGTTCAGGCAGAGCCAATATAACATAAGACCAAGGAAACATAACAGTGATGGAGATAGATTTAAAATAAGTTCTTAACTCTAATGATTATGTAATTTGCTTTGTTCCAACTTTTTTCCTAATTGTTATTATTGCTATACTCCCTCTCTTATTTTTCTCTTTGTAACCTACCATATTTTATGCACCCCAAAAACAGAGATCAATTTTGTTCTGATCATCATGTTATACCCAATAATTACCACATAAGATATGCTGAATAAATATCTGGAGATAGGCTGTTCTTGGTAAAATTTAAATTATCTTGAATTAGGCTCTCTCTTTTCTGATCACTACCTTCCTTTCTTCCCCTTCAATGCAATAGTGTAGATTTCTTTTTCTGTGTTGTGGAAGCTAATGCATTTCATGTCTATTGTCTCTACATGGGCACCCAAGAATTGCAATACGGCGTAGCTCAGAATCTTCCAGCCAAACAGCCCTAGAAAGCTGAAGGTCTCGGGGGAGGGAGAAATGGCAAGGGTTGAAATGAAATTCAGGCTTAGAACTATTTTGGGGAGTATAGATATTTTATCTTGGAGACCTTACTTTCTTTCAATGGACTGAAGGAGAATAATCCAAAAGAACTATTTATATTCTCAAACTCAAATGCTACAAATGTTTTTTCTCTTTGTTGACTCCCAAAGGAAGAAACTAGATGGTGGTTCTGCATTCCTAAGAAAAATAATTAAGCAAATTAAAAAAAAGAAAAAGTAAACCAAAGATATAAGCAAAAAGAAGTCAGATAAAAGCAGTAGTATAGTTAAATTAAACTACATTTTCATTTATCCTGCCATGTGACTGCTCCACTCTTTCCACCTCTGAACATATTTTGTCACTAAAACACACCAATTTAAAAATATTTAATAATAATCTGCAACTAAATTTGGGATTATCATACAAAATTTCATGTAATTGAGTATATTTAGTAATTTAGTTTATACAACACTCTTTTAATAATGACAGTTGAAAGGTCTATAAATTTACAAATAGAATATTATTGTTAAGCTCATTAACTAGAGGTTTGAAATAAAAGTGTATAGAAGTGATAACTTATTGTGAACATAGTGAAGTATAGTTTTATTTGCTCCTAAATAAAAATGGATCCTGATATTTAGAATTTAATGATTGAACTCATGATAAAAATGAGATGAATAGATATAGACATATTATATATACATATTTAAGCTATATATATATATATATATATACACACATGCACACACATATATGATACATGGATTGCGTCCCCTGTACAGATATAAGAAATCAAGTGCATATATATTAATAAGAGTTTTCAAAAACGAATCATGAGCTCTATAGTTCCTGAATTATTATGTTAGTAATACCTTTATTACTTTACTGAAGCTACCAGGCCTCCTCAGATAAGAAGACATTGTAGAGCCCATTCAGTACAAACTTCTTATTTTACTGATAAGGGTGCTAAGGGCCTTAGTGAGCAGAGAGTAGAACATACTCAATTCCTATACCAATGTGAAAGTGATTCCTACTGTTAACAGACCAAGAGGGAGCAATAACCCATCTTTTTAATTACATATTTTTCTTCCATTTACCTACAGTTTATTGAGAGCCTTACTTTAGAGCAGGTCTGTGGAATGCGATATGAATACCACAATCGGACCATTTCCCTGACATCGAGAAATTTATGTTCTCATGATAGAGTCCAAAAATATGTAAATACACAGATAGGCAAACAAAACAATTAGACTGATACCAATAGTGCGGAGAAATACAGGATGACGTGATAAATAACTGACTCGGAGGAGTCACCTTTATACAGTGTGTGCTTTTCTGATGTCATTGAAGTTGCTACATGAAGGTTAAAAAGTGGTCATTCACATGATGAGTATGAACTTTGACAAGGATTAATTCTTGACAGAATGTAAGAAGGGTAGGAACAGAATCAGCTAGGCAGCTGACCAGACTCTGTAGGACACTGAAGATCACACTAAGCGATTATGATGTAATTCCAAACCAATCACAAACATTGATGGGGTTTAATTGAGGGGATGACATGACTGCATTTATATTATGAAAGTGCATTCTCTCTTCTTTATGAAAAATAGAGTTGAAGGAGGAAAGGATGGGGGGAAATTTACTTAGGAGGTTTTGGTAGGAAGGTTAGTACTAAGTCAGAGCACTAAATACATTTTGGGAGTACTGGTAACAAAATTCGCCAGCCTTTCGTGAATAGAGGAGTGGAAGAGGGTTGGTAGGAAAGGAGAAATGGACCATATGACTTTGTTTTCTGTAGTGAGAGGCCAAGTGCATGATGATGGCATTGTCTTGAGTTGAGGGAGACTAAGGTAGATTCAAATGTTTTATTTCACTTGGATTAGCTAATTCAATGCAAGAAACATCTCCTGGAGCTGAGTACATATTTTATTTTGGTCAAGACAAATATGAGTGTGCCAAAAGAAATGATAAAATGTGGATAACATCTTCTCCTTCTATCACAAACAAAACAATAATTTTTCTAGTGATTAAAAAGTGTCTTGGAACTGTATGTGAGGTGGGATAGAATTTGTGACTATGGAAGGGATTACTAAATTTGTGTTACCTTATTGTAAATGGTAAGCTTGTGTGTGTGTGTGTGTTAATGTGTATGGGGACAGAATGTCCCTGTGGGTTATAGGAGTAGATTGCGTTTGGATTAGGCAAAGTTAAACTGGTTGGCAGTTTTAAGATAGTCCTATAATATTAAGGTTGATCGTCAAAAATCATCATTACTTTTTCCTAAAGCCATTTTCAAAAAAACAGTACTTTCCATCAATATGCATAAAATTACAGACCAATTCTCTTTTTCTAAGAACCAGTAAATGTGTTTCACATATCAAGACTATGTTCATTATCCAAGGGTTGGACACACACACACACACACACACACACACACACACACACTTCATGCTGGTCTCAGACTTTGCAATCTAACATATATAGTAAAACACTAAATAGAGAATCATGTAATGGCCAGATATGTAGGGCATCCAATTAAAAACTTATATAACAGCTGTGAAGGACATATTTTTTCTTATAGTTCTAAACATCTTGGAAATTTGAAATTATCTGAAATTTGAAACTTTAAGTCAAACTGATAAATGGCAATCTTAAACTGTCTGCAGCCATGATTAATTACAGTGCAGTACATCCTGTGTTTTCGAATGGCATCAAATGGGGTAAAATTTTCCCTAACATTAATCAGTTTCCTACTTTGAGGAAAGAACTTTCAACAGGGAAGAAAACTGAGAGAATTAAATTCTGTACTGTGTTAGGGGAAACTGGAAGATACTTGAGAGGAACTAATGAGGATGCATCATTATTAAGGAAAATGAAAACTTAGCCTAAATCTCTAAGCTTTTGAGATAGATGCCACTGAATCATCCCCTGTCCCTCATAATTACTCACAACATAAGCTGCTATCTATGTAGACACGAGAATTTCCTTTTAGATGCAATGTACTCTTTCAATACCTAGGCACATTATTCTTTTATATGTTACATACTCAATGAATGTTATATTGATTTCAGCATAATTTTCTCTGTATGTTACCTATTTCTCAGTATTTTTATATTGTTTATTAACAGGAGTAGGGACTGACAGGTGGCTTCAGTCAAATTTGTGGGTTGTCTCTTCCTTGGCAAATTTAAATTGGATTTGAGGTTGGTAGATTTAGAAAATTAACCTTATCAGTTTATCAAAGGACAATAATTCCTTATAAGAACTAGAAACATATAAGAATAGATACTTGTAGTCAGGGGTTGCAAGAACAATTGCATACAGGACACAGAATTTATAATATTTTTTATGATGGTCATGCAGAGTTAAATACAAGAAAGTGCAGAAAATCTGTCCATAACACTGAAGACCTGGAAAATCCAGCCAAGGGCCTGTGTGAGTCCAGCTGAAGACCTCTAGAGACCGTGACAATGACTTATGCAGATCTGTTCTATGGATCTGCCATAAGTAGGTCCAAAGGTCAGTGGTGGAAGCTAGAAAGTCTATACTGCCAGGGTGAAGGATCTGTGCCAGTAGGTTGAGGGTTCTGTAGTGGAGCCAAGAAGCAATGCTCAAAATAAGAACCTGAAAAGTACCACAGCCATCCTCAGCAAAAATGAGGTCCCAAGTTCCTCCAAAGGTGAGAATAGCTGAGTACATATCAGGAAGCCATCATAACAAACTTCTCCTAGAGATTAAACAGCACACGTCTTCCCCACCAGAGCCAGGAAATCGATGCTCAATGTAAGGACCAGAGCTCCCTCAATTTCCTCAGCCACACTCAGCGCCAAGATCCCAAGCTCTGATGATAATGGCCAAATTCAAATCAGAGAAGCCAGCATGACAGGCTCCTCCAGGAGAACCAACAGCTCCAAACAACAACATTTAGGAGAACCCACAACACTAATGCTCTTCCTCTCCATGTCTCCTTTTTATGCTAGCAACAGTCCCCAGGTGGGCCATCTACACTCAGCGCCATGCTGATTCAGTTCAGGTGGCGTTAAATTGACCACCAGTTTTTAATCCACAGCAATACTATTTTCTGTTTCCATTGTATTTCTCTTGACTTATATTATATTAGCAAAGGTCTGGGAATCCTTTTCTCCAAAAGCCTGTGAGAACAAGGGAAAAGTACTCAGGAGAACCAGAAAGGTTTATAAACTATCTCAGTTCACAATATTGGTTAACCCTCCTTAATCTCATTGAGAAAAAAAATGGATATTTAGATAGATGCTTACTAGACTTGTGGGAATTTGGCAACTCTACCCTCTAACTGTAACAAAACCCAGCTAAGCTCAGTACCCCACCTAGTTTCATTAAGAATTTCCTTCTCTGTCTTTCTGTTTTATATAGTACATGTTTTTCCAGTGGCCATCTTACCCACTGTCCCAAATAGTCTTAATATTAAATCATGTAAAGAGGATATTAGATATGATTGAATGGAATGTTTGTGTTGCAAATGTTAACTTGACCTTGAAAACAAGCATTGGCCCACATTTCCAGTTCTGACAAAATAGCACACTAGATCAAATCTCCATGAGGATATAGTTTTCTATAATAAGATATGAAAGGCTATTTAAAGTCAGGCATCATGGCTAAGAATATAGGCAAAATAAAAATTTCTTGCTTTCTTTCACTTGTCATTATGTTTACAGGTACATTCAAAGAGTATTGGACTTATAGTGCATAATTACTTGCATAGTATGACATACATTATTTTAGGTTATTTAATCTTGTACAATGTAAAAAAGAAATTCTGGAAAAATACAGCAATAAATATCATGAAAACAGTCAATTTATGACACAAATATATTTTAAATGAAAGACATTGGAAGGTCCAAAAGAATTTAAGGAATGCAAGTATGGAATTGAAAAAAGCATGAGGGTATCACTCATGTGGAGTAAAGATATGGGCCAGCTTTCAACTAAGATTGTCCTCTGTTCTCTCTAGAATCATTCTTATATTGTCTAAAATGATGTTCAGCAATGATTTGGGTATGTTTCAAATCCTTAGATTGGTGCATCCCATATATTAGCAAGTTACAAAGTATTAGTCAGATAGATGAATGAATAAGTAGGGTATTTGCTATTCTTATAACAATTGACATGGTCTGGATGTTAAGGTCGGCTTCCTCATTTGGATCATGATTTATCATTGTGTAAGATGTTAATGTAAGGGGAAAATGAGTGAGACACTTTCTGCACAATTCTTTTCATTATCTGTAAATCAGAAATTATCTAAAAGTATTATCTAGGAACCTGAGAATGGCAAAGAGAGTAAGGATGTGAAAAGGTGAGAACATTTAACTCTTGGGCAGGACAAGAAGATTATTTGGGTAAATGGGCAAGAATTTAACTACTACTTTACCTAGTTTTAAATTCCACAAAACCTGGAATTAAAATCTTAAATACTCACTGTCTGCTATCAAATTTCACCAGTTACTATATTTCACCTATTATCTAACTCTTGAAAACTGAAATTCTTGACAGTCCTGACTTTCTGTATCTACTTGCTCAAAGTTTTATTAATCACTAATAAGTATCTATTCTCACTTTGATAATAATACAGAATCTTGTGTAGTTGAGGAGACTCAGAAGAATATTTGGCTTGAAAAAAGGAAAGCATTAGAAAATATGGGAGCCATCAGAGTTGTTTCGTTCAGGTAACAAATACCTATAAAATTTTCAGTATTCTCAATGTCCCATTCTCCATAATGGCAAAGGAACCCAGTGTGTGCATGAATAAGCTATTTACTCAAAACTTTCAAACCCAGAAACTTAAAGAGGTTTTTGTCCATTTTAAGCAATATTCACAAAACTTAATATAGTCCACTTGTGAGTAATCATTTAATTATGGTGTTTTATCATTTTATTTTTAAAAAATACGCTGAGTACATAAAGTGACTAAAATATCAACAGATTCTTTCTTCCTACGCACAGCCATTAATCTTAAGTGTTCCAAGAGGAGATATGTAAAAAGTAACCCTTTGCAAAGCTAGCCCTTCTTAGGCCTCTCTTTTTCCTAAATGCTTGCTTCTAGCTTATTATTTTATCTTCCTTGCCACCTTGCAATTGTATTTCAGCATGTAGGTATGGACTGGTGGGAGAAGGAAAGAGGAATTCATTTTGCATTCAGTAGTGTGTCAGCCATGAAACCTGACTGGCAGCAATATTTTGGACAATAGATCTTTCAAACAAATAGACCCTTGTCAGTTGCTTCCTGCTGCAGTTGTTGGCAGAGTTCTCTGTTAAATGTCTTGTTTCTTGGAACTTTGAATGAATAAACCAGGACAGTAATAATGTAAGGAACTGGCATCTTTGTTGACTTATTCAGCAACTACGTGTACATAGAGAAGAGAAATTGGCTCTTTCAAAAGTGTTGTCTGTATGTGTTTGTAGGTTTTAAGCAATGTAAAATTTAACACCTTGAAAAAAAAATAAGGCTAGTCTTTGGAATATGTAAAGTTTGCTTTCTGAAGAAAGATATCTTAATGGCAGTAAGTGAATAAAATATAAGCAATTGCATGTAGTATGCATACATGTTAGCGTATGGGCAAAATCTATAGCAAAATCTGCAATGATAGAGTTAAAAGTAACTTTTTTGAGTTGAAATGTGAAAGACAGATATAGTAGGTTAGCTCCTCTTTGGTTTAGAAGGGAGATGAAAAAAGAGGTTATGTAAAAGTTAGAGTTAAGATGTAAATTCCCAGGGTCAGGGATTTAGCTCATCAATAAGCACCTGCATAGTCTTCAGTCTATGTAGTCTTCAGTAGTCTTCAGTCTGCAGTAGTCTTCAGTCTCAGTCTCCACCTTTTCACTGCCTACATTCTGGAACACAGCCAAGGTGGGGAGTTTGATCCCTGGTACCATTAAACAAACAAACAAACAAACAGAAAAGATGCTAATTCCCAACCTGGAGAGATCAATCATTGTTGCCTAAAGTTCATAGTACAAGGGAGTTTTGAAATAGTTATTTTCAATGAACTACTCTTTCTCAACCTTAGTACTATTGATATTTTATGTCAAAACCTTTTTTGTTGTAAAAGACTGTGAATTGTACCTTGTTTAATAGCATGCCTCACTTGTGCCTGGTAGATGCCAGGAGGACTCCTCCTCCAATTATAAAAGGTGGAAATTATCTTTTGATATTACTATGCACCCCTGCAAGTAAAAAAAAAAATCATCATCATTTGAGAACCGTTGAAGTAGATCAAGTTATGCAGCATACTGAGCAGAAAAAAGCTCTATATTCTTAAAAGATTTAATATTTGTACCAAATTGATGTTGTATACCTGAGTAGTCTAAGTTAGTGCCTCATTCTTCATTGCAACTTTTGCGTTTCTTAGCCCTACGAGCAAAAAGTAGAGCAGAGTGGCCCATTGACCAATACACAGTTCTCCATCAATTACCTCTTTGAGATTTTTGTATCGTCACTTTCCCTCTCTCCATCAACTTCTTTCCCACTGGCTGTGAAATTGATTGTTTCCTGTATCCTAAAGCAAATACAAATTCCTCTTGACAATGAAAAAGTTTAAAATTACTGTACTTTGTCTTTTCACATCACGACTAGCCTCCTAGAAAAGTAGTCTTCGGTCTCAGTCTCCGCCTCTTCACTGCCCACATTCTGGAACGCATCCAGTTTGCCTTTCTTTCCTATCCCACTATTAAAAGTGGTCCCCCGGATGTTACAGTCTAATACTGTAGATGATCACATAAATGGAACCTTTCTTAAACTCATTTTCTTTGACTTCCTGCCAACTTTTGTTGCTCTTGACCAATGGTTCTCAAACCTTATCATGCATCATGATCACTGGGTGGCAGTTGAGACATAGATTTCTGGGTCCCACATGTGACATTGATAATTCCTTTGGTCTAGGGTAGGGACTGAGAATCTAAATTTGGAAAAGTTCACAGGAAGTGCCCATGCTGCTGACCTAAAGGCTACATTTTAAGAGCCATGTCTTGGTTATTTTCTTTTTGAGTGCTTTTTTTGGGAGGAGAAGAGGTTCATAATACTATAGTTTCCTATATTTTTTTCAGCTTTCATTGCCATTTCCAGTCACTTCTAATTCCTCTTACTTATTACCTCTAAATCAGAGATTCTCAGCCAGGGAAATGTTTCCCTACAGCCCTCAAGAACATCTGGCAATGTTTAGAGATACTTTTAGTTATCACTGATAACAGGAAAAGGGAATGGAGGAAAAAGGAAAGGTGAGATCAACCGCTACTGGCATTTAATGGGTGGGGGCCAGGGATCCAGCTAAACATTTAACAATACAGAGTCCACCTCCTTACAGAGATTATCCATGCCAAAAAGTCAGTACTGCCAAGTCTGAGAAATGCTTCTCCTTACGTTTCCTTCAGGATGTGTGCCCCTCTGGTTGATTTCAGATGTGCTCCTAGCTTCAACTCTTACATCTCTGAAATGACTCCTAGAGGTATTATCTTTAAATATGACATTACTTTTGTGTCTGGTATAGATTTTGAACTCCCTGATAAAGCAGCACTGATTGAGTCACCAGCATCAAAAGTTTAATATGCCCAAACTAAACTGATTCTTACAGTAAGAAGACTCTATTTGCATTAGCAATAATTATTTCATAAAATGTGTCTCCATAACTCTGGCTTGTAAAAATGCTAAAAATAATTATTTTAAGAATGTTAATGTAAATTCAAATGTATAGTTCAGAAATAATAATCTTGTAGCCATTGAGGAATTTGAAGATAGGGAAATCAAGAGAAACTTCCCATCTTACATGTGATTTTCTGGAATTTTAATTGGGTAAGATAAACTATGTCCTCTTATCCCATATACAAACAAATTTATCTACTCAGCTAAACAACTTACTAAATTTTAGAACAAGCACTTATTTTGTATGCCATTTTGTGTACCATAAGGGCATAAGATACATTTTGTTATTGTACCCATTATGCGTTCATGGAAACATGATTAAAGAGGATTAAGGATATAATCAAGAGTACTTCAATCATATCTGGTAGTAATATGGGAAGACAGACTGTTCCACAGCCTAAATCATACTTCCCAATATCACTTCTATAGTACAATATAAGATGATGTGGAGATGTGATTTTTCAAAATCTTATCCTTTTAGGTAAGCAGATCCATGCTCCTCAGAATCTGAGACTTAGGTAGGGAAGGGAATCCCATCCAAATCACCCCTCCTTCTCCAGGGAACTGAAGAGCTTGTCCTCCATTCCAGCACAACCGTAATGTTCCTCTAGCAGCAGTGCAGCTGGCTAATGGATGGGGACACGAGGGAGAGATTTTCTTTGTGGGAGCTTATTACAGAGACTTCTGCAGACCTCTCACTCTCTTCTCCATACCCTTTCACTTTCATAGCTTCCATTTCTAGGCTGTAATGAATACAAAATTACTGCAGCACTTTGTTCTGCCAGGCTGACCCCATTACAAGTACTCCATAATCATACAGCACTGGCTTACTTATTGTTTGCCTATGACTAGATGACTGTTCTGTTCTAGACTCCTATGAGGCAGGGACGTGTGGGGCTTGGCAACAGCTCCAAGCAGAGTGAATGGCTGCTTCGTTTTAAATAAAGAGACCAGCCTCCTTTCTGGAGTGAATATTGTTTTCATCACTGATGGAGTAATCTGTTCTCATTTTCCTGCTTAATGTTCCTCTGTTATGTGAAGGATTTTTAAACCAATTTCAGGTAGGAGACAGAAGGATAACATCCTTTCATATGCAGTAGTTACAGAAGATTGGAGAGACTTCAATTTCATCCCAGAAGCCTTTTATATTGATAATAGTTTCTTAAAACACAGCAGTAGGGTGAAAATATTATGGTTACTAGGATGTGAGAATTTGGGATGGCAGAGATTCTCAGACTTGATTTTCTTCAATCACCCTTTTTCTTCTTTGTGCCTTTCCAGTGATTTCTGCAGCTGTTGTCCCACCACACCCAGTAGTAATCTTTATTGGAGAACGTGGTTTCTGTAAAAATTTTACAGACCAGGGATTTGGCTCTGTGGCATACGTGCCTGCCTTGTAAGCACAAGGTTGTGAGTTCGATCCCTAGTACAAAAAAAAAAAAAAATTACATACATTTACCTACTGAGAGAGTCTGATATTGATTCATATAGTCAAAAATTATGTCTTTGTTCTGGGCAGTTTTCTAGGCATTAGACATGTATGAGTGAACAGGATTAACATGGGCCCTGTCTTACAGTTTCCATTCTGGTAATAACATTTTTCAGAAAATTGCTGCATGCATATTGATAGGGTTCCCTAGATTCCCTAAGTTATTACATTATTCTCTGTTTCCTACCACAGTATCACAAATATTACAAAATATCTCTTAGACAATTATTTATATGTTGTCTGTAACATCTACAATGAAGGAAGGACTTAGAGGAAAGTAAAGTACCATAAATTCTTACAAAATGTTTTGCTTTTTAAAGTACTTGGGAAAATTGGACCGATACTATTTTTTTCAGATGTAATTGTTAAGTTCAATTGCATCAATCAGATTGGCTTTGAGATCGACCTGGATGGTTGGTGGAGCACACTTCTGGATGTGTCCAAGTGGGTCATGGAGGTGCATGTGGCTTTGGGTAATAGACCTGGTCACTTCCTCCTTCATCTGGCACCATTTCTCTGCTACGCCTCCTGCACACCATAAACTACACAGCTTTCTCTACCAAGCCCTTCTGTCATTATGTTTCCACCTTGGAGCTAGATGACCATGAACTGTGTTCCCTGAAACCTTTAAATTAAACCTCTCTTTATTTTAAATTGTGGACTTCAGACATCGTGTCCAGCAACAGGAAAGAGGATGAGTATGCTAGAACAGGTCTATATTTCATTACCAAAGTGATAAAAAGCACTAGATGCTCTTGGAGATGCTGTGGGTCCTATGTGCATTAAAAGAAATTAGTATTAGCTGCCCTTAAAGACATTCTTTTGTATTTCCTTTAGTCATATACTTCTTTACTTTTGAGTCTTTAATTTTGGGACATAACCCTAAAATATACATGAAGCAATAAATTTATGAGAATCTTTTAGATCCTACACAACTGTTATAAGTGGAAGGTGATGGGGTTGGGAGCAGAAGAGAACCAGTAGGAGGAAAGCTTGTTTTCTTGGGTCTGCCTCAGGAAACACTTCTCTCTTTTCCAACATTTGTCAGAATCCACTTATTAACCTGTCAGCATCAGAAAGATTGAAAGAAACTCCTTTTTTTATTTTTGAGGTCTCACCTTTAAAAAATCATAAGAAACATAAGAAAAAGTAATTGTTGAGGTTAACAGAGAAGTGACTACACAAGAATCTGGACTATGAAGAAATGATACTGAGCCTAGGTTTGTGTTTTTAGAACAAGACATTTTGTGTGGAAAATCATGGATATGGAGACAAATAGCAGAGAATTAAAAAAAAAAAAACTTGCTCCAAATATTCTTGAGCTAAGCAGCAGAACCATTTCAAAGATGCAGGGCACAGACTTTAGTGAAGAAATTTAGAACTGACCCATGCTGAGACCCTGGCACTTCAGTAGAGAAGCAGCAAATCTCCCAATGGGAAACTGAAATCATCCACATATATTGGATGGATGCAAAATAAAGAACTCTTTTCCCAACAGAAATTACTCCCTTAGCTCTGAATTTGTCACCATTTTTTTAAAAAGAAAATTTAGTTGGTTTTACAGCTTTATTTTATGTGTGAAAGTTGCAGCAGAAAAGAAATTCATTGAATAGTTTTGATTTCCCATATTCTAGGCACACTTCCTATAGGGGGTGGGGCCACGTGATCATTTCTATCCAATGAGCCATGATGAGAGGTTCTGAGGGTTTCCTGCAGAGCGAGCATTAAATACTGATGTGAGACTCTCTGGGGTTTTTTCTTTTCTTTTTGTCTTGGCTGCCAGAAGTTCTCAGCAGCCATTATTCAGTCCTCACCCTTCAAATGAGAAAGCATGATAACGTACAACAAAATCTCCTGCCGATCACAAAAACAGGCTTTCATTGTTTTAAACTATTTTAGATTTGTTATCAGAGAATAATCTGGCTGTCGTATGGACACATTCCACTAAACAAAAGTATAAGAGATTTAAACTTTTAATGCATAATAGAATGGAGATTATATGATATTATACACTGTTTTTCACATCTCAAGTTATCTTTTTTATGCAAAGTCTGACTGATGAGCTACTTTTTTGTTAAAGTCATGTTGGTTTTTCTGGTTTAGTCCTACTAGTGTAAATACAGCTTAAAAAATTCCATCCTAATAGAGATGTGACAAAATGGACATACTTTCTTAGCAAATGCCTTAGTATCTGAATGGCTTTTGTTCAGGGAATTAAACAATTACTATTATATTTATGTTGTTTAATATTCAGTCTATTAAAATCATATATTTCAAAAGCAAAGAATTTACAAATCAGTATTTCTTCATTTAAAATTTTACAAATGATGATTCATTCCTCTTAAATGTTTCATCCTCAAGTAGTCAGTCACAGTGTAGCACTATGGAGAGCTGACAAGGAGATTTGCAAGTTTGGATCCAGCTTAGGCAAAAATGTGAGACCTTATCTCAAAATAAAAAGTAAAGAGGGCCTGGAGAGGTAGCCTAATGCAAAGACCCCAAGGTCAATCCCCAGTAGCTCCAAATTTTTTTTTTTAATTTCAATTTCAAATGTACTATGGCTGATGTTTTCATTTGAAATAACTTAAAATACATATTTGACATTTAATGTTTTATCATTCAGTCTATAAGAAATAATGGGTGCAATTAATTTTATCATTGGTTTGATACTAGCTTTTATATTTTTTATGATTTTATCAATGTTTACCTAAGGTATTAAATAGTGCAGTAGTTGCTTATCCAACATAAACCAAATCTCAGGTTGAGCAGATTCTGTCCAGACTGAGTGGTTTTTCAATCATTAATTTCATTTATTGTGTCAATATGTAACGTCCTTCACACAAAGCTACATTTCCCCCTGTAATTTACTGCTTTTGTGCACAAATAGTGCATAGTTAAACGTCACATTTAGTGACAACTATGACCCATGATTGTTATTAGGTATTGTAACTTAGCATTGTTAAAAACCTATATTCTTAAAACACCTTATTAAAAGACAAGGACTATCTGACAATTTCATCTCCTAAGAGGGGAGGATGATCTAAGTGTTTATTTCTCTTCTTACCATGTTACATTAATGTACCATATTTGAAAGTCCTCTGAACCCCATTCTACCAGGTTAGTAGGCATGAGGACATTTATCTAATCACATTTATCTGCTTTTGAACAGCCTCTGTTTTGTTTTGTTTTTTCAACACTGATAATCTTTCTCTTGCTTTCATTTACCCATACCCAATATTTTATAAACATGTACCTAAGAGGTAAACTAAAGTATGCATGCCCATATATTTTAGCACCCTTTTATAAATTGAAGTCACAACAATATACTTTATTATATGTATATACTTTTATGTTATAACCATGTTATACCACAATATATTTTATATTCACTTTTTAACATCTCTATGAATCTGTCATAGAGTTAGTTTGTGTTAATCAGTAGCAGAAATAATGAATGATTTGTTGTTACCAAGCTTATTTGGTATTCAAATGATCAACAATTGACCTGTTAGAGCTGCGTTAAAAGGGCTCCTCCTGTGTCCATCACTTTGTATTTCTGCCCACATATGTGTGTTCTAGAAACACTAGAAATTCTAGAGTCTGAGAGGTGATTTCTTGCCCCTAAACATGAAATCAAGAAGACTCCAGAGAATATTGCACATAATGTGGCCATGCTGTTCTGATGCCAAAGTTGAAAAATCTATTTTCTTCTAAGGTCATGAGTTCAAACTGATTTCTTCCCAGGAGAGGGATATAACTTTTGGTAATTTCTCATAAACTAGTAGCTGGTTCCAGCTTATGATTTTTATCCAGATGGTCAGTAGCCTATAAATATCATTAGATTTTTATAACAGAGGCTGATGGAAAAATCAAATTATAGAAAAGCAAGACAAAGTATGAGATTATATTCACCAAGGATGCATGCATACCCCTGAAGGAAAGCCTGAACAGATCTGCTCTACAATTGATTTATCCTTCTCACCATGATTTTCCATTTTTATCTTATTCACCTTTTTTGAGAATATTTTACTTTTATAATTAGAATGGGAAAAGAATTAAGTTTTTTAAATAATGAAAGAAAAATTTCCAGCAGTAAATAATTCTATGTATTGTTTGACATACACACCAATGCTTGTATGCACAGTATATTAATAACATCTTACAAATTGTTCACTCCTTATGACTAGAAGATATTTTTATCTTTGTGTCCATACTTTTGCTTGAGAATGAGGAAGTATCTATGTAATCTTGTTGTATCATATTTCTGCTTTATTGCATTGCTCTCTGAAGAAAATTAACAGAAGATGACCTGCCACTTGAGTTCTATTCATGACCCCTCTGTTGAGAGCATTATAGAAAGAATGTAGCACAGAAATGATACAATTCCAGGGGAATATGATCTCATAGATCTTCTAAAGGAAAGTTAGAAGAAAATCTTTCCTATGACTATTACAGCAAATAATGCATTTAACTGTGTTACATTCATGATTGTAAGAGCGTTGAGTTCAGAAGTGAGGTGCAGGACTCTATTCCAAGTGGCTTTTTAAAGCATCAGAGAGCCTGCTCCACGGCCTCCTTCCTATTGATATGTGTGTCATAAAATCATGGGATCATGATCCCCATCATGTGCTATGACCAGAAAGTAACATGTCTCTTTGCTGGTATAAATGATAGATACACGAGTACTTCTAAGAAAGGGATCTAATTTTTAATTTTAGAAAGAACTTCTAGCCCCAGGCATAGCCTCCAGCCTTTCTTTTTGCAGTTAGCTATTTCCTCTATAACTCCATTTATTTTCAACTTGAATTTAACTTTTGGCATCTCCATTTTTGTCTCTTTGTTGGCTCCTTCACTCTTTTGATTATCTAGTTTTGAAAATGTCACATAAATTTATCACTGAGAGACCAAATGGCAATAACCTACATACTCTGATGTCTGTTCATGCTCAGTAATGGATGCTCTCTGATCACTCACTGACAGGCATTGAAAGAACCAATCCAATTGGTCATTGATCATGATGTGCATCTTTAATTTATACCATGCATGTGCACTTAAAACTGGCAGCCAATTTTATCCTTCATGCAAATATAGCTAATATTGCAAAGTAACTGAAATTTAAACCCTGTTAGAGGAGATTAGACTTCCTAATTAAATCATGGTAGATGAATTTCACACTTTTCAGAGCCATGCTAAAAGAGGACTTCCTATGGTATATATGTAGCTTTATTTCATTGTGACTTCAGCACAAACTTAGAGCCTTCTAATGCTTAACCTGTACGTAAGAGGAATACAGTATTATGGACTTTCATATTTGTTGACCAGTTGACTGCACTGTGGCTTTTGTCTTGAAATGCATTCTCTATTCTGTTAAGGTATTTTGACCTACAGTAGTTGACATAGTGGTCATGTGCAGAAGGAGAAGGGAAAATTCATTATTGTTGTTAATATAGTGGTTTATAGGTCTTGGAGCACTGGCAGAGGAAACTGAACAGTGAATAGCAGATAGGGATTGACGGGAGTTCTCTGAAATTGTGAGGAGTGTCCTGACCCATTGTTACAGCCTGGGGGAAGCTTGGCTCAAACAAACTGGCCAGAGACATGTTCTGACTTTGGATGACTTGGATAGAATGGCAGTGCTATTAACAATGTACAAATACTGGGAGGCTTTTTGCCCACAGGAACTGTGCTGTTCCAGTCCATATAACGATAAGTCAGCCATCTCTCCCATTTCTAGATACTAAGTGGGATACATGAGTAAAGGACTGGGAATTGCTTTTTGAAGAGTCTTTAATATTACTGGCCCAGGGATTTAATTCAGCACCTGCCTTGCAAGCGTATGGTCATGAGTTCAATCCCCGGTACAAAAACAAAACAAAACAAAACAAAACACCTTAAAAACTAAACAAGGATAAATGCCTCCATTAAGATATGTAAACCCTACATCAGTGTGTGTTACAATGAAAATAATCTTTTACTTGACATATCCAATACTTAGGTTGAATTTGCAGCTGTGATAATAACTGTGTCTATTTATTTTTTGTTGTTGTACAATATTTTAATGTTCTTACTAATATTTATTAGTGCCTAATATGTACCATATACCACACCAGACTGTATATGGTCAGGTTGAAATCACTTCATCTCTTTACATTTCCCACCCGTGAAATTCTCAGACTTTTCTGAAATATGCTGAAGAAAAACACACACCTAATTTCAAAGGCAGGTCTGTAGTTTGAAAAAAGCTTTTTCTTTTAAAGCCGGGAGTGACTCTAATATAATTTCATGGAAGTAAATGGCAATATAATTTTTAGTGATGAAGCTCACAATTGAAGAGAGGGTAAAGTATTTTCAATTTATCTTCAGCTTATGCCTTGCCTTCACTACGTATAAAAGTCAAGAGTGTGCAATAATTTACCTTTATTTAGAATACCAATGAAAGGGTGGGTTCCTCATAGAAAAAGGCCTCTGGGCTACAGTTAAATAATTTTTTATGACTTCATGTGTGTGTGCCCCCAGGAAAGAAGAGCCCCCACACTTTGTCCATTATTCATCTCAATGTTTACTGTCAAGATGAATTTTCCAATTTTCTGTTGTTTCCCCTAAATTGAATCTCTCATGTAGAGTTTAGAACTGGTCTGTCTGCTAGGAAGTAGTTATATAATAAAATGGCCATATAATAGTGCCATAATTCATCAAGTTATTCATTCCTTCCCTCAACAATAAGACCTAAAATGCATCGGTTTTTGTGGTTTGCAGTTAAACTCAAAGGAAAGTTATTGAGTGACTACTACATGCAAGCTGAAAGACTGAGACTATTGAGATGGATAAGAAACTCCTACTAAAGTAGCTTGGAGTTTAAAAGAGAGCCTGATGTATAAATATTGTATACCATTGGCAGTTGTTGATGTGATTAGTAATGGAATGCCCTTAGGGATATGGAAATGGCAGAGGGAGGATTTAGTTCTACTGTGGAGGCTGGGGTATCATTAGAGTGGAAATTTCAGTGAATATTATTATTAGGTGTAACAAGCAGGGAGACCAGGTAAGCAAAGTTGTGGAAAAGGAAAGGTGCAGAGTAGCCAGCCAATTTTCTGCTCCTGTGCAAGTGTTTCGGACATCCTTAGCACACTCTACTTATATCTCTCTTGATTTTCAACTGTTTCTAAAGTGTGATTTAGGATCTAATCACTGTAATGGGGTAATTCTGTGTTTCCACTTCCAAATGCTTCACTGTAGGAGCAATAAATCTTGGTATGTGGAAAAGGTAGCACGTAGCTCTGATCAGAAATTCTCCTAGCAGCTCAGGTGTAGGTGTGGCGGCTTTGGCTTATTACTTCAGATTTATATTGCTTGCTTTGGCTCTACATATAATACACACAGGAATATAATCAAAGTTTTAGGTAAAGAATTTTTTAAAAATGCAACCAATCTAAGTGGAGGAAGAAGCAAATGTACGATCAGAAAAAATCCAGTCCTTGTTGTGATTCATCATCCAAGCAACAGGCTCTCTTGTTGGTGAGATTGGAGGAGGATGAGGCAGGGTGAGGAGTACTCAGGGGTACTGTGTAGCCTGCACAAGAGCAAGCGTGGAGCTTAGTGTAAAGCACACTTTTGTGCTTTCTGTCCTGATGATTTGTCTTTATTCTGGCAGACAAGTACTGGCTGGGAACACAAAATATCCCTCTGTGTGCCTGCTCACCAGAAAGATCTGCTGGCACTGTTAACTTCTGTCCTCCCTATGTAAGGATCAAATGACCATTTAGAGTTACTCTAGTTTTTCTTCAAGCCAGGACACCATAGAGAGGGAAAAGCAACACCTTATGTCTCCTTGCCTATCTAATAAAATACACAATGGGACATCTTTAGGCAAACTGGGACTCTTTAGGAATATATGATCATCTTGCCACTTATTTTGTCTGAAGAGACATTTCCAAGAAGGAATGGAAAGAATATATAGAGTATGCCTTGAAACTAAGCTAAGACCAAAGGAAAATTAGTCATTATATCAGCCTATGGATTTATAATCTTTGGCAAATTTCAAATTTGAGCAGGTCCTTCCAAAAAAGTTTTGCTAAGGCAAATATAATACCCATCTTTCTCATATGTAGGACTCTCCAACAGGAATATCAGAATTATATGATGTTCTTAGAAAGCAGACTCTAATTATCTTGTTCAAGAGAACATTGAAATTCAGCTAAACTGCGTATGCACGAGGGGACCTTTCAATTTGATTATTTAGTACTTCAATTATGTGGGTATTTAAAATGTTTTAAAGAAAGGACTATTTGCTATTCTACCCCCAGATCATCTGGCTGTTTCTTCTTTTTACACTGTAGATGTGTACTCAATACCTTGTTCTCAGAGCTACCTTTCCTGACTATCAGGGCTAAAGGGGCTCATTGATCATGTCATGCTCCATCACAATGTCCTTATGTCATTTTCTTAGCATGTATTGGCATACACAATTTTTGTCTATTTATTAGTGAAATCATTGTAATTTATTAAAATAAAAGGAATTAGAGACAATAGTTTGTCTATCTTCTTCAAGAGTTTATCATTAGCCTGTAGACCCCTGTGAAGGTGTGGCAGGTACTCAATAAAAAGTTGTTTACTACATAAACTGGTGGGAAATGAATCATTTTTTTCTTTATCGAATCTCGTTTGCAACAGGCATTATCCTTCCCTCATGATTTTGGTGAACAGATAGCTATCACCTTGCTCTCAACACTTAATGCTAGGTTGATGTGTTTCACCCTCAGAAAGCGTTTGAACATAGATTTAGTCACAACTTACAACACAATGTTCATCAGTATCATTTCCACTATGCTTTGTCTGTGTGTCCTTTTGTGCTTAGTCTTCTGATTTAAGCTTAGCCTGGTAGAGTAACAGCTGCAGATCCTGCAATAATGTTGATCTCTGATCACACGAGTGAATATAAATATTTTTCATTTTCTCTTTTCTTGGTTGTCTTTTTCATCTCTTACTGATGACTGTCAACTGCAAGCATATTGCACTTTTATTCAATGCATGATTTATATGCTGTCATTCAGAATTGTTCATACTGCCAAATGAATGATTTCGTATGCTTGTATAACTCCTTCCATTATAAACATGTCTTTGCACTTTGTTCCCATGATTAACATAACTCTTCTTTCAATTATCTTATTGCTTTGGCCCTGACTGGAATCTCATACCATTAAATGTTTAGAAATAACATGAGAATTGAAAGACAGCAAATGCCTGTACTGCCCTACCCAGCAGTGGGATTAGTTTGACTGAGAAACTCATTTTTTAATTCAATCTCATTTTACTTCATTTAAGTTTAACTGTGAAAATTGATATTAGATTTAGTTATTGGAAATACTTAAGTATGTTTGGAACTTGTTGGATATGTAAATTGCTTTATCAATGCTAAATTTTATAAAATTTCTATAGAGAGAAGTATTTCCTAATACAATTTCATGTCTAAATTGAGGTGTGCTCAGAGTATAAGATACATATCAGATTTTGAAGGATTACTATGTAAACTAGAATGTATAATATGTTATAAATTATTTTCAAATTTAATCTTCCTTCAAAAGGGTAATATTTTGAATATATCAAGTTAAATACCTCTATTGGTAAATTTTATTTTATTCTTTGTACTTTGATGTGGCTAATAAAAATTTAAAACTATGTATTTATTTGGCTTTGTATTTTTTCTAGGGCAGCAGTGACCTAGAAAGTCTATTGACTTAAGCTAGATATTGTTACAAAGCATGTTTCTTTTTATTCATCAATGGCTTAGCTTTTCTTTGATCACCTTTGTGGCCCCTACAGATGCTTGCATTTGGTTTCTAAGCCCAGACAGACTGATGTGAGCCCAGCTACAACCTGAGAGCATATTTAGTACTTTCTGTTGGTGGCAGGTAACATCAGTCAGACTTCAATATTATCTATCCCTGAAAGGTTACAAGAAAAGAGATTTTTATATTTGTTAATTTAATTCTCATAACTACCTGTTATCTTCTTGAAGCTGGTTCACATGTGCATGCAAGTGTGTGTGTGTGTGTGTGTGTGTGTGTGTATTCTTCTTAAAGCCTTGCTCAAAGAATGGTTTACATTAGAAGCTATATTTATATATTATTCACTAAAATTAATGCTTGTGATAACCAATGATGTCTGTATTATGGCCCTCTATCCTCAATGAATTTTGGGTGACATCATATCCATTACTTTCCCCTTCACCACCTACAGCAATTAAGAAATGAAAATTTGAGACTAAAATAATGAACTGAGTGCACATGTTACCTACTGTTGGTTTGTAAAGAACACCTGAATGCAGTGGTGGCTGGGGAGCATATCCTATCAGAAAAAGAAAAGTGGACTTTGTGTGTGGCGTGGCCAGAAAGCACTGAAAAGTTTGGAACGATGAAGACTTTCTCTCTACAGACTGCCCGCCTGTTTCCTCAGTTCTTTACACTGCTATGTAATTTTGTGGAATATAATTCTCAATTAGGAAACTTTAACAAAGACCCAAAAGATGGGAAGAGTCTGTCTTCTAAATATATCCTTAGCTCTTCAGGCAGCAATTTAATTTCAGTTAAAAGGAGGAACAAAGGCAAGCCAATGTTTTGGAATGAGGCTAGCTAGGGACTTTCAGAGGGGCTCTTTATAGAAACGGACCATGGGGCATTTACAAAGTTACATAACGTTCTCTCCTCATTGCAGTAGAGAGGCAGAAGCTGATTTGAGACTTTAGAGAACAGCCGTGGCTTGAATTAAGTGTTGCTTGTGTCCAAAAAATTCTCGGCACTTTATTATTTTTTTCTCCATCTTCAAATGATCTTTTTGAAGGAGATGTAAAGGAATAATCTATTCATCTCTATTTTAGAGATAATTAAACTGAATTTCAGTGAGGTCTGTCGTCTGGCTCCAAGTTGTGTGTTTGAAGAAATGAGAACAGAATTTAGCTTCCTCAGCTTCCCAGATTTATTCTCTAATCTAGCTTCTCACTAGCCATCAATAAAATACCGAACATTTTGTGTGTATCAGAGAAACTTGAAATTTCATGCATTTTTGCTAGCATTTATTGAATTCCTGCCTTTACTTAGTAAGGTTAAATTAATGTAAAATATTTCCTTTATGGTGTTTAGCAAATATTTTTACCACACAGCTAGCTAATACATGAGTGATAATTTTCATTCCATTTTGTGTGCGTATAAGTAGTCGAGACACCATAGAAAGGAATCTGAGAGGTATGTATGTAATGAGATACATCTTGGCTAAAATATTTCAACCTAGGGAGAATGACAACAAATTTTGCTTTGATGATAGGTATCCAAATACTTATTTATTTGACATTTGTGTAGTTCTATGAATATATATATATATATATATTCATATATATATATATAGTCTGTAAGAAAAAGATATGACTTCTAGTCTTACCTCCAGGACTTCTTGACTTCTGCAGTTACAAAAGTTCCCTTTCTCAATGTTTCTCTCCCTCTTGTCTCTCTCCCTCTCTTATATATAAATATGTATGAATGTGTCAATATATCTCTCCATCAAAGATATCTGGAAGACAAAATAAAGTCATAGGCATTAATAAAGAATGCACACTACAAATAAGAGTTGGTACTATTATCTCTATTCTCTAGGAGTTACTAAACTCTGTCTCAATATGAATTTGAACTGAATGCCCAAATTCACATACAGGAGTAACTCAAAGCATCAAGAGAAATTTATGAAGTATCTGCAATATGCTTCTTTTCCCACAAAAAGAAAGTTTGGTAACATCGAGTGCAATTAGTAACGCCATATTTGCATTATTAAACCAAGTAAGTGGTTGTTAAATTCAAAGAACAAAATGCCGAATCATAGTTAATGATCATTTGCAGAGATAATTTAACTTCATTGGTGCTCTACATAAATAAATTCCTGTGAAGGAGTTATTTTGTCTGTGAGGAAGTAGGGATTCAGCGAAGGCCTGTCAATTGTCCAAAATCACACAGCTCCTTGTTTCTGCTCCTGGATACAAGCAAACAGAGCTGCATTCAAATCTACTGCTATTTCTACTATGTTATGCTGTCTCCTCATAACTCTTCCATCCCCTCTTTTCTCCTACTTTTTCTTGTTATTTTCTTTATCATATAGTATCAGGTTGTTTTTGTCTTTCTTTTCCTCCAAGGGTACATTCACCAACTCCTGTCTAGAGTTAAATTTATAGGGGATTAAAGTAGGATAAATGCCTTTGTTTCCAGAGGCATAAATCCTAGGAAATAGTAATATCTCACATAAAATCACTGAAGGATGGTGTCCTGGTTTTTTTTTGTGGCCTCTATGATACTCCCTAGTGATGTAATTTATCCCACAGTCTCTGGACACATTTGTTCATGCTCCCTGCAATGGGCTAGAAACCTTTCAGCCTAACAGAGCGAGGACATAGATCAAGGCCCGTCAGCCTATATTTGAAGTGCATGCTACAGGCCATGTTGCTACTAAACTAGAAATATTTGGCAGTGTTGCCTGCTTTCTTTTTTTCTCCTTTAAGAACCAACCTGATAACTGATCAAAGTGAGTAAGTTATAGGATTTTTTTTTTCCTACTCACCCCTCTCCTTCCCATAGCAAGACTTAGGTAAATAAGGAAAATCCATTAGGAGAAGTTGAACTGGCTAAAAGGTACTAGGATTTGGAGAACAGGACCCAGGGAATTACGAATAAATTTATTGTGCTTACAGTTGCCCCTGCTGGTCTAGACTTGCTTCTCAAGACAGAATCAACATGGGTGTGGCTTCATAGGCACCTAATCAGAGCTGGTAAAAAGAGAAACTGAGGATAAGCAATAGAATTGTTAGAGTCACTTGTGTGTCCCCTGCTGCAGCCAGTGCTTCAGTTACCAAGATTAGGGGAGAAAAATTCTTAAGACTATAAAGACCAAGATAAACACTGTAAAGCACTGATATCAAAAGAATTAAGCCAGCCTTTGAATCCTGCTTCCCAGGGTTGGCCATTAGTACCCTGCCAGGGACTGGGATACAGAGAGGGTCTCCATGGCCACAGGAGCATCCAAGGAGCACAGAAGAATTCTGGTACTGGAAAACTTCAGTGGGAACATGTTCTCACCACTATTCTTTAATCTGTCTAGGTTATTAGGGTCATTTGAGGACCGTGAAATCTCAGGAATAGGTGAAAAATATTCTCCCAACCAAGTGAGAAGTAAGTTTCTTTGGTTCCTCTATGTCAAGGACTCTGCATGTTGCCTGCTGGGAAAGGAAACTTGTGCTCTGAAGTTCTCAGGCATTTGCTGCTGTCTTAATAGGTAGATTTTCAATTAGGCCCCAGCCTCTCACCATCTGTTATTTCTGCAGTATTTTGGCCTTCATCTGGAGGAAGGTGACAGGAGAGTGTTCTGTTCCTGCAGCAAATTTGCTTGTTGTCAGAGTAACTGTGCACTGACAAAAGAGCTACCTCCTGCCTACATGGCTGTGCCTTTTGAAAGCAAGCATCTTGGTGTGGACCAGTTATGAAGGGAGCTGTACACTGTCCCTGCACATGCAAGTACGCACATACACACACCCTACCTGCAAGCCTGGGGCATCACACTAAGGTCTACGATTGGGCATGTGTCTGCTCAGCACTTCAAATAGTACCAAAATCCAGCCACTCACTGTTATTACTTCAGTGAGTAGTACCAAAATTTATGGGCTAATCAACTGCTTCTAATACGATAATTCAAATCCCTTTGGTACTACTATAATTTCATAATAGTGCTTTTATGTTTATTTCTCTTGTCTTTCTGTAAATACCATGTAAGATATTTATTTATTTCCTATTTCCTAGACAAAGAAAATAAGATTCAGATGTTTTTTCTCTAGCGTGGTTTTCTCCTATGGTTTTGTTTTCCGTTTGCTGACATAAATTTCCTCTGATATCAGGATTTGGATGGGATGTAAGATAACTACTAAGTCTCTCAAAAGATGAGGTTTGAAAGAAACCATGAGGCTTTGTCTTTAGAAGTCCATTTGGCCCTTCCATGTACTTGGTGGAGACAGGACCATCTCCATGCACGTCTGTTGGAGGAATCTTCCCGAAGTGGCCCTGTACTTCTCTAGAAAGCAGTGAAGAAGCTTTGCTAAACAGATACTTTGAAAAAAAAAAAATCTCGAAATCCCTAATACATGATTCTTTTAAATATAGCTCAAGAGAATTTTCTCTGAAGAACACATGAGAAGTATAAATCTTGGATGTAGTGTATTGTCTGTAAATTACTAAAGTCATAGAAAATAGGTTATTGTGAACTGCAGTGACTCTTGAAAGATGGGGGTATGACAGAAATGTGGAATTTTATTGGCTAAATCATTAAGGTCATTGCCTAATTGGGATTTATAGGACTATAAGACCTGGCCCAAGTTGTAAATTTTTGGACAGAAAGAAAATGATTGACGGTATATCCTGGGAAAATCTCTAGGGAACTCGAGGAGGCAGACTGAACTTAAAACTTGTCTGAAACATCAGGATAAAAATAGTGCTAAATATATGAAAGTGGTCTAAAAATGAAGCAGAATTGGTGCTGCAGTGCGACAGCCTAAGCTCAAAAACAATGGTTTTACTTTCCTTCTGAAAGCAGTATACAAAAGTGGAGAAAATAAGTGAAGCCACTGAACTGCTGCCAAGGCAGAAACAACTAGAAAATCCACAGTAAGGAAGAGCTTCCTGAAGAGTGGGCGTGGAAGAGCAAGTGGTCAGTTAATGGAAAATGCCAGGTGAGGCACCCGTCCTTTCAAAATTTCATCCCAGCCTATAATTTCATAATTCACTCTGACTCTCAAAACCAGTAGCATTGTCAACACTACCTGAATTATGGCTTTGGATGAATAATATTAGAACTGAGGACGTGAGAACATTTTAACACAGCTTTTCTTTCCAAAGCCTTTGGTTATGGATTCATGTTAAGGTGTGGAAATGTAACCACTGATTTCCATCCGTAGGATTATCCGATGACTTTCAAAAATGAAAGTGTTTCATTTGGCGTTTTGCTAATGCTGTACTCTCTTATTGTGGAATGTTTCAGAAGGGGTCTTGGTCAGTTGGGTAGGAGAGATCTGTGTATCTACCCTGCCCCTGCCCAAGTGTCTTCCCATGCATCCTGCACTTGGCAGCAATGATGTATTCTGTTGTAAGAGAATGAAAAGAACCCTAATAATTAAGGTCATCCATATTCTAGACATGCGTGATGAATTTCACTTGTCTTAATTAAATTTTTAAATAAAACTTTATTCTCATGTCATGCTTAAGATATAAGGTTACTATGTCAAGCCTGGTCTATAATTTCACAAATAAGGTGACTATCTGGGAATTTTCTGGTTCATTTACCAATGAGTCACGTAAGCCTTTATTAGCTATATCCCTCTTTGCACTCTACTTTAAAATGTGGCAATTAAACATTATTTTTCAAAATTCTTCATTAATGACTAAATTTTCAAGATTTTCTAGTGATAGATGCTAAATATCCAAAGATTTTTTTCTGACAAAATCTGGCCAGCTTTCCCAATAAAAAGTCAGAATTATTGTTATTTCAAGTCATGATCTAAATGTAAATTCACCTTTGAAATTAAATGCAGCTAAGTTTGCACAGTCTTTACCAGAAATATGGTTTATATAAATGACATGCATATATATATATATATATATATATATATATATATATATCTGGAAATAGAAGTACAGGAAATGATGTGAAAAACTCTTTTGTTCATATTTGAAAGCTATATTTGTTGTCATTTTTAAGACACTAAAATTGTCATTTGTGTCAAACCAGTTTGTTTCATTATCTATTAGTTTCTGCCTCTTCACATTGCTTGGATTGAAGACAGAGGAAACAGGTCATAAAGATGCCATGGGAAAATAACTCTTGTGCACTATGTCTATAAGAATGGAGAAATTAATGATAGATGCTTGGTTTGAACATACAGGGCTTACATGAACTGGAAAACATTGATTTTGAGCTAATTCAAATTTTAATACCAGTCCCTACCTACATATATTTGAGAGACAGGTAAGGGTTTTGAAAATTTGGAAAACATGGCCCTTCTTTGCCTTTTTGGAGCAAGTGGAGATGCATGCTCTTTGCCTCTGTACTCAGCAAGAATGCTTCTGATGAGATGCGAATAGTTGCAACCATTTTGAGCCATTGTTCATGTTGGAGCACTCCCATTGGCCCTCCTAAGTATTAGTGGATAATAATTGTCCTTGGCTACAAGAATGTAATGTTGCAACTATTATCACATCACTATATATGTGTATGAATTTAACTGACCTTTATTAGTAGTTTTTTGGCAAAACAAATAAACAACAACAACAACAACAAGAAAACCAGTATAAGGACCAGTCACTTAACTTAGTAAAACTGTCACACAAAAAAAGTCAGTTGTATGGAAGATATTCAAAAATATAAGAAGAGTTGATGTTTGACCCTTTCCTTTAATTCTACCTTAGATGGCTAGTTCAATAAATGAAGTTTTGCTCTTCTTACTACAACTTTTAGGGTGCTTCTATTTATGCTAAATGTTTAGCCTGTTAGCAGGCATATTGTTTTGTGTCATGAATAAAAATATGAACCTATATGCACTTATAGGAACACACAATTATGTATGCACATTTTACATATGTAACTGTGCATATATGTATGCACATATATTTTTAAAATATTAAGCTAAGAAATCTATTAAATAGTAAAATAACATCTGCAAACTTGTCATACAATCTGTAGCCATTTTACCTTATCAAAAGGAACAGGTGAAATTTTTAGCTTTAGTTGACACCTTCCATATGGACAATCCTTTTGCCCCAGTGTAGTGGCCTCAGTAATCAATGGAATGACCACAGTAATCAATGATCTCACCCTAGTGGTGGACTCTGTGAGCACTAAAGTACACAAGGTGAGTCAAGACATTGATATTGATTTGGAAGTGAATTATACCTCCCTTTCCCAAGAGCCTTTGCTTCTCTACCCTCCTTTCCAGTGAATGGTCATTACCTTGTTCTGATACCACTATTGGTTACTTTCTTTAGTTTCACTGAATATGAATGAGATTATTTAGGAAATATGCCTCACCCTGGGTTTGTTCCCTTATAAGCAATTGATATAGGTAAACTACTGTGCTTATTACACTTTGATCCTAATCATATCCCCTTGATATGTTTAGTGTGAATAATTTAATCCCCAATTTATTAAAAGAAAACTGAGACTAATGGAGGTGAGAGGTTACCTGATTTTTCTCAGGCCTCAGGACCAGTGAACATTATTATAGGTACTTGAGCTAATAACTCCCATCTTTTAGGACAGCAGTTCTCCTTAACATTAAACTTTAAAAACAGTGAGGTTTTTGTTTTCTTTGAAATACTTTTATATCTCCTCTCTGACTTTAAACCCATATCTCATCTTAGTGGAAAGGCCGTGTGTTTATTTAATATTTATAAATACATATTAACTGAAGTGACAGTCCTAAACAACTTCTGTTGGTATTCTCAAACTTCTATATATTTTCAGTATATTCCATAAGGTGCAGTTTTATGAAAGTCTTATAAACAAATCAATCACTCTTGACAATATTCAGCCAACATTAACATCTATTGAGAACATTAACAATAAAAATACCCCTAATATTATTTGATGAAAGACATATAAAGTGCTATTTAAGCACATATAAAGAAGCAAAAATATTCTTCCTGGGAGTTCAAGGAGAACTACTAAGAGGGATTACCACTTGAACTGAGTGCTGGTGATGTGGAAACACTTTTCCAGTGCAAAGGGCAGGTACGAACAGGTAAGTACAGTGGGGCCTTTCAGACAGAGGAGGATAGTACATATGTTAAAGAAAAATAAATATTAAATGATCAAGTACAGTTGAATTATATGGGTGGCAAATGTAGCTGTTGTTAGGCCAGGAAATGCCTTGCAGGCCAGATTGAGTAGTTCTTGGATAATTTGGTAGTATTCATGCTGCAGTAGGTGTTTTTTAGGAGAACTGTGCTATACTCCAGTGTGTGATTTAGAAAGAGATATTTTTGGCAACCTTGGGATGGAGAAATTGTGTTTCAGAAAGGCAATGATGAAAATTAAGACTAAGAAAATGGCCCAGGAGGTGAGGAGGAAAAAAGTGTTAGGAAAATATTGTGAATATATTCAGTGGGATTGAGCACATGATGAAATGTACAGAATAAAGAAAATAAACAGAAAGTTAGCTTAGAAGATGGGTTGGCTGTTCTAGTTTTAAATAAGACAAGTATATGAAGTACCTCTTTTCAATTTGAGCATTGAGATTTGAGCGTATGATAACATCTACCCATGTACCATCTTTTCATGGACAAGCAGGTATGATTGTCCTTTGCTTTGTGTTTTAGTGGTTACTTACTGTACTCTGCTGTAACTTGTGTAAGGGTAAAGACCACAAAAGCATTTCCATTCATCTTTTGAAAACTTTCAGCACATTGGTGCCCAACAAGTACTAGGTCTCAACAAATACTTGATAAATCGGGTTGAATTTACCTATACCTATGGTGATGGGGAAAAAAATGCTAAAGGGATTTTCTTGCCTCTCCTCTATTCTTTGTTTTTGGTCAGCCTTTTCACTTTTGGTTCTTGTGAGCTTTTGCAGTGCTGAAAACACTTCTAGCTGACAAGGAAGAAAAAAAGGGCGAATGAGTGAAAAAGAGGTGGGGCACTGCAGTTTTCAGATGGAAATCTAGAGGTTTGTCTCCCATAATTTTCACCTTTGATGGGGGACTGTCCCAGATTTCATACCTTAGGCTAAGGTTCTGACTTGGTACCTTCTTAAATCAAGCTTGAAGGGAAATTGATTGAAAAGAAAACACCATTA